>KN832554.1:834704-1237106 GCA_000827205.1 Plicaturopsis crispa FD-325 SS-3
TGGACTTCCATATCCAGTAATTTACTTTCCCACCACTCACCTCGAGCTCAGGATCTGCCGTGCTAGTCTTGTCCAAGTAGGTCCAAGTCCCTAGTTTCGACATCCCCCACCGCCTGTCTACCCGAACTCAATGCTACACGACGCGTACTATGCGACAACGTACCTGGGTCCACTGCTGGTGTACTGAGAGCGCTAGGGGTGAGGAATGTGACGAACGAGGTTACAGGTATGTGCGCCGTTGGGTTCCCCGACTAGTACACTCATGTCATTATGCTACGGTTTTCGGAGCCACCGACATGCGCACTCCGAGCTAGTAGTGCATCAAGGCCACCCCCGCACTCGCATGCGCCATGCTCCCCCACAAAAAACTCCGCAGTCGCGGTACGCGTCCATTCTTTGCGCGTCGAGCAGGAGGGCAAGCTTACGGAGTACAGTGCTGTTCTTTGTGCCTCCCTTGAGCAGGTACACCGTCCCGTTTGCGCCTTTCTGCCGTGTTTTCTCAGTAGGCGCGTGCGTGCGTGACCGCGGTGAGAGACACGAAGGGGTATCAGGGTTTGCAGCGGCGCGGGCGGCGGCGTGCATAGATACTATTGTATTATAGCAATCTGATTTTTAATACATGATTGTCACTGCCGTATCCCTTGACTTGAGAGTGATCGCTATAAGCTATGCACTGAAATTGTTAGGCCATGCAACACGATACTTGCAAGTCCTGTGCTTTTGGCTAACGGAAATCGACGAACGTGATTGGCTGGGCAGTCGGACCGATGAACGTGGCACCTCGCGAGGTGAACTCGACCTCGCCTCGCTCCAACTCGGAAAAAGCGAGTTACAGTCATCCACCGGCCCGTGATACACTCAAAACTCTTTTCGACGATTGCACACCGGAAAAGTCATTTCTCTGAAAATTTTTGTTGTTGATACCATCCAATACCTCTCTAGAGGGCCTGTGTGAGAGGATCAAGGAAAAGAAACAGAATTGAATGAGGTATCGTTCAAATACAGGTGTATCAGTGACCAGTTGGGCATCATCTGCACAGCCACCAACAAACTGTACCAGCTCTCGACAATTTTCTGTGCACTCAAAATTCACAGAAAAATGCTAGAATATTGACTAGAGGGTAGTCTCATATCACGCAAGTATTTTCAAGAGCAAAGAGCAAAGAAAAGTAGTCGAAATTGAGGTGTATCACTCGGCGGTGGTGTCTCAGTGACCGGTTGATGACTGTACGTCGAGTTGGCCAACTCGCCTCGCCTCACCTCGACAGGACCCCCGAATATTAGGGTAAATGCCGTTATGAAAATCGCAAAAGCTGATTTTTTTTGCCCGGATGATTTGCAAGGGACGGATCCCATTTTGCCCGGATGGCAACTGGCCTTATTGCCTTTTCGGGCGCTTTACCCACCCGAAAGGTCACGTGCATACGCGCAAAATTTTGGTGGCGGCGCCTGCGGCGCCGCCCCTTCCCCCTGCAAAAGTTTTGCCCGGACGCGACATGGCCTCCCTCGCAGAGGGCAAGATTTTTGCCCGGATGGCATATGGCCTTCGGGCGAAAAGTGCAAATTTTGCCCGGATGATTCAAACGGCATTTAGCCTAATATTCGGGGGTCCTACCTCGACTCGCGGCAACACTACCTCATGTGCAAGCCTCAAGTTCAAGTTTACTAAGAACGCCGCAGCCCAGCCGCAGCACTTCTATAGTGCTTTGACAGGGCGTGGAAACGGCGAGCGCTGAATTGTATGAGCAGTTCCCTTTCGCAGTGCTTTACGCCTTCGATAGGAAGCGATGTGCCGCCGTTGTTCGCCCGTATTCTCGGCCCCAATCCTCAGCAACCATCCTATATAGTGAGTACAAATTTCGAGGTTTCAAAACGCCCCCATCTTCAGAGTCCTAACTTCTCCCTAATATCTTTCAAGACCCAGGATGGGCGCGTACCCATCATCAGAACAACTGGCGAGAGCACAAATGGCGTTAGCACATTCGCCTGAACAGCAAGAACGATGGAGAGATTTGGTCAGGTCTGACCCAGCCTACGTTGTCGCTGTCTTGTCTGCCTTTCCGCCTGACATGGGGAGCTTGGATGGTCCCGTTCAGGTGAGGCATATCCCTCCAGCTATTGTAACATTGTAGTATTCTAACATGGCTTCTATCGAATCAGGATATTCTCGCTGCCTACGCCGCTGTCTTCAAAGCGACAGACGAGTGCAGACCCGATGTATGGCCCGCCCTAGTTGACGCTGGTCTCGTTGACACTCTTTGCATCAACATAACACGAGGTCATGCGAGCCGGGCAGGGGTGTGGATACAAGTAGGGACATGCTTCTCGTCGTCACAGTTCTCGCACTTATTTCCCTTTGTTCAGCACTGGCTGGCACGGTTTGAGCCACTGCGTGTTCTCGGTACTATGGTGATGAGATTCTCAAGCCCGACGAATGCCACGGACATGAAAGCAATGGTTATATTGCGAAAACGTTGGATCAAGATGGTCGATTCGGTATGTGGTTTCAATAGCTGGTCCATGATAGGTATGGCTTATCCCGCAAAATAGCTATGGGAAGATGACTACTACGTTCGTGTCAGAGACCAGGAACAACTTGCGTTTGCCCGCGCAATGTTTGCGGAAGTGTTCTTCCTTATAATCATAGAGCAGCCGGAGTTTACAAGGTACGTTATAATGAACATAGCTAGGCACCTACATCTGAAATTCTGGGGTAGCGAAATCGAAACAACATCGATCAAGACTATCCGACTGCTTGCACGGTACTGGTCTGCCTCTGAGCTCTTCTCAATAGACGGCCACTCGACCAGTCATGCTCTTTCGGAGTTCATGCAGCCAGCAACCGGCGCCTTGTCTGCATATCGGACATCTCACCCCCCACATCCATCGCTGTTCAATATCATATTAGAAGGCGCGGGCAACTCTCCTGCCCAATTTCTGACTATAATGGCGGCCCATGTTGCCCGCATGCCAGAGCGAACCGATACCGTGTTTGATGTCTCCATCATTCACGCACTCTCACAGTTTGCATGTGATCCGCGATCACAGCAGGATCCGCTCTCCTCTGCATTCATGCTTCAGTATTGCGAACACTCGGCTCTCTGGTCAGCCCTCCTTGTGGTCTTGTTCGAATCCGCAGGACACGACCGACTATACGTTCCGACAGATAAAACGGGGTTTGCGCACAAAGGGTTCACCCTTACGGTGCAGAACATCGTCACGATGATGGCTGATGCTCTCCATTATCTCGTACGCAACAAACTCATTCAAGAATGCAGGACGACGGTTCAGATCTGGATCTCGTGCGGTTTGTTCGCGGCTCTTGATGCTGCAATCCCTCCCTTTTTGCATTCAGTTGATGTGGCAGGTCCGTACATGTTTCGAGAGCTGTATCTTATCACGGTAACTGACCATGATCCAGTTTCAATTAACTCCCTATTCGCGAACATCGATGCCGCTATGAAACAAGACCCATGGCTTCTCCAAATCCTGCGGTCGCAACTACCTCGACCTATACTTGCGGATGCCCTCGTTAGGAGTACCTCATATGCGCGAACTCCGCATTTGGCCGAGGGACGATTTGAATCCTTGCTCAAGGCCCCTTCGCTACTCGAGGATATTGAGAAGAAAGGCTTACTACAATGCTTACGTCCGGCATGCAACAAAATGCCCACAAAACAATGTCCAGAATGTGGATTGTGCTACTGCACCCTGCGCTGTGAAAAACAGTATGTATCATCATTTTGCTGTCGTATTGTGGTCAAGCGCTGAGCATCACTCGTGCACTTTTTAGGCACCGGAAAAAACACAAACTGATCTGTGTTGCTGCTCGCTCGGGCACCACGAAACTGATACCACTTGACATTGTTTTTGTGCAAGTGCGACGTTGCAGTCGTTGGGAAAGAATATGTTACTATGCCCTCTCCAACAAGTTATCCATCTCACTCGTTTTGGGGATTCTAATGTTTTGCTACATCTATTTTGCATAATGCGACGCCTTCAAGTACGAGGATTTGAATCCTCCCTAATTGATACCTTCAATAAAACATGCATACAATACCATCGTGCACGTCGCTACTAGTCACCAAGTCGCAGATGCATATCTCGCGCCTGCACGCGTGAGACCAATCTCTGCCGTAGCTGCATCTTAACCTGATTATATGGCCTACACATTGGCATCCTAGAGCTTCTACAGTGCAGCTATGACGACCCAGCGCGCGCCGGTTCTTCCTCTCCACCACCGGTCAGCACTATGATAGTAAGATCGTAAATAAATATAACGGTAAGACGGAGAAAGGAAAGAACGCACAGAATGCACCCAAAACAAGTACTATGTATATCCAATATTTCTGTACAAACGACTTCTCGGGCACAGGCTGCACCGGGGCGCCTTCTGGGCTGAGGGGCGGGGGAGTTCTCAGCTCGGGCCTGTGGTAGAATTAGGATAAAAATGATCAATGATATGACGCGGAGAACACGGACAAGGGTGGTAAGTGCGGCGTGCGGAGAAGCACGGTCGACGCGTTTGCAGCGCCAGAGAATATAGGATGAGTGGATATATCGAATGCAGTTCCTGAGGACTTTGACTTGCGTTTAGGGCGTGGGCAAGCACCGTCGTGCGGGACGTTGGCTAAAAAGTAATCGAGTGCGAAGGGCTCGCCATTCGCTGCAAGGTGGAGGACAACAGTCTCGGCCGTGCTCAGTGGTAGGTGACACTGGAGAGGAAAAATTATGATGAACAATCTTTGAGAAGCTGCGAGTGTTTAGAACATACGCACGGCTTTGGCAGACGAGATGTCCCAGTGGGCCTCGTGTTTGTCTCCTGGACGCTCGATTGCGACCTGGTACAGCACATCTGCAACCGTAGGACTGTGTAAGTCAAGTTCGGGAAGAGACACGCCCCCTGCGTCAGTCTGCTGCTCTAGAAGTGGGCTGGGCGCGACGCGTATGACACCGCGCGGAGCAAAGGGCGCTGGCTGAGGTGCGGCGGGGTCCAGGTATCTGTGATACAAGTTGAATTTCGTCGGCAAATCCGCATCTGCTAGTACGAAGATGGGCGCCGCAAGGAAAGACAGGAGAACGGAGACTGGTAGCATCGTGGTCAGCACAAACAGCGCCTTGGTGTACAGACTTGACACGGAACAAGATGATCGAACCCAATTGGGTTTCCGCTGGGCGGTGATTGGCGGAGCTGGGAAGCCGAGGAGGCCGTCACCGACTCGGTCTCAAGAATAAATGAAAGATAATTGGTTACAGTAGATAGAGATACAGAAGTGTTCATGAGCGAGACACAAGATGATCGGAAAGGTCTCCATTGGTTTTGTCCTTAATAACGGCGTACTGTCTCTCGGGCTTTCGTTTTCCGCAGGCAACGCTGTCTGTCACCCATTCCGGACGGACAACATGAGGTCGACTCCTCGATTTTGTGTTGAGGATCTTGTGCGTCTTCGATCCGTTGAGCTGCTGCGACGTGACGATATGTGTTGCGCGTGCTGCAGTATGCCTATAGAAACGCTACAATGAGTCTTCGCAAAATAAATCTAGGACAAGAGGACCACCTACATGATTTGACCACCGGCTAGAGTCACGATCCGCTTCATTTCGATGTCGGTGGTATCACTCAAATAGCCGTTGATATACAATTTGACATCACGCAAGGGTCCATCGGTTTGCATGCTTGGTGAGGCTTTCTGTTGTTCTAATTTCTGACTGCGATCTTCGAGATAAATACGCCGAGCGTGACTGCCATCGCCGCGCTGGTGCCCAGTAGCGACGGATTGGACATGATCTGTGAAGCAGATTAGTATATAATATTCGTGTATGAGGTTTGACTTGCCTGTGCGGCTGTAGATATCAGAATGGGTAATAGGGTTGGACTCATCAGACAGTGTACTGAGAAGGTGCTTCGTTAGAGCAGCGGATGACGAGGCACTAAACGAGGGGATATTAATTGCCGGTCACTGGTATATATTTGCCATAGCGAGAAACTCACGGTGCAGATCTCTCCTCGTCGGTTGTGTGCTTGGTGCTGACTGCAGTCACGGTGGCGTAAGGGTTGAACTTGCGCATATCGCGTTTTGCTGCACGCTCTTCCTTGGTGGCCCGCCCCGGTTTCGTTACTGTAACCCATTTATCCATGAGCAATAGTGCATATGTACAATCGTGAAGCGTAATTTTGTGAAGATATCTCGTGGTGGCGGTCGCAGGTCAAGCTGTCAAGTTGGTGCCACCGACGCGTTGAGCACTTGAACATGAACGCGTACGTAAGCAAGATCGTAAGACCTTGTCCTGGCAGAAATAGCCCCTGATTGAACAAAAACTCTACTGCTGACTTACACTGCTATACCGGAAAACCCTGGAATCCAGCTGGAAGGTGTGATTGATGGCAGCAGATACTTAGATCGCTGGTTTCCAGTAAAAGTCGTCGACGGAATCCAGCAAAATGGGAGACGGATGGACGAGACAGTTTGAACAGCTGAATCCCAGCATCGCCTTCAGATCTCAGGATCTGGCATTAGATAAGCCGCGCCGCGGGAGGTCTTAGAGAAATAATATTGAAGTCGAGTGCGCTCGAGCTCGCTGACTCCGAAGTCATGGCAGACCTCCTCCCTCCACCGACAATACCAGTAACCGAGACAGAGGAAACCTTTCTAGTTAACCCTCAATGTGTGTTGATACTGTAACAAGCCCTTGATAATTTATTTAAGCCTAATAATCGCCCTGCCAGTTTTCTTCACGCGAATCAGCGAACACAACGGCGCACGCAGCTGGCGATGTATGCTCTGTCCTGGGGCAAAATATGAATCTCGGTATTATGCAGCGAGACACGAAGATGGTGTATCCCATGCCCTTCGAGTGCGCGAACAAGACCAACCGGACCCCCTATCCAGTCCCCTACACACGCGTGAAAACAGGAGTCATACCCCCGAACCACCTTCCCCTCTCGAAACCTACCGCTTTGATACACAGGCATCCTCTCCGACAGGAGAAACCGAGGAGTTTGATCTTCTGTCCCATGAAATAATGTCGGTTCATGGGCCTGCGCTCCCGGATGACAATGAAGACCAGATCTACGATGACTGGGCCGGCGAGGTCAGCAGGAACAGGCCCGAATATGCTGGATTCGATGAGCAAAACGAGCTGGAGGTCAACGAGATGGAAGGTTTTACCTTCGACGAGCAGCCGCAGTATCATTACGACTCGGATGAACAGACCGAGCACGATAATGCGCAGGATAACATCTTGTTGCAAGACGAGCACGAGGATCTGACAGAAGAACAGCGACGTGAGTTGTTGGAAATTCTGTCCAACGCAAGCGATTCTCACCGTAAGAAAGGACTTGCGCCTGGCGACGAGATAGAGGTCCAGGACCCTGAGGCTTGGTGGCCGTGGATCAACCGAGAGGTCCGTGCTGCGATATTTCAATTAGTAGATTTCAATACTGACACTTCGTAGGAGTGCTTACTAGATGTAATGTCTGCATTCCCTCGGTCCGTCTTCTCTGAAAAGGAGCTGCGCGCTACGCAGTGGTACACCTCCAAGCATGGCGTCACGGGCTTACCGAGTGTGCGACAAGTAAAGAACCATCGACCGCATATACTGAATGTGGCTGGGGTGACTACGTCCATTAGAACTGGGAAGTTGGGAAACCTATATGCGTGGAACAGCTTTCCCGAGATGTTCCGTCATGTCAGTGGTCGCAAAATCCTCATGCCCTGCATACTGAAGCTCTTACTGGCAGGCATTTGCGAATCCTTTGGTCAGGCGCAATTTATGGACGTATTCTGAAGATACAGGTGCTCGCATCGAGGAGGCGCGCCAGGCGGAACGTTGGAGGACCGAAGTTGACGGGAACTTAGCAGGTCCGATGGCGCGAGGTGACGACGGCCGTGATTACTTTGTCGAAGAGCCATGTATGGCAAACATCGATCAATGGGGCACACCAGGACCTGTAATGCCAATGCGATGGTTCATACGTGATGGCGCGTACTGGACACAAGCTCACCATCTTCGCATATCCGATGATCGCACTAGTTTCCTCATCGACGCGAGACCGGAAGGTTGTGTTGAGCTCCCCCTGACGGCGTTTTTCTTGACCGTGGTTGATCTCGCCATTCCCGAATGCCAGGCCCTTTATGGAATACCTAATCCAAATGCTATCGCTGGTGAGGCCATGACTTCAAGTTGAAATGAACTGTCAACTTACCAGAATTACTTTCAACAGGAATCTTGCGCAATAACAACAGCGACGACTCCGAAACCAGATCGGACACAGACAGACCGTCTGAACCAACTATCGAGCCGTGGAATCTTCCCGCCGTAAACCCCTGGCGCACCATAGCCAACGGGCGACGTGTTCTGTCATTACCGCTATGGCTCTATTGTGACGACACGTCCGGTAATACCTCAAAAAAATGGAATAAGCACAACTCCATCCTCTTCACGTTGGCCGGCTTACCTCGGAAATACACTCAGATGATCTACAACATCAATTTCATCGCAACCTCCAACCTGGCACCACCGCTCGAGATGATGGAAGCTATTGCCGATGTTCTTGAGTGAGCTCGAACTCAACTTTCACAGCTATATGGAACTTACACGTCACCGCAATGTCCAGGGAGGCGCGGCAAGACGGGATTGAAGTTTGGGATTGCCGTTATGGCGACATGGTGCTGCTCATTCCATGGGTGCTCGCATTTCAAGGCGATAATCCGATGGCAAGTGAATTCGCATCGCACGTCGGAATGACTGGAAAGTGTTTCTGTCGGGTGTGTCATGTACGCGGCGCAGACGAGAAAAACCGTGCACCTGGAGTTGCTGGAGATATCGAGCGCCTAAAAGATTTCATAACAGTGAGTGTTTGCCATATTCACGTAGAAACTAATACGAACGGTCATTAAAGGAAGCAAAACTCCGCAGCAAAGGCGAAACAGTGGCTGATCTCGATGCGCAATTGAAACGGGTGCTTGATGGAGCGCCAAGTGCCGTCGACGGAATGGCCACCGACACAGGATCAAAAGATAAATACTTTGGGCATTTCGTCTCGCAATTTCAAGCAGCTGCCAACAAATACAAGGATCAGCACAAAAATATCGCGCCAGCTGGGGGGATGTCGAAAGCAGAGGAAGTTCGTAATGTGCTGCGCAAGGTTCGGGATACAATGCCTGCAAATATTTACAATCCGGTCTTAAGGATTGCTGGTGCGCATCAGCATTAGTTCGAGTCTACATGCCCGATATCCGACTCACGCTACTTACAGATTTCGATCCTAACCAAGATTCCCCGGTCGAGATATTGCATGTTGTCTTGCTCGGTATAGTAAAATACTGGTGGAGAGATGCTGTCTCGCGTCAAACATCAGAAGGGAAGGAAGAATTGAAGGCTCGCCTGTCAAGTGTCGACATCGCAGGTCTCAACATATCGCAGCTACGCGGCCATACACTGGTGCAATACGCTGGATCCCTCGTTGGCCGTGACTTCCGCGTCATCCTGCAGGTCGCCCCGGCCGTACTGCACGGTCTGATACCGCAATCGCATTACGAGGGATGGCTGGCATTGTGCCGCCTCGCGCCACTGGTTTTCCAGCCCGTTATCGAAGATCTGGATATATACAAGGTACGTGTATCAATAAGAGTATTAAGCGTCTACAAAATCTCACCGAACGCCGAACGTAGACAAAACTTGAAGCTGCAATCACCGACTTTCTGGCAGCAACTGCACTTTGGACAACGCAATGGTTCAACAAGCCTAAATTTCACCTCCTCGTTCATCTCTTCTGGCATATTCGACGATTTGGGCCAGCGATGATCTATGCTACGGAAAGCTTCGAGTCATATAACCTGGTCATTCGTCTGCGTAGTGTCCATTCACCAAAACACGCACCAAGCATTGACATTGCGCACTCGTTCAGCCATCTACATGCTGTTCAGCACCTTGTCAGCGGGGGGTGGGTACTGAATGACGAGAATGGATTACCGTTGCCTCGTCCTCGGCAAGCAGGGCAGCAAGTTTTACAACTCATTCAAGACGACGAATTTGTCCAGATGATGTCAATGGAAGGGCTACGAGAAGACACGCGAGTTGGTGAGTGTTTGAGTCCTGCTGTGGCAGAGAACTGTCTCACCGATAATTACTATCCAGGCCATTATGTGCCGCTCCAAAGTGACGCACTCGTCGATTGGAAAAACACGGCAGCCGGAAATTCGGGCGTCCCTTGCTTGTTGGCTTCCGATACCGTCGCGCTTTGCTGCAGGAGTATTGTGCTTGTCAACGGAGACCGCGCAGCTGTCGGAAAATTCGTTATTTACCAAGCGGGTGGCGAGCCTAGCGCAATCTCGGTGGGGCGCGTCGATGAAATCCTAGTGGATCCAACGAAACGCAGCATCGTCGGTGTCTTGGTAGCACCGTACGAAGTTGGTACAACACCGATCTTGCCATATCGATTCCCGGCCTGCCGTGTTGCTCAAGACAGCGTTCCGAAGCTCCTGGCATTCAAGGTGAGAATTAGATATATCTGGGCCTCAAGATACGAGATGCTCATGAGTGTATCAAATAGGATGTGCTTGCTGCGGTCAACACAATACATAATTGTGCAGCAAATAATTGCCATGTTGCACAGACTCGCATCGTCGTACAAGAACGTCAGAGGACAGAACGTACCGAGAACCAAGTCGAGCACTCGAAAAATCCTGATGATCTACTTTTGAATCTGGCTCAGTTACGGAGCGCGGCGTATCTCGAGGTATTCCGATTGGACACGACATATCCTGGGCTGCTCAGAGATGAGCTTATCGAGGAGGCCGTCAGACACAGGCATGCCTTGGAAAGGCAGGCTCAGCTAGCGAAGGAAAACAAGGAAAAAGAGAAATTGGAGAAGGCCGCACGAAAGGCGGCAAAGAAAGATAAAGGGAAAAGACGCGCGGAAGAATCGAGTGGCACGGGCACTGGGCCATCGAAACGCTCTCGAGGATACCTTGCTACCACAGAGCACCCCCCGAGTCCAACTGTGCGCACTGGCAGCATCTTCGTTGCAGACCCACCTCCAAACCCCAGCGTCGCCTCAACTTCGCACCAAATCGCGGACATGATGGACACATCTCCCATTGAATAGGACGACGTACCGAGACTTCCATCGACACCGACTTTGACGACCCACAGTGCTTGACTTGAGACTGGGGGCGGCGCAAAGAATACAAGGCTTTCAGTCGCTCGAAGGGCTCGTGGTGCAAGAGGAAAGCAAAAGGTCGTTCTTCGGTTCAACGCATGTATTTACGTACAGTCGCACGCATGTCTTCCATACCCATGTCAATCCGATTATGAGCGGTCTTCCCTCTCTTTTCCCTCTACGATGTTCCCTTTGCATTCTCTTTATCGTCGCTTATGGTGTAGCACTCCTGCCATGGCTGTACATTGTCGTCTTCGAAGGCTAGCTGGTTGTAGCCCATACCGAGCTCTGATGAGGCGTCGAGGTCGATACCGCTGGAGCGTTCGGACCCGTTTCCAGGTGAATATGCCGATGTCAATTGGGGCTCCTCGACGAGTTTAATTGGATGTTCCAAGTCGTCCCTCCAAGCGGCGATCTGTTCCTTGAGCTCTCCAACCTGGTGCGACACCCATGTCCATCTCTCAGCCAGTGGGGTACGCACATCATCCAACACCTTTTCCTCTACGGCACGAATTCGTGCATCAAGCTGATTTTGAAATGACTTGCTAGACTGCTCCAGTTTGTCTATACGGCTGGCCAATATAGTGTACTTCTCGAGGAAATCGGAGCACAGCCCAACGTTTTGTAGCGGTTCTTGAGCATGGACATGGTCTTCATGTTTCAGTCGAGGTTTCATGGATCGAGTAAGGTCTCGCGGAGACGGCGGGTGGCTATCGATGACTCCCATCTTGCGTTCTCGTTTCATCGGACGCAACGTAGAATTGGTATCCGATAATTCGGCAACACGCTCGCGCTTTACGGGACGCGCTGGAATGGTCTCCGACAACGAACTCGTTTGACCAGACTTCGAGTTCGCTGATTGCAGAATGGGCCTGCGGCGTTCGCGCGTTTCGACGCTGTGTCTGCAGACACAACCCATGCAGTGAACTCCGGCTAAATCACGTAGCAGGTACATATTAGCTTACTGTCCATTACTTGTTGCTTTTGCTTACCGCACGTCGATTCCTCGATGCCAGCTCCATCACTTTTGGACAGTGTGACCTCCTCGTCTTGCTCTTCCACTGCAGATCCGTAAATTAGGTCAGTTATCTTTTTTGGACGGCATGAGCACCATACTTACACCCGGTTTGTGTACTTTGCGTGTAGAGATCTTCGACGCCACATCCGTACAAGCCTGCAATTGCGACGTCGTCCGAAACTTGGCTATTCAGGTAACCGTTGGAATCATTGACCAAGCTGTAATCTTGCTGTGAGTCCCCTATTATCTATATTTTCGTGTACTCACAGGTCTGTCCTGGTCTCGCCATTAGCTCTTGTCGAACGAGTCCTGTCCCGGCGAGACGTCATGGTCAAAGGTACAACAGCTTCCGACTTGCGAGCCGAAAAAGAGAGGTGAAATTTGACGTGGCTCGTTTTCCCAACCGTCGTGCTCACTGAGTTCCCCAGATGTCTTTCCTGCGTGGCCGTACCACCACCCCAGGCCCTGTTCGAAGTAGGTCTACACTGCCAGGACATTCCTCCACACCCTATGCTGTGCCCTCGCGCCCGCAGAGCCGGCACGAATACCCACAGTCACAAGAAAACTACGCGGAGAATGGTTCGGGGCCAAACTCGCCCCTCACGGGGTCCCCCGTGTTTAACCGCGATAATCAGCTCTACCGCACCTACAGCCTGCCGTCAGCCCAGTCGAGCTCGTCCTCTTTACACAGTGGGCCGCAAGTATCGCCTCCCGTCGCTTTTACGGGCCATTCGGCACCTCAAAATATCGACTACCTCATCAACCAATATCCATCGAGCATTGACCGCCGTGCAGTATATCACTTTGTAGACGTATGTATCTGGTGTGTCGCGAGAAGTAATAGGCATCTGGCTAACTCATTGTTCCTTACAGGCAACGTCGGACGAGAAGCTGATTATTTTGTATATGGAGACTTTGAACCAAAGAGACGAGACAGCCAAGATTGCGAAGCAGGTAAATGCTGTTCAGGGCAAGTTGGATCGCCTAGAACAGTTTGCGGCTCCAGCGTGGAAGCTCACGAAAGTGCAAGAGGTAGGTCTGCATCGCCTCAAGTTGAACATGTACTAGTAGCTAACTCCGTTGTAGGACCTTATCAAGTCACTTATCCGGCATTATCTCATCAAGGGAATCACGACGTACAAAACCACTACGAAACTTGTCCAGGTATGATGTTTCTCGGGGTATGCACAGCACGATGTATTGACCATATCTCGTTTCAAGAATTACATCAAGGACAACGCAAATACCTTGCGTCTCGGGCTGTACAAGACAGACCCAACGGTGAGAAAGACCATAAACGATTACGTGCAAACTCAGCAGAACAACCTCAAAAGCGCTTTCCGAAAGACGGTCAGTCTCGAATGCGCCTGTGTTGACATGCTCTGACTAACGCGACCTTAGCTCTCTGGCTCCGTCGAAGACGGAAAGGAGATCCCCTTGAAAATTTTTGCCCGCCGTATGGTTGATTACTACTGGCTCCCGAAGGTCCCAGCCAACGTACCCGATAGCACTATGGCTTCATTAGCCATGCTGGTAGGGCAATCAATTCTTTTCACGATATGAAACTGACAAGTATATGCGGGTAGCGTGACATTGCCAGACCGTTTGTCGAGGCTAAAGCTAGAGCTGAGGCAGCCAAAAGGGCGAACACGGCGGCCGGTACTTCCTCATCCTCGAATGCCGGCACTGTCACCATCGACGGTAACAGGTTCTGGGATTTTGTCGAGAAGACGCTCGCCAACAACCACAAGAAGTTCGGAACCAACCACGACTCTGAGGAGTGGAAAGCGTAGGTCTTCTGGCTTTGCAATATATTGTCCAATTCGTGTGTGCTGACAGTGCCTATTGTGTAGATGGGAGGCCGACATGATTGCTCAAGATATGGCTCGTTTCAGTCAACGATCTGCCGAGCAATCCGCCCTAACGCGCGAAGAGATCGACACAGCGATGGGGTTCAGAGAAGCCGAGGATACAGACAACGAAATCGAAGAGCCTGACCATGCGGCTGAGACTGCAGAAACCGCTGACGGCGAGATCGATGTGCGTCTTATGGACCTCGCTCAAACGATTCCCTTGTATGTGTAGTCGTGTCGATGTTAACCTATCATAATCTATGTCATGCATTGCACTGCCGTATACATTCAGTTCTCCGCGCGAGTTCTTTTGCTACGGATACCACCACACATAAATATTTAGAACCGCTGGCGCCGTGTGCTGGCGCTGTGCTGTGCCCAAAATGGTCGAAATCTTTGTCACTGAGTTACATCAAGCCGCGCTCTGGAATCCAGCCGTTCCAACAGCGTCGTACAGCTGGTCCCCAAAAAGCTGGTTTCCACTGATCTATCCACCTAAAACTCGCTCTTTGCCTTTCCAGCTGGATTCCAGCGTTTCTCGGTATAGCAGTGTAGTCCACTTGAAGTATTGATGCGCTTTCCTTCCCTATCTTCTGCTTTCCCTCACCTTGTAAATTATCGGTTTAATATATTCCGCTCAAGAGCCATGTCGACACGATCTTACAAGGACGCTGTCGAGCATCTGAACTCGCTTCAGTCCAATGCCGCGACTCTGGAGGCCTTGCGAGCATCAGGCGGGCGCTCGAGCGATCTCGCGCACCCGGAAATGATAGAATACCTCGGAAGGATAGGATATACCGTACGTGTGCGATACTTTTCTCAATCGTTGGTGTACTTCATGTACCGTGTGCAGCCTGAAGATCTAAATAAACTCAATGTTCTGCATGTAACTGGCACGAAAGGCAAAGGCTCGACCAGCGCTTTCGTAGATAGCATACTGCGCCATGTGAAGCCGCAATGGACAACTGGTACGAAGTCTTGCTTACGCATACTCAAACCTAATACCCACGACTTCCGGGATGTCAGGTCTCTATACCTCACCGCACTTAGTAGCTGTGCGAGAACGGATACGAATAAACGGGGCGCCCATATCCGAGGAAGTCTTCACTCGGTTCTTCTTCGAGGTCTGGGACAGACTGGAGCATAACAACGTGAGTAGTATAGCCGCAAAGGCGCTCATATGAACTTGACACCAGAAAACACCGCAGAAAATACTTGCGGAGAAACCAAGACCAGGATATTTCCGTTACATGACTCTCCTCGCATTTCACACTTTCCTGTCCCTCAAGGTGAGGTCGTAGATGGTCATAGAAAATTGGCGCCGCTAAATCTGCTCAGGTTAACGCTACAGTTTTGGAAGTGGGTGTTGGGGGCAGGTACGACAGTACCAACATCGTGCCAAAGCCAATCGTCACAGGTATAACCGCGCTCGGCCTTGACCACACAATGGTCCTCGGAAAGACTTTGAAGGAGATTGCGTGGCAGAAGGGAGGCATCTATAAGGCGAGTGAGCGCAATTGAGATGTGCAACACAAACTGAGCGAATACGTAGGCCGGCGTCCCGGCGTTGACAGTCAATCAGCCCGAGGAAGGCATGGAGGTCCTCAAAAAGCAAGCCGAGGACAGCAAGGTGCGGCGAACAAATCAGCTTGAAAAATGTTTATTTAAATGTCCTAGGCATCCGAGTTCCTTGTCGTCCCATGGACTCCCGAAATTTCTGCAATCAAGCTAGGTAAATCTCTGATAGGTGGTGTGCTCGTATATATACTTACCGGTCCAAATAGGCTTGGCCGGTGTGCATCAAGTTCAAAACGCGCACCTTGCGGTGTTTCTCGTAAACAAATTTCTCCAAATTCGAGAACCCGATGGACACTGGCCAATTCTCAGTGAAGATGTAGTCGCAGGCCTTGAAAACACGAAATGGCCAGGCCGGTGCCAGACCGTGCGCGACCCGAAGCACCCCGACACTACTTGGTTTATAGATGGCGCCCATACGGTAGAAAGCCTCGAATGCTGCGTTCAATGGTTTGTTAGTCCAGGCATTGGTTTGCCTGTGGATCCATCTTCGTCAGTGCTCTCTATTATCAAGCACACGGCGATTATGACCTTCCTGCTGATTTGAATCCACAGAAAACGGGCCTTACGCGTTCTGATCTTCAACTGCACAAACGGCAGATCAGGCAATTCCTTCCTGGGCACTGTACAGGACAAGGTCGCCACACAGTTGAAGTTGCACGAGCGCGATGAGGACCCTGTCTCGTTCTTCGACCACGTCGTTTTCTGCTCAAACGTCACCTATGCAGATGGCGCCTTCAAGGGCGGTGTGTCTCGTGTTGGACTATCAGTGGTTGTTATTGTGACTAAACCATTCTACGACAGACATTGCGAACATGGGCATTCCCGACGCAGACCGCCTGCACCTGAAGACGCAGCACGAGCTTGCGACCGCGTGGGCATCGCTCCTACCATCTTTCCCGCCTGAGAACATACACGTCTTGCCGAGCATTGAGCACGCCGTCAACGTTGTACGCAGTTCCTCAAGCGGCGACAGAGAGAACATCGAAGTACTGGTTGCGGGAAGTCTGCATCTAGTTGGCGGAGTAATTGAGGTAGCAGGACTGTCAGCAGTCGCGCTCTGAGAACACCGACAGGGATGGACGTTATAGATGTATTTATCCGTGCCTTCAACAGGCCTATATAGACTGACAGAATAATAATACCACATATGTACGTTCGAACTGCGATGTGCCGGGGGTATCACGGGTGTCGTTTCCGTGTTCGGCTTCCTCCAGGATCGACACTGTGGCAGTTTATACCCTAAAGAGAACAAATGGTAAGAAGATAGCACGGCACGGTGTGGGTCCGGCACCTGCGCACCTCCTTGTCAAGAAATGCCCTCAGCTTCAGTTTGAGGCCTCTGGAAGGAAGGCCCTGGTCCACTGCAATCTTGGCGAAGACCTCGTAATGAATGGGCTGTAATGCAACGAGTCAACAGACAGCGTTGCTTGTATGCTCTTTAGACACGTACCTCGTAGCGCAGGATACGAGAATATAACGCTTCGTCATTCATAATGCAGTCTCTCATCAATGCGTTAAAGTCCGGATCAACTTGTAAGTTGCCGTCGTCATCAACTTGGGGATCCTCAGGAGGCGCCTTCGCCTTTCCTGTGCCCTTTGCAGACTTTTTCTTGGTGGGAAGAGCCGAAGGAAGAGCATCCGATTCACTAGAGCTCCGCCGTGCACGAGGGTGTTTCTTGGGCAAGACTACGACAGGTGTAGAGAATAGAGGTGGTGGATAATCGCGTGTGTCTTTCGACGATAAATTAGAGGAGTGATCATTAACGTCGTGGCTGGGGGATATATACGGGTGAAGATTGTCGTCGGGTTCAAAATGAAGGTATGCGTCGCCGTTGTCGCCATCGTCAAACTGGTCATGTACAGCGTAATCTAGATCCTCAGTGTCCAATAGCTTGGAGGCGGGCGCGTTGGCAGACGGGGGAGGCGCCGGGGGAGAACGAAGGGGATCGTGGTCGCTTTCGCTGAATACCCCAAACGCAGCGGAAGGAGCAGGAATCAACTAGAGACCATTAGATACGGCTACGTAAACTGACAAATTTCACGCACCTCGCTTTCTGGAGAGCCTTGCCGTGGAGCTCCTAGAAAATCACGGCCGCCACTCATCGTGAATTTCGATGGTCCAAAGTTTTGCGTCAACGGTGGGTCCAAAACGCCATGCCCATGAGTGAGCATCGCCGTGCGAGCTGTGACAGCAAATTTGGAGGGCGCAAAAGCCTGAGTCGAAGGTGGCATGCTGTCTTGAACATCGGCCTCTTCTCCCGCGACCATAATTTCTCCTCGAGATGTGGCTGCGCCAAAATGGGACCGCGGGGCCGCGGCCTTTCTTCCGAGTGCACTTTCTCCAAACGCCTGCGTCATGGGCATGGGACCTTTGCTAGGGTGCAAGTCGTTTGAGTCGTCGTAAGGACGGGAAGCTGCAGAACCGGCGGGATTCCCGAGGACTGCTTTTGCTCTGTTGAGAATCTCGTCGCGAGTCTCGGAAAGACTCTGGACAGTCTGCTGAATTTCTGGACGTTTCCCTTTTTTCTTTGCGACAGCCTCATTGACGATGTCTTCCAAGAAGGTTTGGGGGGAAACCACGACCGGATCGTCGCCCGGGGAAGGCGCCTTTTCCTTGCCCTTTCGTTTGGTAGCAGGTTTGTCGACGACTGCTGTCGAAATCTCTCGACGGATGAGCAAGCGGACCGTTTCATCCGTAAGACGATTTTTCGTAGCGCATGCTTGAATGTGCGCCATTTTTTGGAGAGCGCTCTTCCGTGTCGTCCATCGAATATCGCAGCCGACACATTTTGCCACCTTTCCGAGTTCGGCCTCAGAGAAATCGTCGGCGAAACGGTGGCTAGTTGCACGACGTGGCTTCTTCTTGGGCGCAGTGTCTGAGAGACTGTCTGCAGTCAGAATAGACGGCGTGCGAGATGGCCCAGCTTTTGGAACGACAACAGCATCGGCGTATGCAAAATGACCGAGCTTTAAGCGTGGGCCATCCTCGACGCCCTCGGAGTCGCTTGATACGGATATGGTAGACTGCCGCTCGCTCATGTCTTTCTGCAGCAAAGACCTGCTTGAATAAGGTGCGGTGGCGACTACAACGTCGTGTTCACCATCCACTATGGATGTAATGTCAGCAACTTCATGTTAAACTAGTCTAAGCCAACCCACGTTCAAACTCTATTGAAGCATTTGACAGGGCTTTGGACAGCGGCTTTGCTGAGGCACTGTTGTGGTCTGAATCGTCATCTGTCACAGATTTAGTTGTGGCACTGGGGCCGCGATGTAGTCGGGCGCACCAGATATGTTTATGATCTGTTCTCCGGCAGAACCATTGGTCTTCGAAACCTTCTCGAAGGTTTGTACTTTCTCGCATTCGCGTTTCTTCCTCTGCTTCCTCTCTTCGCGTTGTAGTCTCCTCCACTGTTCGCGTTCTGGCTCTGAATCCTCCACGAGCTCAGTTTCATCTGGCGGATGTATGGCCATGGCCGTGTTCGTGTTCGTGAAGGTGGCTCGCTGCGCAAACGCGTGTATTCGGGGCGGACGACGACGAAAGCGAGCGAAGGGAACCGAACGGAGAGGGGTCAAGTTCATGACGAAAATAAAAGAAATAATAAATTAGCAATATGAGCGCGTTATTTGCCCATGTTTGGCTTCACTTTGTCGGCGTCGCGTCTCGAAATTACAAGTTCCCGTTTGGCAAGACCGTTCTGCATAAAACCTCGAATCCACAGAGTCCTGTCGCCCGATTTCTCCTTGAGCGCTTCCGTATTTCTGCGTTTCTTTCTCAGTGGAATCGTACTAATCGCATCCGACGATGCACAAAGCTGCAGTACCGCTCGAGACAGTGTCGCCGAATGAGCTCTACGATGTCGTCTGTGGCACCGCGTCCCAGGACTACACGGTCATGCAAAAGTCGTCCGAACGTCTCAAGCAGATGTGCGATATGCTCGGCACTTACGATGGACTGCATGCCATCGCGGCGGAAAGGACAGTGCCTCTAGCTGTTCGCACCCAAAGCATCATCCAATTCAAAAACGTGGCTCTAAGTCACTGGCGTGTTCGGAAGTACGCGAATCTCGACGCCACGATGTAGCTTAATCCCTGATTGAGTGGCACAATATAGGTACCTCACAGACGAGCAAAAAGCTACAATACGTGCCCGATGCATGACGTTCTTGGAGGAAGAGGATGACACGGCAAGTCAAATTCTGTGCGCCTTCGCCTCGCCAGTTAACGATATCCACGATTTTCAGATTGCTAGATATAACGAGCTGATAGTAGCTAAACTAGCGCGACAAGACTATCCTCGACAATGGTATTCCTGTGCTTTCCATTTCGCACACTTGTCCCACTGACCAAGGAATCTTGCAGGCCGACCCTCGTCTCGGACCTCATGGCGACCATAGATACCAACCTACGCTTGAGATATTCGGGTCAAGACGTGGATCCTCGTGTGACGTTACGACTACGGCGTAGTCTCAAAGTTCTCGATGCCATTATCAAGGAGTGCGCGAGCGTCAAGATGCTGACTGGCGTGAAGGTCATGTGGCAGGTAAGCTTGATTGTGAAAACCTGGCCATCCCGCGAGCTCACAGTACGTTGTAGCTGGTCGATGACCTGCATGCAATACTGTATGGCTACTACAGCCAGATGGCTCCAGCATTTGTGCCGAAAGTCACGATCTCTACGATTGGTCTACCGCAGACTTTCGAAGATGTCTTGCTCGCACACATTGTGTTCAAATGTCTTACGAAAGTGGCGGTTTGGTTCTGGCCTCGATGGGAAACAAGGGAACGTCCAGATTGCGAGAAACTTAGGCTATGGGTATGCAATTTCGCCTAGACGGCATGCACCCAGGCACTTACCAGTCCCAAAGTTCACTGAGCTATTCCAGAGCTCGTCTACACAGGCACAAACCCTAACAGAGCTCAGAATCAACACCGTTGCCGCCCTGCGCGAGTCATCTGCACCGATCGACCCTGTTGCTGCCCGTACAATAGATCAACTCACTCGACACATCAGGCTGTTCGGCAAATTCTTCCGTCGCATACAGCAGCTGAATGTCGCGCGATTTGTATCGCTGCCGACCGCTGATCAACTGGTGATGTATAATTGGAACAAAGTCGTTCAGGCCACGAATGGCCCGCCACCACTCATAGCAGGTACGTTCATACTAGGATCTCGAGATGCGGAGAGCTCATGTCGAGGACTTGGTCAGACAGCAACGATGCCGTGTTTCCTGTCCGTTTTCTGGTGCAAGCCATGGTTTTGTTCAAAGAGAGCCTGGCACAATGGTCGCCGTTCCGCAAAAATGGCCCGCCAAACGAAAATAGTAAGTGTTCAGGACATAGCAAGATTCAGGTTCTGGCAATTTAATTTTTTCTATCCTAGCTCTACCACGAGATTTCGTGGAGGGCGCCGTAAAGCTTCTAGTCACTCGCTTCATCCCCTTGAATCCGGCCGACTTAGAGAAGTGGATGGCGGATCCTGAAGAGTGGGTCAATATCGAGGACAAGGATAACGAGCTGTGGGAATACGAGCTCCGGGTACGCGTTTCTCCTGAGAGAGCCTAACTCAACTAAACATATACATTCTAAGCCATGCGGCGAACGCGTGCTCGTGACTTTAGCGACACAATACCAAGAGTACGTGGTTCCATTGCTTGTGACAACATTCAACCAGATAATCGGTGAGTAGTCTCTCGCTTCGACGTTTGCTATATTTTGACCCAGCACAAGCACAACCTACTGTCGATCTTCCGAGTATCATTCAAAAGGAAGCACTATACTG
This sequence comes from Plicaturopsis crispa FD-325 SS-3, assembly GCA_000827205.1. Taxonomy (NCBI): domain Eukaryota; kingdom Fungi; phylum Basidiomycota; class Agaricomycetes; order Amylocorticiales; family Amylocorticiaceae; genus Plicatura; species Plicatura crispa. The sequence goes on from KN832554.1 coordinate 856,099, forward strand.
TGCGATTGGGCGTTGTGCGCCGCGTCTCAAGGAAGCCATAAAATTCGACGAATGGCTCGCTAAAGATCTAATGGCAGAAGCCAGTGGAACTAATCCAAAGTACGTTGTTTATTGTCGTCCCACACCACTTCGTTAAAATATCTTATTATATAGTTACCCTATCATCAAGCGTCGTATCGCGTGGCTGATTGGAAAGTGGGTTTCAGACCTAGGCTCCTCGGCTGACAATCCATTGGTCTGGAAAGTGTTACTTCATCTGCTCCAAGATCGCTCGCAGGGGACAGATGCAGTCGTGCGCCTGACAGCTGCTGCAGCTTTAGGGGAATGCGTGAACGTGAGTACCTGCTCCTCAACTTTACAACCTCTTCTTACGCCGTTGTGCGATCACCAGTCCCTCGGCTTCAATGCGGATGTCTTTGCCCCGTTCCTGCAGCCTGCAGTTACTGAACTGGTGCGGATTTTGGCAGAGACTGACACATCCGATAGCAAACGGCGGATCACCCAAAGCCTGAACAAGACCATCGAAAGGGTGGGCTTACAAGTAAGCACGCGAAATCCATATTATCTCCATCGTTTAAGCAGTATCACGTAGATCGTGCCGTTTATGCCCACTGTCACACAACCTATACCGCAACTATGTGAGTCTCTCGCATGCACATACAGCTCTAGCTCTAAACAGTCCTACAGGGACTGGAGCTAGCGAAGAGGGAGATTGGTCTCTCAAGTCGGCTATCCTTGATACTACGATGCATCTTGTACAGTCTGCTAGGGAGCACTCGGCGTCATTGTGCGGCATCGTCGTGACACTTGTCAGCGATTCGCTCACACCTGCAGTGAGTATTTCATTCCGTTCAAACAAAAGTCTTACTGACGCGTGTTGTAAGTCGACATCACACCTCGACGAGGAGGCACTGGTTCTTTGGCTTGCCGCCTTGCGCAGCACCTCCACTATCCAGGGCGTGGATGGCCAGCCAGGACTCATCACACTGGTCCCAAAGATCATCGAACTACTGTCGACAAACGCAGATCTCCTTGGAAAGATCACGAGCATAGTCGTTTCCTACTTTATCCTCGATGCGCCCGGGATCCTGCAAGGCTTTGCGGTGGATCTATTACGAGCCTTCACCACGGCCCTGTCTGGCCCCCTTACGTCGATCAACGTGCGCGACCTGCTTATTGCGCTCAACTTGCTGTTCCAGCTCGCTCCGTCGTCGCTATGGGGTGAACCGCTTTACATCTCTGGCCTGTTTACGCATATACTGAAGACTGTCCTGGAGGACGAGGAGGTCAGTTGCTACGACATGCAAATGTATGGGGCGCTGATTTCTAGCTGTCTTAGATGGCAACAACCCTGATAGTCGAGCACATACAGCTTTTGGCACGCATAGCAATGTCCGATGGCCGCATGTTCCTCCAACTAATGTCTGCCACCGCGACGGCCCAAAATACTTCAGAAACCAACCTCTGGGAGGGTCTCCTGGACCAGTGGTGGCGCAGAGTAAGCTTGCCCTATATCTTGCTGATAACTTGTCGGATGCCTAACGTTTATGCGTGCGACAGTTCGACAACATATCAGAACCGCGCAATAGGAAGCTGATAGCAATGGGTATCGCCGCACTGGTGGCAACTGGCCGACAAGAGGTGCTACAGCGTCTCCCTACGGAGATCTTCAATCTATGGACCGATGTCTTTGCCGAAGTCAAGGAGAAAAGGGAACTAGCGGCTGAAGCAGACGGCTCGAGCTCGCCGCTCACCCGCTTCTGGGACGAAGATGAACCACCCGCGTCGTATTACGCTGGAACCGAGGACACGCCCGAATACGACCGCCGGAAATATGTATGCATCCTTAGCGTCCTCTACTGTTTACGTGGCTAACCCGCATCACATTGTAGGCATACGACAATGATGCAATACGCACGACGCAGCTGAGCACGTATGTTGCCGCTAGCCTGCGTGAGGCAGAGGCATCCTGTGGCTCGACAGCATTCCGTGCCCTTTATCTCGACAAGGCGGACCCCACCGTGTTCAAGCAAATTCAGGACGAGATCATGCGCTCATGAGCTAGCAGCGCTCATACTACTAATTTTCCTTCGGGGCCACCGACTGATATTGTGCACGCTATCGTGCTCTGGATATCTCTTGTTGGATTCGCATACGCACGGTTTATCTAAGATCCCGGATCGACAATACCATCTAATCATCGCTCTCGCTAGCTAGACAACACCTCACAAACACCACACGTATATACATCATTCCAAATGTACATCGTCTCGCGCATGTCAGTCATCATCCTGACTCTGGGTGCAACTTTGAGATATCCACTGCATCTTAGTGCATCAGTACCGGTCAAAGCTTGCATGTATTACGGGAAAACTACACCTGACTTTCCTAGTCTTCATCTGAGATGTCGTCGTAGTCGACTACAGCCATAGGCCCATCCTCATCGCTATCCTCCGCATCACTATCCCCTCCGTCATCCGTATTCTCGTCATCAGCAGCAAGACTCTCTTGCGCGGAAGCCGTATCCCGGACGTCGGTCATCACAGTGCCCGGGATCACGACCCCCAGCACATCCGCCATAACCTCTTCGAACTCGTCCATCTCTGAGTAGGAATTGCCGATACAGCGCCTTAGCCATCGCTCACTCAAAACAGTGTCACTGAGCCTGGGCAGCCACACAGTTCCGCGGATGCGCACCCACATTACACTGCCTGGAAGCCAGGCGCGGATGTACGTTAGCTGAGTTTCGAGTCTACATATTATTTGTGTACGCACTGGGAAGAGTGCAGTGGAGGAGCGTAGGACAGGCTCGACCCCATGCTACCACTGTATAGAAGTCCGCGTCTAGATGGCGTATCCCTATTTTACGATGCTCCATTAACATGGCCATAAAGGAGAGCTGCTTGAGTCTTGAGAAACGAGGGAGAATGGTAGATATTGCGTTTGGGAACTGAGTAAGAATTATTCACCGTAAACATCGATCCTAAAATGTCACTGAAGACTCACCTCTTCGGCATCTATCGCCACGTAAAACGAGTTGCTCGTTTGCAGCCCCAGGGAAGTGATTGTGGGCAGGTTTTGCGAGATTGACGTCAGTATATCGACAGTCAAGCGCCTGCAGATGATGTGAAACGATTCTAGTTTTGTACAGGGCTGCAGCAGACGCAAAGTAGTGTCAGAATCGTCCTCTGTGGGCGACCAGAATATTGCCAGGTCGCGAAGAGGAGGGGCGTCGGGAGGCATGATGACGGGGATGAGGTAGGAAGGGCCAGAGAATGAGTCGAGGCACGGTAAGCGTAACGATGAAGGCTCTAATGGATCGAGAAAATGTGGCGTGGACAAGTGAAGGCTTCTGAGTTGTGGGTGCCGGGCAAAGAAGGAGGCAAAATGGGAGTCGAAGGGCTGGGTGGTGTGGAAGTGAACGAGCCTTGGAAAGTCGCATGTGGTGACACCGCAAAGCTTGTTCTTGTCGCTGAACAATAAACTGAGTTCCTCGACATGCTTGATTCGACTGAGTGCTCGTCGAATGAGGCGATGAAACGCGGGTAGGAACCAGAACACGTTGCTGTACAGTGTAAGAAGACTTTCGTCAGCTTCAAGGCGACGAGAGTAGACCGTGTTACTGACAATTCCCCCATGTCGTCGAAACTTGAAAAGAGCGTCAGCGCACGGACGGCATTCGCTGCCGCAGGGTTTGCGATGATTGCCCGGCACCCTTTCACGATCCTTGCAGGAGTTTCTAGGCGCACAAAGCGATAAATGCGACGCGTTGCAATGGCCTGCAGAGTTCTGCAAACCCTGCAACAAGCGAGTGTATCCTCTTTGGATGCATGCGACACAATCTCATCAATGAGCTCGAGAGGGAGGCCACCAAGTTTACTTGACGAAATAGACATGGTGGTATGGAGACGAAGAGTCCGCGAATATGCCGACGCGCGCTGAACGCGTTCACGTGGGTGTAATATGTACTCGTTCGCTCGCCCACTGTAACACGTCTGCAATTATTTATTTATCTGAGCAAAAAATCGACCTATAACACAGTAGCAAAGAAACAGGGAACAAGCATGGACCGATAGCAAATTGAACGTGGAACTCCTCGTCGTGGGCCAGAATGCAGATACCATCTAGTACCTGTACTTGCCTCCAGCATCAAAGTCATGTCGTCCTCGTCGGTAGGGTCCTCGTCCTCTTCGCCCGTGCCCTTCGCCTGAGGACATTGGATGTCCAGTTCATTGGAGATAAGAGTATCTGAGGTGTACGGCGAAGGAGTTCTGAGCCACACCTAAGACTCGCCGCCGCCATCCAAAGCACCATTGTCGTCCTCGTCCTTGTCCCCGTCCTCGTCCTGATTATCGTCCTCCTCGTCCGAATCTTCCTCCTCGTCATCGTCCGTATATTCCTCTTCGGACTCCTCCGAGTCTTCCTCATCGGTGTCGTCGACCTGATAGTGATCCGGGTTTTCTTGCATATCGTTCTGAAGGTCGAGAATGGTACGCGCAAGATGAGCGACCATGCTTTTCGTTGCAGTGGCCACCGTGCCGCCGTTGAGTACAAGTGTCGGATCTCTTAGTTCCTTGGGGAAATCTACGAATGCTGGATGTTTTAAAAGAACTTTTTCAAGAAGCCATCGTTTGCCAGTGGCTGCAATGATCGCCAGCTCGGATGATGGTATCCATATTTTATTGTGGATACGTGTCCACTTTACACAGCCTGCAGCGGACCAACCGTCAGCTTGCCCTGGCTCTGGTCAATGTGTAGAGGTATAAATGCGCACTGGGAAATGAGCAGACCTCGAGCGTCGAGCAGCGTCCAGTCCAATCGAGGACGGTTTTGTACTCTGTATCCAGGACGGATTGGGGTATTGTTGGAGAATATAACGACGTCACTCCCGGGAGTGTGAGAGATATGAGGCTGGTGAAGCGCGGCATAACCTCACCGACGCATCGTACAAACTATTTGGAGATCAATACAATGCCATATTAAGTGAATGAAGCAGACTCACATCATGGGTAGCGAAATCAACATGTGGAGGGTGGACGAAACAGATGAAATTGAGATCAGGGAGATGCTTTGCGATTGCATAGATTGTCTCGCCATCCCAGAATGAAGATACGACGCGCAGTGACTGCAGGTGAGTGGTACAATGCTCGATGAAGCTCAGGAGAGAGTCAAAGTCTCTATCGTCGGTTCCCCGTAATATGGTTAGTTCACAGATAGATGTCTCGGTGCGAATGAGTCGAATTAAAGGAAAAGTGCCCGCGAGCCATTTCAGCCGTGGGAGGTTCAAGGACGCAGGAGGGGCGGCAGATATATCGGACAGGGTGCCTTGCACTAGACTCAATACATGCAGCTCTTCAAGACTAGGATGCCGCTGAAGAAAAGGGACGAGGGTGGAATGGTCGATTTGGCCCGTTCTAAAACAGAGAAGGTGTGGGAAATGTGAGATGGAGAGGATAGTATCGAGGCCGAGGGTATCCACTGTACGCAGGAGACAACGAGTTACTTGCTTGAGGCGTCCAAGTGCGTTCCGGACCAGGCGAAAAAACGCAGGGAAGAGAGTGGGGCTATGCAAACGGAAGGCCTTATTAAGAGTAAATGAAAGTCAACATTGTTTTGCTCACTTTGGGGTCATACACTCCCAATCCTCAAGATATATAGAGATGAAATGGACCGAACGAGCTGCAACGCCGTTTGTGACGAGTGTCCTGCAGCACCGAACGGTTGTGTTGGGCGTCGACAGGTCAATGTCACGGTATAGCACACGAGTGGCCAGCTCTCCGACTACTCTGGAAACTGTGCACAGAGTGAGAAGATCGTTGCGCGGTGCATATTCAGCAATCTCGCTGATGAGTTCAATAGGCAAGTCGAGGAGGCCAATTGCAATGGACATGGTGGTTAAAGGTCAAAGAGAAAGGAATCAGTAAATCCGAGTCGAATCCCAGTCGAGATAATTCTGACGCGACCTCGTGATTCCCGGCAAATATGCATAGTACTAGTATTAAATTTGCGACCGACTCTGCGACGGCCACGACACGATATGTTTCCAGTCCCCATGATTACTGTGAGTGCTTACTTGTGGCATGATGAGCTATACATGTGGCGAAGGGATTCGTCGTCGACAGGGCCAGACTGCACATCACACTCGCCGCCTCCACCGCCCAAGCTTGAGGCACCATCGCTAGCATGATCGTCCTCGTCCTCCAGATCCTCGTCAGTATAGTCCGTATAGTCTTCGTCGCCTTCGTCTTCCTCGCTCGTTGTCGTCAAAACCGCCGCTCTCCCTTTCGAGCCTCCTCCTTACGGTCTAGAGCTTCACGCGCAAGGACTAGCAACGATTTCTTTCCTTTAGTGCTCAACGTGGTACCGAACTTTACACGCGACGGGTCGCCTAGTATCGTCTCGGCTGTGTTGAGGAACGCCGGGTGTCTGCGAGATACTTTGTCTTGAAACCAGCCAGTGCAAGGACCGTGTGTTGACATTGGCATCCATAATCTGTTGAAGAGGAGTGACCACCTGACACCATCTGCAATAAACAGAAGCCCTCAGTCTAGCTCAGTTTGGTCGATATCTCGAGCATGATGTTACACACTGGGAAAAAAAATTGCGGCGAGCGTAGCACATTTGTCTCCCCACTCGACGACTGTTTCGAACTGTTGGTCTAGGACGGGATACGGTACTTCTGAAGTATGCACGCGATCGACACACGGAAGCATCAACCATTCCAGTTTCGTGAACCGTGGCAGAACCTGGCCAACACATTGTACGAACTACTCTGGGGTGAGTACGATGTTACATGCACACATGAGCACAGAAGGCTTACATCAGGGATGGGATGATCAACTTGGAATATCGCATTTACGAACCAGAGGCTTTCGAGATCGGGGAGATGCTCGGATATCGCAATTAACATTCTGCTATCCCAGCAGGGGGAAGCAATGATTACTGACCGCAGGCTGGCCCTACACCGTATCGAACGCAGATGAGAATCGTGGTCTGTTTCGATGGCTGCCCATATTATGGTCAGTTTACGAATAGATGAGGAAGGGCTAACGAGTCGGATTAGTGAAAATTGCCCGCGAGCAATTTCAGCCGCGGAAGGTTCAAGTAAGCAGATGCATCCGGTGTGTGTACTACTGGAGTCAACACGCGTAGCGTTTCAAGACCCGAATGCCGCTGGAGAAAAGGGACGAGGGTGGAATGCTTGATCATACAGCGCGCCTCGAAAAAGAGAAGGTGTGGAAAATGAGAGACGGAGAGAATATCGTGTCCGCGGGCATCCCGTACATTCAGGAGAAAACGGGTCACTCGAATAAGGCGTCCAAGTGCCTTCTGAACTAGGCGAAAGAAGGCAGACAAGAGAGTGGCGCTAGGCAGACGGAAGACATTATTAGGCATGAACGAATGAAAGGTCGACACTCTCTTGCTCACCCCGGATTCATACTCTCCCAATCCTCGAGCAATATAGATATGGCATGGACCGAGCGAGCTGCGACGACGTTTGTGACGAGTGTCCTGCAGCACCGAATGGTTGTTTTGGGCGTCGACAGGTCAATATCACGGTACAGCACACGGGTGGCCAGCTCTCCGACTACTCTGGAAACTGTGCACAGAGTGAGGAGATCGTTGCGCGGTGCATATTCAGCAACCTCGCTGATAAGTTCGATAGGTAAGTCGAGGAGGCCAGTGGACATGGTGGTTAGAGGTTAAAGAGAAAGGAATCAGTAAATCCGAGTCAAGATAATTCTGACGCGATCTTGTGATTCCTAGCAAGCACGCGTTGTAACAAAGAACTTACTTACTCCGAGATACAATGCCGCTTTACACTTTACATACTGCCGTCTTCACCATCGACACTGTCCTCGTCCTCGTCTTCGTCCTCATCGCTGCCTTCATCCTCGTCGTCGCCATCTTCATCCTCATCCTCGTCGCCTTGAATATTCTCATCATCGCTCCCGCCTTCGGCATCCTCGTCGTCGTCTTGGTCACTACCACTTCCGTTGAGCTCAGCCACGAGATTTTTGACCTCTGCATGCGCCTGCATGACTTCCAGCCACTCCCCCGGGACTACCAGCCCGGCGTTCAGCACACCGTCAACCACCTTGCCCACACCCTCGAACGCCGGGTGATGCGCGGCCATTTTCCGTCGAAGCCACTGGCGCCCGGACGAATGCTGCCCCGGATACCATATCGCGTCGCGGACATGGATCCACAGTACGTTGCCTAGAATAAACGGCGCGCAATCAGTGCGCAGTCCCCGTGTGTTTAATTGTGGGCATGGCACGCACTAGGGAGGAGGCAGGTCCTGATCGTCGGGCAAAGATTGCCCAGCTCACAGACGGTCTCGAAGTCGCTGTCTAGAGACGGCCCGAGGGTGAAGGTGAAGTATTCCATGCACGGGAGGAATATACTCTGAAGTTTTTTGAATTGCGAAAGGTTGTCGCGAATGGACACCGTTATCTGTTGCGGGTGACGGTACATTTTCTAGTGAGCATGTTCATCGACGACAGCGAAGAGAGTCCACACATACATTGCTCGAATTAGTAGGATAGATACTCGGGAGCATGCCCAATGTTAGGGACTGGATGTTGGGAAAGTGGGTCGCAATTGCGCGCACTAGGATGTCCGAGCTGCCCGACGCGGCGACTGCTACCTGCAAAGTATCTAGATGGGGGGCGTACTGCGCCAGATTGCGCACAATCCCCTCGTGGTCCTCGTCCATGGGAAGAAACGTGATGGACAGGGACCGGAGGGGTGCACCGGGGAGGACGAGGGGAACATGCTGGACGACTCCCTGGAAAGTATGCAGGCTCGGAAGGCGTACAGATTCAAAGAGGGCGGTTTCGCAGTGGTCGAGGCTACACAAGGCAATCTGCTGCAGTGACGGATGACGCTCGAGGAACGCCGCGACCGCAGCAGCGTGATTATGGTCGGTGTCGAACCTGACCAGGCGCGGCATGCAAGGACCGGAAGGCAGGGAGATACCGTGGGGGTCATGGCAGTGGAGATCCAGCTCAAGGAGATTTTCTAGACAGGTGAGCGCGGCACGCAGCACACGATAGAACGCCGGGAAGACCGTTGGACGCCTGAGACTATTCAAGCGCTCTGAGCGTGACAATTTCGGTCTTAGCTAACGGCGTGCTTACTAGAAAACAAACGGTATGCGCGAAGCCTGGACGTTGAACGAGCGGACAGATTGGGCGGCCGTAGGATTCGCGATGAGCGTTTTGCAGCATGCCATTATGGTCGATGGCCCCACAAGAGTGATATTGCGGTAGAGCCGGCGCGTCGCGACATGCCTGAAAGCGGTGGAAGTTCTGCAGCAAGCAATTACATCGTTTCGACGAGAGCTGTAAGCGTGGTTTATTATCTCGTCCAAGAGCTCGATGGGCAGGTCAGAAAGTTGTTTAGCAGGTAGCATTTGAGCGTCTGTCAAACGGTTGGAAATCGACACAAACGTTGGACGAACTTGAAGAAGACAAGAGATGCCGCGGGCGGCTAATTTGCACCAACACGTGGTTAGCATCGTTTACACACTTTGATTCTGAATGCTCAATCGACGTCGACTCCTTAGGCCTTAGACTCGCCCGTGTCCACTCAAGCAACACGATATAGCCGGGACACAGGAGCTTACGGGTAATACTAACATGTATGACCGTGGGGTATCCATAATCGAGTGGTATTAGCATACAGGAGCTCTACAGGTCAAACCTAAGCCATGCATTGGTCACAGCCTTACCCTTGACACTCGTAACCGGCCCCGCCGTGCGCTGCGCGTCCGAGAGCAGCGAGCCCACGTTGATCTCAATTGCCGCAGGGGTCTTATCCGCACCCGGCTTGCTCCACGTCGCGAGCCACTCCTTCATCTTCACGAGCGCCTGCTTCTGCACGGCAAGGACAGTCGCGTCTATCGCACCGGTCTTCGTGGAGAGGTCGGAGCAGTGGAAGCCGTCGCTGACAGCGATCGTCTGCGAGGACGTGCTGGGGATGGTCCGGTTCTCTGCGGAGAGGGTCGCGTCGCGCCATGGGTCCCCTACAGACGGCGGGTCAGAGTCGTTTTTGGCAAAGATGTGAGGCTACGGCACTCACTTTTACCGTTGGCAACAAAGAGGCGGTCAACTTTCACGTCCCAGCCATGGTAGACACTGTTCGTCGCGTTGACGTTCGGCGCTGGGGCAGAGTCGAACGCTTTCGGGAACATTTGCTGGCATTGCCGCTAAATGATCCATTGTCAGAACTCGGCGTTGGATCAGGGACTGTAGAAATCACCTCGTCGTAGATGGGCTGAATAATACGGCTGACGATAGAAGGTTTGCCGGCAGGGGGGCTTTCCTGGTAGAAGCCAACCTCGTTGCAGCTGTTAACTCGTTCATAAATTTTAGCGTTCATGCATAACAATGTGAGAAACGTACACAATCCAAAGCCACGATCGCCCGGCATTATCCACTTTCGTGTCGGTCCAGTACGACGAGTTGGTGTTGTACGTATCGAGGCAGTCTGCAACGGTATCGTTCCCACAGACTGGCAAAGATTAGGATAAGGCACGTTCAAGTTGAATAAACGGAACTTACTGCTCGGCAAGTAAGTCTTCTTGTAGAATGAGCCCCAGGCCTGCAGAGCATGGTCAAGTCCCCAGCCCGCAGCAGGTGCACTCTTCCCGCCCTTTACTTCCAAAGCGTCGCAGAACTCGTAGAACTCGCCCCCCGGACCAGACGAGGGCTGGAGGTCCTGCCATGCCCAAATCGGATTGCGCACTACAGAAGTCGGTCAGCAGCGCAGAAAATGCGCAACGGAAGACTGTACTCACAGGCGCCGGCAGCGTCGTCTAGGTGGGCGACGTCCTTCATACCAAACTGGTCTTTGAGGGCCTCGATCGCGCTGTTGTTCTTGCTCGTGAAAACAGCGTCGAAATGCGACACGACGGCTTCAACGTCAGCGCTGCAGTTCTAAGTGATACGCATGTGTGAGAGGAGAGACGAGGCAGACTGTGAAGATCACTACCTTGGGCATATGTTCTCTGATAGGCTCGAAGTAGGCCCACAAGTTGCTGTGGCAGAACTGAGTATATATTTTGAGTGGTATGTGGAAAGTCGTGCGCACGTTATTGCTTGCACAACACCAGAGGACGAGTATCCGGCATAGAAAACATCGGTCGTGCTAAGGAAGGCGTCGGTAAAATCATGTGAATGAGAATGTTTCCGCTCACTTGGTCATGGTCCACGCCGTCAATGCACCAGCATAGCTACCGCCAATGAGAACCCATGGCGCCTTGTCCGGAGTGACCTTGTTGCCGCCGGGCATGGGCAGCGTGACATTCTTTGCAAAATATTCGAGGTCGCTGACGGCCTGCGCGATCGTATGGTACTTGAGGCTCTTCACGCTCAAGTCGTTGTACGGATTCGATTTGCCGTAGAAACGGTGCTCCAGGACGACCGTCGCGCCGCTCTGCTGCTGTGCAATCTGCCCGTTGATCGTCACGTTCGTGAGGTAGCCCTCGTACCCGTCCGCGTTGCCCTCGCCGGGTGTCGTGATAATGATCGGGCCACCTTGCGCACAAATGTGAGCACGCGACAAGCACGCGAACGCGCATTGATTTGGAGCGCGACTCACCCTTCTCATACCACTCCCATGTGTGCCAGTACCGTTGCTTGAACGTGCCGAGTCCGGGATTGGTGTGGTCGATGAGCTGGTCGAAGTAGTACGTCGTGTTGTATGGCGGCAACTTCGTCCCGTTACGGCTGACGACGGGGCCACCGAGGGGCGCGCTGATCTTGGGTATTGCTGGCGCAGGCATCATGTTCCCGTGCATTCGCCCATCGGGCAGAAGAGCCTGTGCAACAGAGCTGAAAAGGAGATGGACGCAAAAGAGTGTCGTGAGCTTGAGGGACGCCATAAATGACCTGCGGGGCTCGCTGCGGGGAGCGAAGGGGGTATAGAGTGAGTAAGTCGTACAGACCCTATGAAACCTTGTGTCGACTTACTTATAGGCTAGCATCGCGAATGATCTCCGCGTGTTTCATGATGTATGACTTCTCTTCATGTCGGCGATGTAACCGTGGGTTGGGGTTGAGCAGCATGTTTTATGCGGAAGAGGGACACAGCGAGCATGCGAGTGCATGGTAACAGATGACAACGCGCCGATAGACTAGGGATGAGGCGTAAAATCGTCGGAGCGGATCAGCGTCGAAGGGGAGATAGCATGGTTTGTCCACGCGGAGATGGACCTGACAAATTTTGCCGACAGTTTGCTGGGTTCGAGTCCGTCTCTATAGGCGATAGTACTAAAAGATAGCTGTAGGTAACGCCTGCGCGATATAGTACAGCGTGCTCGAGGGAAGGACCAGGGAAGTAAGAAGGGCGGTCTTGCAAAGCTACGCCTTGCAAAGTCTTGCAAGCAGTTTCGGGGCCAACGATCGCTGAGTTGCTGAGATTCAATATTTTCGCGCTTCCCCGCAAAGTTGAATGAGCAGCCTTGGCATCGGTAGTTGATGTAATGCCATGAATGCTAGCCTCCAGGAGGAGCTGGCTCATCTGTCGCCGCTCATCTTGTATACGACGTCTGCGCATGCCAGGATCTCCCCCACACCATCGAATATTATTGTGTGCCTTGACGCGAACGCGAACACCTGAAGGCGCTAGCCACTCGATCCTTTGCCGGTCTCGAACATAGCCTAGGTCTCATCGTTGCAACGGTAGAAAAATCTAGCACCCGCGTTTTCTAGTTCTGAAGCGAGTATCCAATTATCCTTGAGATCCTTGCGCGCGAACGGCTTCAGAGACGGTCTCGATATGCTGTGCCAACTTTCATAGCACGCGAATCAGAAAATAATAAGATATGTCTCGAGCGCTCCAGCTCCAGAGCCCTGTGTATGTGCAACTGGTCTAAAACTCGGAGGTCTGATTCTCTGATAATATAGTGGTGCGTGTATGAGGATCTACGGGAAAGCTTGGGTAAGACAAAGTGACTCGTAAGTAAAAATACAGTCCAGCGTTCTCGTTGTGTGTCGGTATAATGGGCTCGGACAGGGATGCGTTACAGGCATGGCTTGGTATCGTCCTGCGTTTGGGTAGTATACAGTTCCGGAACTTCAAAATACAATCCCCATCCAGTCAATCCCGCTCGATTTTCAGTCGCAAAGTGTATGGAGGAGAGGACTTACCCGTGTATTTCCAGTCTGCGAGACGGGTACGGCAAGAAGTTGGCACGACATGGGGCTAGCGTGCATGCAGTTGGGCCCGGTTGGCGCGGCGGACGAGGCGATTGACGCGTTCGCAACTTTCCATGCGCGACTCCATCATGCGCTCGAACAGTGCGAGAATCTCCCCACGAGCGTCGCCTCCCTCACCATCTCTGCGGGCGACTGTGTCTCCCACCGCATGGTGCTTCACCTTCCTGTGCGTAGATACGCCCGCAAGGTCGAGCTTGAAGTTGCTCTTTCGCCGCTGCCAGGTCGACGCGGGGACCATATGGAGTGGTGGCGGGGAGCTCGGCTCGTCTTTGACGCGCACGTCGTCTTCAGGAGGGTCCGGCTCTTCTTCCGGCGCTGGAAGGCGAGGAAGGTGGAGTTGGAGCTCGGTCGACGGCGTAGATGTGGATGTGGACGTGGATAGCTCGGATTGTACGTTGGCAATTGCGAGCGGCTGCTGCAGCTCGCATGCAAGGTCGAGTGCGGCGCGTGTGCGGTAAACCCACATGCACTCTTGGTGATAAAATTCTACCAGCGAGTCGAGCATGTGGACGGTGGATAGATACTGGTCATTGTCTGGCATGAGGGGTGGAGAAGGGAGCGGCATGAGTGTGCCAGTCATGATGACTGAATATACGAGTTGTTAGAGCGGTGAAACGAAGAATTGGGGACGACTAAGGAAAAATAAGGGGGTATAAGTAAGTACGTTACCTAGCTCTTATGCTGGCACATGTGCAAGGGCTTCCGGAGGCCTGGAGATGCGATATTCCACATTTCTGCGTTTGCATTGGGTCGAGACCGGGGTAAGTGCGAAACTTTGAAAGTCTGCGAGTGGCGGCCCGCGGGCCCCGGGTCGGTGACGGCCTTCTCGGCTTTGCGGCTCCGCCAATCATCGCCCAGCGGAATCCCAATTTGGGTCTAATCAACTTGTTCCGTCTCGAGTCTGTACGCCGAGGCTCTGTCTAATACCACGATGCTACCGGTCTTTGTTCTCCTGGCTTTCCTCGAGCTTGCGGCGCCCGTCTTCGTACTTGCAGATGCGGTTTCACCGACGTGTCACTGATTCAATTTGTATCGCAGATATATGGACGCCATTTCAGCCAGTGCCCCTTTCTCCGTGCGGTGCCATTCGCGTCGCGCCCAGCCCACTCTTAGAGCAACAGACAGACAAATGGGGCGTGTCTTCTCCCGAGCTTGACGTGCACAGTCGCACGGCTGCAGAGGTGTTGTACTAGGTCGTAATCGAGCGTCTAGGAGACAAGCACAAGGCCCATAGGGACATCCCGTCTGCCAAAGCCGTGTGTATGTTCTAGACTCGTACACCCACTGCAGCCTCTTCGTCATGATTGCCGCTTTCTAGTGTCACCTACCACAGAGCATGGCCGAGACTGTTTTCCTCCGTCTTACAGCGAATGGCGAGTCCTTCGTACTCGATCACTTCCTAGCCAACGTCCCGCACGACGGAGCTTTCCCATGCCTTAAACGCCATTCAAAGTCCTCGGGAGCATCATTCGACATAATCTACCCATACTATATCATCTGGCGCTGCAAACGTGTCGGCCGTCCTTCTCCGCACGCCACACTTACCGTTCTTCTCTGTATTTACGCGTCAAGTTTACGCGTCATATCGACAGAAACTGCCCCCGCCCTCAAGTCCAGACCGTGCAGGTCGTCCCGAAAGGTCATTTGTACAGTATTGGATATACATCGTTCTTGTTTTGAGTGCATTCTGTGCGTTCTTTCGTTTTTTCCGTCTGTCTGTTATCGTCTCATCTATTCCCGACTTAATCATCCCAATGCAGACCGGCGGGGGAGAGGAAAAATTGGCGCGCGCTGTGTCGTCATAGCTGAAGTGTAGAAACACCGTGGTACGGATGTATAGGCCATATAATCCCACGCATTCGTGTCTCCCTCAGCATATTGCACCAAATGCAGTATGCTCAACGGATTAGGCTCTCCATGCTCTGTTTCTACTCCGATTTACCGAATTAAACACCGTGGCGACGCGTCGAAAAACCGAGAACTAGGAGGACCCAGGCCCGTCGAAGGGCTTCGAAATGCCACTGACATCTCCGGCAGGACAATGAACGTCGAACAGCACCGACGCAGTGAATCTGATGGCGGCACATATGCGGTGGAGTACCATTCGTCGAGGCCGTACTGGAGCCTGGAGGTCATGCGCGGTCGACCGGCAACCTACCATTGGCTGCATTATCATCAAGTATCTCGTCCTGATTAACGCTCGAATGCAGCGGTGACTTACCTCGACCACTCCCACAGAGTTCTGGAGCTCACAACTTCGGCGCGCCTGGATCGTCCGCGTCCTTCTGGTTGGGTCTTTGGAACCAGCGCCAGTCTCGTCATCGCATTGCTACATCGGGCTCGGCTGCTCAAGGTCTCGCATTGGCCAGCTTCGTAGGCCATCGACATGTTCGACGAATGTTTTACCCAATTGGTCATGTCGCCCCGGACATTGGCGCCTCGCACCAGTTCGCCTCATGTAAGTAGGTCGGGACGATCGGGCGCCACTTTCCACTCGTTTCCACCCGCCTGATCTCTTGACTATCAAGACCTCGGATTCGTAGAGAGACGAAGCACGACACGAATTCATATGGCCTGCTGTCGAGGCTCGGGGATATTTACAATTGCAAGAACGTCCAAAGCTATCAATATCAAACCGCCGCTATCAGGACTTTGTGGCGCTACCAAGGTATCATTGAACGCCCGTCAATCCCTACAAGGACAGCCGCCTTGGGCATTGATATGCCTCGGTGTAAATTTACTGGTGGGAACTGGTGAGTTTATTCTCCCTCACGACTTGTGCACGTAGGTCTGATGAGTGGCGTCTACATCTTTCTGCGGATCTTAGCAGCATTGATACTCGCATGAGTGTTGAGCTCACAGTCCATTCGGCACAGTTCATTCGGGCACAAACGCGCCTACCACCGCCCGCCTCGCCTTCAACTGTGGGAAGGCACTTTGATCAGAACGCACGACTGCGTGACTATCCTCGTTGTCAACCAGTTTGGCTTCCGAGGCTATCACCCGCTACTATCCAGTGCGCGTCCACAAGCTTACTATTGCCTTTACCAGTCATCTTTATTTCCATCGCTGTGAATAGAGAAAGCCAGCTCTTGATTGATATGCCCTTGTTCGATGTGCAATCTGTGCGTGCCTATCACCATGTTCAGAAGACTCCCATTCACTAATCATGCTGGGATCGACGTCGTCCCCAATCAGGCGTACCCCAGCTCTAAGGATTCAAGTTGGAGAGTCATTGAACATTCGGTCAAAGCAGAGGATCGTGCTGCAAGCGCTCACCGCAAAAGCGAGTGCGTCTTTCATTATACCCGTGGATATAAATGACTGCTAAGTTGGCGCCGGGCATCCCTAGATTTTGCATCTTTCTCTTGTCTTCGTTGGATAGCCCGGCCCATGCGCCTTGACGCCCGCAAAGACGAGAAGCCCCACGCTTGTCTGCCCGTGCGCCTCTTCCAGGCCCTGTGCACCAAGTTTGGTGTGGCATGGAACCGCATATCATGCCGTTACGCAGTGTTCATCGACTGTAGCTTCGTCTGATCGTGATGAGTGTATGTATACGTGCCCGATCCCCCTGTCTCGGTGAGGATTCTCACGTACTACAACCCAGCGCAAGGCTCGTCATTGTGGCTATGCGATATCCCTCGGAACGTGTTCATCAACCTTATCCTACCAATACGGCGAGCCTTGCCACCGAAGGCTAAGCTGCCATCTCTGTTCGTACCTCGGCCTCGTACTTGGCCATCCTCGTCGAGATGAAACTTGGTCTCACTGACATCAGAGAGAAACATTGCCAGGTAAGCGTGGGTGGTATGCATGCCCGAGGCCCAGCACTGAGGACGCGAACTGCCAAACTTTCAATTAATGTCATGGATATAGACACTCAATCATCCGGTTCCCGGTGATACTTGTGCTTATCTATATAGCATCTCTAAGTCGGAGGCGGACCTTGCGTGGGACCTTCTGTGGCTGAATTCCATAATCGTAGGTGCTTGGTCTCGATTTATCGCTTCATGGATCTATGCACTCACGGGGTCTACTCTTAGCATTCATTGTCGCCTCTGATGCCGGATCTGAACTTGATGGATATGCATCCTCGAGTTGGTTTCCTCTCGCAACTTACGCAAATCCTCTCACCGAGTTGGCCAAGATCCTCCCAAAACGCCACAAAGGCGCTGAGCAATTTCCGGTTTGAGCCGATTTGAGCCATACGCGGTAGCATTGTGGCGTTTTGGGACGTGCTTCTTCGCTGGATGCCGCCCGACCACGCCGTACACGCGACTTGCTCCTCCTCTGTCGACCTGGAGTACGTGCATTCACTCGTAACTGTCAGTGAGCATTCTTCGATGATATGCCTCTTGTGTTGACCAAATGCACCCTACAGTTTGGACAATAGCAACGCTCACACGATGTGCGCATAACTTTACTGCTGCATCCCTCACTTTGGCCCAAGATGCGGTGATTGACCCAATTCGGAGCAAACGCGGTGAACTCAATTCCTTCGAGCGCTGGATCTTCGATACAATGTATCTCCTCGCTGAGGCACAGATATGTATAAGTAACTGCAGCTGCGATGATGGGATGCTTTCTTCACTCCATCCCCTCCCCAATGTCAACGTTCGCAGAACAAGCGCTTGTCAAGCAGACTGTGACGGTGAGCGAGCAGCGTTCATCGACGTTCCCCTTCGTGGCTAACGGAGGTTTCAGTATCTGGACGGTAAGCCCGAAAAGACACGGCCCGCTCGTCGCCGATATCTAATGCCGCTTCGAAGTGGTAGCTGCGGCTCTCTTGGTTGGCGCTGCAGTCTCCTAGCTCAAAAGACTCTGCTAACGCTAATATCATAGGTCTTCGACTATGGACTCACTATCGAACAAGAAATTCGGCTCGTGTGGCCCACCCCTTTCAATGCTGGGAAGGCTCTGTATTTTCTGACCCGCTACCCCCCCTTTGCGGATACGTTCATGGTTCTCTACCGTATGTGATGCAGTTTACCTCAAATTATCTGCAGCAAAACCGCGTACTAACCCTTAGCCATGCACAGATCAGTTCGCAATCATGAGTCCAACGACATGCAGTGGTATCTATAAGGCTATTGGGTGTATGTCGCACATGCTCGCAATCCACCGTCTTGTGCTCACAAGTGGAAGGTAGATATGTTGGGATTTGGCACCCTCGTTGCCGAAAGCATCCTCGCCCTCCGCACGTGGGTAATCTGGCGTCGAGACATGCGCATTGCATTCGGGCTTGGGCTCGGTTTAGTCCTCTTCTGGGTCCCCGTGTTCTACTTTGACGCTCAAGCCCTCAACTCCATCGTATGTACGTCGTTTATCTCAACGACCTCGCTGCCAACCTCGCAAAATTGACATGAATTTGTGTAGTCACTACGCCGCCTCAGCCAAACCTTCCGGGATGTTATGTTGCAACACAGAAAAACGTCCTGTTCGTCGTGTTTGTTATGATCATGGTTTTCGAGACACGTAAGTTCTACCTCATGCTCGTCGCTACTGTTAAAAACGTTCCGTACCCAATGCTTTGTTAACTCAGTCATTCTCATCCTGACCCTGGTTAAGGGTATCGACCATTGTGAGCTATAAGGTCGACAGCATGACCATACAGAATCTCACCTCCTTGCTCCCAGTCCGGCGGACGACGTCCTCCCTTGTAACTGTGTTGTATCGAGACGGTAAGTCATTCTGCTTTTTTCTCAGCAGCAACCGTTAATATGCTCTCGCAGGTCTTACGTTCTACATTTATCTATTCGGTACGTGGCGTTGGTTGACATCTTTTGTTGGTGGTGTGAATCAGTGCGAACATTTGAATAGTGTTGTCGATCATCAACGTCGCTGTATTGCTTAATGCTCCGGTGAGTCCGTGGCGGTCAACCATACGTCGCAGATCATTTTATGTATCTCACCACTCGCTCGTTATAGCATGGATATAGCACTCTCCTAACGGCGTGAGTCTCTTTGATGTGGATCCATACGCTATCTAATTTTGTCTTCAGGCTTCAACGGGTTCTCCATTCCATTTTCTCGGCACGCATCCTACTCCATCTTCGGCAGGCGGCTACAAACCGAAACAAATCTCTATTCCAATCGACATTGACGAGGACAGCCGAAAACGCGAACGGAGTATTCTCACAACAACGCGCAAACAAAATCGCAGCCGCGTTGGAGACCACGACGTGGTTTGGTGATGGGCGGGAAGCGTATGAGTCTTTCTCAAGCGGACACCCCGACGATGCCGGAGACGCCGTCGAAGTCGAGCTGCCAGAGAGCCAGAGCACGCCACACGTAGACGACGAGGAACGATCTGTGAGACATTCTGAGGGCTAATTGACGGGCCTGGACGCTGTATTTCTACGAGCGGGCTCGGTGTAACTTGTTCGTCCGTCACACATCACCTCTGACAGTTTTGCTGACATTGTACCTGGTTTTGCTGGCATTGTGGATCTATCTCTCACACACCAAAGGCTGAGGCACGACTTGCACGGCTGATGCACAGTATGTAGGCGCCCCGTTGTAGGCGCCTGTAGTACCATCAAGAGGAGAATGTTCACATGCCCTATATATAAGTGCTGTCCCGCGATACGTAAGCCGCTTCAATTTTGGCCTGTTCTGAAACTTCATAAGCTGCGTCGTTTTCCGTCTCGACAGAATTTATCCAAGCAAAGCCCTCGCGGCGCATCACATTCCTCTGCATAGTCTGCGGCGTTGCGGTACCTTGCTGCTACCATCGCTAGACATGTTTTCCTCGGTCCTTGGGCTAGCGTTTTTAGCAATCAATGTTGCCGCCACCGGCGTCTCAGCGTCGTTGAACCACACCGTGTCCGCACGCCCATTCTTCCCCGTTCCTTCACTCGTCGCCATCAGAGATATCCTGTCTCAACTAGAGGCTCCGATTGTCAGCACTCTGACCCAGCGCCTCGCGCTTACCTCCAATCCAGCTCTGTATGCGAACAACGGAAGCAAGTTGTTCGATTACATCCGTCGCCGGGAAACCGTGGCGCAGAGGCTGCATCGTTTTGATTATGGAAAGCTGGAATACCCATTCACTCTCCCTGCGATTGCCCCCGACGTCACCACGTCGGACGATGAATTTCCACCTGGACGATTTCATCAGGACACGTTCACTGGAAACGCGAACCTATCCGCATTCTACCTTAACACGCTGGTACCCTCGTTCAATTCCACCACTGCGTATTTCTTCCATCTTGACAACTCGACGGAAAACGATGATGCTGCGATGAATCTCGATGCAACGTTGCTGAGCCTCATGTCCCACAGGTGAGTATTCTTGCCTGCCTATTTTACGGCATGCGGACTGCAGTTAAGCGGTCTACCTTTCTAGAGCTCACATCGGCAAAATCGTCGCCGAAACGAAGGTAGGTTGCATCGTATCAAATTGCGGTAGCGACTTGGAGATCTGACAGGTCGGCATATGTGCTCGTCTCCACAGTACGCCTCGAATGTAACGGGGTTTACGCCACTAATCCGAGTGCAAAATGCGGACACGATCCGCGTGCTCCTCACCAATACGACCCAGGAGGCAGGCGTGCTGGCGCAGGCACAGACAGCGGCGAACGCGCTGTCGTCCTCGTGGGTCACTTCTGGCGCACTGGTTCCGAGCACATTCGGTGCAGATCTTCAGGCAGCGGCAGCAAAGCTCTTTCGGTAGGTCTAGTCGATCTTGGCGGAGATTCTCTGCATGCTAAAGATGATTCTAGGGAGCTCATTGACATTACGACACAAATCGAAATCGAGTACTTGCTGCAGAGGTTGACATAACGCTTGTTAAAAGTCTACCTGCCCGTTGTCTAGAGGATCGTTTAGACTTTTCAATGAACACTGCGCTGCACCACCTCTGCCATTTGTGTGAGATTTACCCAAGATTTACCTGCTGCACACGAAATAAAACAACGAGTTTCCCGTTGGTACCGGGAAGGTGGAAAACGTGGACGAAAGCAAGGCCGCGGGCTGCCCGCGCCTGACTTGGAATTTCCATTTTTCCTCGCGATCACATACCGCCATGCAACGACTCGAGTCCTATAAATCTCGCTTTATTCCAGCATGGCGCCTAACCCAAATTCAGCCATGACTCTGTCCATTCGTCGCGCTGCACCCTCAGACGCCCCAGCGCTATCCCATGTATGCCTTCTCACAGCAGACGCAGGCTCATCGGCACAGCATCTACACTCCATCCCACAACTACCCGGCTTAATCTACGCGGAGCCGTATGTCAAGCTGCCAAAGACAACGTTTGCATTCGTGCTCGTCGATGAATTTAGAGTGGTGGGATATATCGTGGGCTCGGAGGACTCGAGGGCATTCGAGCGGGAGGCGGAGAAGCACTGGTACCCGTCGTTACGGGAAAAGTACCCGTTACCCGGAGAGGGCAGCGACGCAGATGAAGCGTCGCAGCTGACGGAGAACGACTTGCGATACCTGAAGTTGATTCAGAAGATGTACGTTCTCCCGGAACCATGCATTTCCTTCTCCCCCGCACACCTCCACATCAACATCCTCCCCGAATACCAACGTCGCGGCTGGGGCCGACGGCTCATCGCCCAGGCTGTCGACTATCTACGAGGAGAAGGATTGGATGGAGTATGGCTTGGGATGGATCCGCGCAATCTTAGCGCGCAAGGGTTTTACGAGAAGTTGGGTTTCCGCCCCATAGAGGGTGCGCCAGCAGGGAATATGGGGCTGCGATTCGAAGATTGGGTGTAGGATGTACAGACGAGGTGACGTGGTACCTCTATTGAAAGCAGATATAACGAATACCCACATTTACTCTATGTGTATCTCTTATAGTTCAATGTGCCTCCCGGCGCGCATAGCCTCCTCATAATTGTCGCCGTCAGAACTACCGTCAGACAGATCGAAATTTCATTCAAGACCGTCGTGCGGTGGTAGACCACCGGTGCATGTTGTGCGCGACAACGTTTTGATCAGGACTGATTCTGTCAGCCAACGGACGACGCCTATATTAACTTGACAGGCGTAAAACCTCCCTCTTCCCGCCGCTACTGTCAGCGACCTAACCGAAGCAGGCAACTGTCTTTGTAGAACGCTACCGAGAAGTGCCACTCAGTTTGTATAACCGGACCAAGCCATGTCGAGGACTCCAGGCCAATCGCCTGCCCGTCCGCGCCGCTCATCCATGTCAGCAAATGCACCAACTATGGCCCGTCGAGGCTCACGAGTTCATTTTCCTGACCAGGACGGAGTTTCTCCTCTGGAAGCCGGACCACATGTCGCGGGTCCTCCCCAACCCGATCCAGCTGCTCTGCCCCCGGCCAGGGACGTGGGATGGCACATGCCAGTCTACAACACCAATGCGTACCCTCCAGCGGGTGGACTCGACGGTGGAAGTTTCGAAGAATTTCCGATCCGGCGTGTCAGCCTCATCCCGTTTGGTCCCGGAGACCGAAGCCGTGCCCCACAGGGCACCCAAGACGAGCGGCGGGGTTCGGACGAGAGCGACAAGACGCTCGGCGATATCAACGAGTCGGAGGAGGAGAGATACAAAAAGCTCTCCTTCTCGTCGTACGAGCACCCCTACGATATCAACCCACCTTCCAACGCCCATTCGGGCGGTGCTCCCTTGAACGACTATGGGCGCCCGGCTGGCTCTGGACTACGTAGTGCGATCAGTTTCGCAAACGACACCGCCGAAATGGATAGCCCTGCGGATGGACAGACCCTACCTCGCCGTCAAGACGATCGTGCGAGGAGGCGGGGTGTGCTTGGCAATCTTCTGGAGCTCTACCGCGCCGACCACAACGACAACAGGAATGATGACGGCGACGAGAATAAGGACGAACACGGCCAGGCGCGACCGAACCTGAGCCGCGATATGAGCCGCCTGAACTCCGACTACGAAAGCGGGTACGGAGGATCGTTCCGCAGGCGTCGAGCGGACTCGATGGCCTCCGTAGGCTCCCAGCTGCTGGATCCCGATGATCCCCTCGTCACGGGCACAGTGCTTCGGTCGCTCGACGATGAGGAGGACGTCAAAAGGAACATGCTCCGTCAAATGGATTACAGGCAGAGGCGCAAAGAAAAGAACAAGATCAGAATTGAATTCAATATCACCTGTACGTTTCCCTTCTTGCCGTCCTCCTCCAAAAGTTTCATGACCGATCTCCAATTGCAGCTGTCATCAATCGTCACAAGTTCCTGCTCAAGCTCGCACGCGCACTGATGACGTTCGGCGCACCATCCCACCGAGTAGAGTCGCAGCTTGTTGCCGCCGCCCGAATCATCGAGGTCGACGCCGAGTTTATCCATCTACCCGGTGTTATTATCTGCTCTTTCGGTGACCCGGAGACGAAGACGTCCGAGACCCATTTCGTCAAGTGTGGTGGACGCCTCGCCCTCGGAAATCTGCACAAACTGCATCTAGTTTACCGCTCCGTCGTGCACGACGAGATCAGTGCTCGGAGGGCCACCGAGCAGCTCGAGGACCTCTTGAATGCACCTCCGCTGTATCCCACCCTCTTCAGATGCGCACTCGCGTTCTGCTTATCGGCCCTGATTTGTCCGTTGGCATTTGGTGGCTCGTTCTTGGACATGTGGATCGCGGGCGCCGGTGCATTTGTTCTGTGCGCGCTCCAAGTTGCCGTCTCGACCAAGAGCGCGATGTATGCGAATGTGTTTGAGTGCGTGTCTTTTTTCTCCGCGGGTGCACGCAGGACGATACTGATGCATTGCGCGCAGAATTACTATCGCTATCTTGATGTCCTTTGCCGCCAGGGGCCTCAGCAGTATCAGAAGCGAAATCTTCTGCTATACGGCCATCTCGTCATCTGGCATTATCGGAATCTTGCCCGGATACCTCATCCGTGAGTGCGCAAAGAATTTTAATTTTGACGGTCACTAACTTCTTTCCCCTTCGCAGTGAGTAGCTCCTTGGAGTTGGCGTCCAAGAACATTGTCTGCGGATCTGTCAAAATGGTTTATGCCCTCATCTACACGCTTTTCCTCGGTTTTGGCCTCCAAATCGGATCCGACTTATATCTCCTATTCGACACATCATCACGTCACAATCTCCAAGTGCTCGCGACTAGCATGGCGAACACCGTCACGCTTTCTGGAAGTTTCTTGACGGACAATGGTACCACGTCGAACAACAGTCTCCCGATCCAGGGGACGTTCACATTCACGAATTCCACCCCGATTATCCAAGAACATATAATCGAGGGTTGTTACCGTCCAGACGGCTTCCCGTGGTACCTGCAGCCCTTCCCTTTCTGGACGCAGTTCCTCATCGTCCCCACCTTCTCCATCCTGTCGTCCCTGGCCAATCTCCAGCCGTTCAGGAGCAAGCAGCTTCCGGTGATGGTCGTTATCTCCTGCTTGTCCTACGCTGCCAACAAAACCGCCAACCACTATATCTTCAATCGTTCGGACATCGTCTCCGCCATTGGGGCCTTTACCGTCGGCGTCCTCGGAAATGCTTACTCTCGCAAGATGGGCGGCACGGCGTTCACATCTATGGTCACTGGTGTCCTGTTCTTGGTCCCCTCTGGTCTCTCGCAAGCAGGAGGTATAACGGCGAACGGTAGCGGTATCGAGATCGGAGGAGCTATGATTTCCGTAACGATCGGTATCACCGTCGGACTGTTCATGAGCCAGGCATTAGTATACACCTTCGGTAATCGCAAGAGTGCCGCCGTTTTCTCTTTCTAAAAATTCACAGCCATGATACATATTTCCCTTTCGCACGGACGTTCTCTTTATTATCCTTATCATTCATTATCTCTGTGCATATACCCAGCACCATGCACGTATAACTTGTTCGCAATACACGTACAGACAGCATTACACGCTAATACAGATGCCCTTTATATTGTGCCACCCCCACCTCAGAACCTTACCGCAGGCGAATTCTCGATCCCCTCGATAGACACCTTGTGACCAACCAACGTCCTAATGTTGTTGATTCCGTATCTACAGGAGAATGTCAACCCTGCCCCTCAGAGCACGTTAATCAAGACCTACCGGATCATCGTTGGCCGCTCTAAACTGAGACCCCAGCCATGTACTCGGACGTCTTTAGGGAAGCCCATTGGCTCAAGCATTTCTGGTCGGAACATGCCGCTATTGCCTACTTCGACCCACTTGTCGAGCATGGGGTGGAAAGCGAAGATCTCCAGCGATGGCTGTGGCGGCGGACCGTTGAGTTTCACTTCATTACGGCGATGCAGCGCAAGCTCACCTCCGTATACGGGTTGTAGGCGGGTTTGAATCGGAGATTCGGTATCCCCATCTTCGTGAAGAATACTCGCATGAAGCCTACAGGTGCATACATGTTGACCGTTAATCGCATCCGTGATGAGGAGACAATTTGACCTACCAATTAAGTCCGCTAAGGTCAAGCCCTTGTCAGCGACAACACCTTCCACCTGATGGAACTCGGCTAGATGTGTGGCGTCCATGGTTTCGTTCCGGAATACCCTGTCGATACTGAACAGTTTGGCGGGCCGGAACCCATCGTCTTCCTGCCCGTCTTTCCGGATCTCCTCGGACGCCTTAGTGTGCTGACTGGCTTCACCATGCGCAAACTCTGCTTCGTCGCCTGGGACCCTCTCGCCTCTGCAGCGGGCAGCAAGTTTATACAGCATCGCTACCGACGACGCTGTGGTATGTGTGCGGAGAAGCAGTTTTCTCGATTCGTCGTGAGACCACGGTGCACGGTATCCCGTGGAGCCGTAACCGCCCTGCGTGTGGACCTTGGACACACGATCGTAGTATGCCTTTTCAGGCGGAAGCGATGTTGCAGGATCTGACAATCTCATGTTAGTTCTTAATGAGGAGACGACGTATTCTGCGAGCGGCGTACCAGAAAGGTAGAACGTATCTTGCAAATCACGGGCAGGATGTTGCTGTGGCACGAAGAGAGCGTCGAAACACCAAAACCCAGACTCGACAAAAGAAGATGTTGGCATCTCTGTGAATCTAACGAAAGAACGTTAGTGCGCGTCGCCCACGTTGAATTATAGTGAGGAGGTGTACCCACCCCATCTCCAAAAAAATATTGCGGAATTCTTCTCGGACTTTCAGAAGAGGATGTAGTGCGCCTCCATTTGTAGGAATGCCCTCTGCTTCGAAGTTGTACTTTTTGAATGTATTAGTTTTCCATGCACCACTGTTAGTAGCGACACAAAGTCAGACATTCGTGATCAGGCAGAGCAAGGTAGAAGGCGCACGATGTAAGCATATCGACAGTCAAATCAGTTTCCGGTTTCGCAGTAGATGTACTGAACTGGGATCCCTTGTGAACCGTGAACCACTGGCCTTTCCTGGTAAGTTTTGCAGTGAGCTGGAAGGCAGAAGGACCGAACGACTTTGAGGGTTACCGTTGAATGATTAACTTGCGTTTTCTCAGGTCTGCAAGAGCCTTTTCGCCAGCTTTCAAAGTGCCGGTGGAGTCAACCTCTCGCAAATCCAGCTGGGTGGCATCAACTATCGAGGGTACCTAAACAGAACAGAAAATCAACTCTACACTTCCGCAAAATATCTGAAGCATCCGAAACTGACCTGTTTGACAAGTCCATCGCCATCCTTGCCTATCCATCCGCTTTTGAAAGCACGACCCTGACCAACTTTTGCTGTCTCGTCTCCCACTGCTTTCTTGAGCTCCTGTGGTGTAACAGGCTTCCCTTCGCCCTTCGAGGGTAGCGCAGCCCATACGCGAGCCTCATGAGATCCTTCGAGGACAATCTGCGCGCCTTCGGGAGTGAGCGCGTGCGACGAGACCTCATGTGTCTCGTATTTTATCATCTTAACACAGCTTCAGCACCCCAGAGGCAGCAGCAGGAATACGCAACGTACATCGCGACTTGAAAGCGAATTTAGGGCACCGAGTATAGTGATCTGCCCATCGTGCGATGCAGCGGGCTCCGATTGACCTGGTATAACGAGTGTACGCGTGTCCTTGATCGTAGAGTGTGCATCGAGGGTATCCAGGATAAGTTTCTGGAGAGCCTCTGCCATTTTGCTGATTTTCTGGAGCCGTAGTTTGTCGATGAAGTATCGAGCAAGTATCGAGTCAAAGAATTATCTGTAGCAGATCCACGTGGCTGGGTACGCGATCGGTAAATCGCCCCGGTACTGAACTTGTTTCCGACCGCACTGACCAGCTTTCCCTGAGCTTTGGACTGTTTCCATTCTACATCTCCACGGATATTCATGCTGTGGTCTGCGGTCACTCTAGAACCTATAACGCGGTCAGGCTGACCGGGCCAGTGACCTCTGATCGATGAATCGATGATCCCGTACGTACCACAAACAACTTTTATGTAGTACAAGATAGGTTCCGTCTACTTATCACAAGTTGTCAGCACTTCGCAGTAAATTTTCTTGCTCCCAACCCACCCCCACCGATATCGAGTGAGAGACATGTCGTCGGCTTTGGAACTCACCGAATTGCCTACCCTCCCTGCCGGGTTAGACGCGCCGAGGGCCCGTCGTCCTACCTTCGACAGAGACAATACCGACAAGACCCTCTGGGAGCAGCGGCAGGATGACTCTGCTAAGGACGCGGTCTTTTCCGTGCCAAACGTATCTGTTGGCAAGCTGTCTATCGAGGATCCATCGCAGCGACAGCTGCCTGTTTACCCCCCTGCCTCCGAAATTGTTAGCGAAAGAGTAGAGACTCTAGCGGAAACGACGAATCAAAGACGATTTCGCATGGGCGCAGCCTTCTGTGCGCTGTTTCTAGCCGGATGGAAGTGAGGATTTCGACTAGACATTCTTTCATCAACGGACATACTAACTCAATCAACCGTAGTGGTGGCTCAACTGGAGCATTGATTCCTTACATCGAAAAGGCGTACAATATCACCTATGCCCATGTCGCTTTGCTTTTTGTAGCAATTTTTCTGGGATATGTCCTTGCCGCTGCATGCGCTGGCCCACTCTCCCGGCGTGTTGGTTTTGGAAATGCGATTTCCATTGCTGTTGTAATTGAGATAATTGGGGTGCGCGTATCCGCTACATGGCAACCTCGTTCCCCGTCTGACGGTTACCTTGCTAGAATGTCATCAATGCGTCCCAGCAGAAAAGCTTTGGCGTGATGGGGTTTGGTTTCTTTGTTGTCGGTATAGCATTTGCAATGCAGGTAAGTCCCGTGTTTAATCTATCATACGGGGAATCGCTGACTTGTATGTGAAGCTTGGATTTTGTAACGCGTATTTCAATCTCTTGCCCCAACCCTTGAAATGGACGGGCGTGTTGCATGGAATTTACGGATTAGGTGCATTTGCCAGTCCGCTTGTTGCCACTGCTATGGTGACACGAGGAGTACCGGTAAACGCCGTCCGTTCTACGAGGAATGTCATTTGCTCATCGACTTCCAGTATCACTTTTTCTATATGACGAATGTCGGGATGAATGTCCCAGTCCTGGCCCTGATATGGCTTGCTTTCCGGGATCTGAAAGCGCTTCCCGAACTGCCTGGAGATCTCACTGTAGATGTGAATGCAGGCTCTGGGATCCGCCAGCTACTATCAAATCGCGCGGTGTGGACGTTGTCGATCTTTCTCATGTTGTATGTGGGGTGAGTTTTTCAAGACTCTCGATAAGTCGATGGCTCGTTGACAAAGATCCTAGTGCCGAAGAATCGATGTAAGTTCGAGAAGGCCATCCGTTGCTTTGTACTAAAATTTTGCTATCTTATAGCGGTGGTTGGATAGTATCCTACGTTCTCGAGGATAGGCACGGATCCCCCGAGAATGCTTCTTGGGTCGCCTCCGCCTTTTATCTTGGTCGGTCCTTTGCATCGTTCATAAATGCAGCTTCTGATAAGTGACGTCGCAGGTCTTGCTCTTGGCCGCATCATTCTCCCTACCTTGAACGTCTTCATGGGGGAGCGCAACGCTGTTTTCATCTAGTACGCATTTATATTTGTTGTCCGAGGGATACGCCTAACGCTATTCCTTCAAATCCAGCCTCGTCGTCGCCGTTGTCCTTGAGGCAATTGCATGGGCTGTCCCCATTCTCTCCTCCACCGCAGCATCCACTGCTCTTGTCGGTGTCTGCATATCCACTTTCTATGCCGCCGCTATCACGATGGGCGGGCGCCTCATTCCACGCGCCATGCACGCCGACGCGTTCTCGCTCATGAGCAGCATCGGGCAGTCCGGCAGTGCGCTGTTCCCGCTGCTCGTCGGTATCATATCGACCAAGAAGGGCATATGGGTGGTAGAGCCCACGGTCGTCGCGCTGCTTGGCGCCCAGGGCGTCATGTGGTTCTTTGTACCGAAGGTCGCGCGCAGAATTGATTGACCATGTCCACAACCATTTCTCTTCGTTTTCCCCGCTTTCTTTACCGCATAGATAGATAGATAGGTACATACTGTATATATAGACCATGTCATAGAAGTTAGAACTAGATTGTTATAGAGTGTCCTTGGTTATCATCGTAGTTGCGCCACGATTGAGAGTTTCTTAAAATTAAAGCCATTGGCTATGTATGCGTTGACTTTCGCGGGAGAAGCTTCAAGCATGGGTGATGCATTGATGAGTGGTTCGCGAAGTGTTCTCTGGTTTTGTACGGTCGTATGTACACACATTGCCAGTACGCTGGCCCTACTCGGAATATTCGCCGTCTGAATATCCTTCGCCGTCTGAGTATCCTTAAGCTTCGCCGTCTGAGTAACTTCCATCCGAATACTCTCCGCCTAAGTCCTCTTCGCCTGAAACACCCCCGTCGGATCCTGAATCGACATCATGTTCGCCAACAGGATCGTCTTCGAGCTCGTTTGCATGACCAGCGCTGCTCCCGTCGTCCTCAGGAGCTTCGTCTGATTGCACCTCCTCACTACGGCCATGGCCTTCATCGGAGTCGTATCCTGTGATGGACTCGGAGCTCCGGGACAGATCCTCCTCGGAGTCAACGTCGGAACGCGATTCCTGTTCGCTGACATGAGAGCTGCCGCTATCTGAGGCGCTGTCTGCATATTCAGAGCTGAAAACCCCCTCTTGACCGTCGTCTGGGCCATTCGCAGAGGGGGAGGGGCTACCTCTGTCTGCAGGTTGATTTGTATCATCGTCTTCCCGGTTGGCACGATCGGCCTCGTCGAATGCGCTCTCTAGTTCGCGTTTATCTTCTGCCCATGAATCGCCGTATTTGAAGCCATACGACAGCATCTCATTGTACGAAAGCTTATACCTTGAAAAATCAAACTGAATCAACATCCCAAGCAGTGTAAATAACAACAATACACTTACCCCTCATCCTGTTGGCTAGAGCCCGAACCTTGGCGGGACATTTTCTACCAGGAGGTAGGTACTTACTAGGAAGGATCGTATCCCTTACCCGTGGGCGGCGTCGGGCCCGTGCATAGATGTCATCCGGATCCCGCTTTGAGCTCGATCCGTAACACTTGGGAGTCGAAGGTGCTCATATTTGCCCACACCGTGCCGTGGACGAACGCAAAGAGAACAGGAAACACCCTGAAAAATGCCCAGCAAAACATCGGACTACCAAGTGCCCGCAACTAGTCGGAATATCCTCCATCTGAGTATCCTCCGTCAGAATATCCTCCATCAGAGTATCCCCCGTCCGAATACGCCCCGTCCGAATATCCTCCTTCTTGATAACTTCCGTCGGATTCCGAGCTGTGAAGTCCATCCGTATCCACTTCCACATAACCGCTGCATCTGTCCTCTGCACTGCCGTCCGAGTAATATCCGTGCCCAGAACTACTCGATGGCCCTCCGGTAGATCCATTGAAGGAGCCGCTCGAACGCGCCCCCAAACTGCCCTCAGAGCTATCGCTCTCCCAGTCCGCGTGTCCCCCATCGGTATAACGTGCGTTCGAGGAATGCTGGGATGGGGAATAATATTGATTAGGAGAGCTGTAGTAATTCTCTTGACTGCTTCCATTAAAACTCTGCTCTCGAGCGCCATAGCTGCCGTATACACGGGATGAATAGTCGCTCGAGCGATCATAGGCCGCATATCGTGAAGGCTCCGAGTAATTTGATCCCTGATAAGAGGACGAAGAGTATGTCGTGGACGGGGTCGTGTAGCTTTGGTAGTAGGGCGAACTCTGTTGCGAGGTGGGGTACGAGTCCTGGCGGTATTGGGATCGCGAAGACGTGCTATTCTGCGCGCTGCGACTAGACTGGCTTGGGCTACTACGAGCGTAACGGTCCGCGTCATCAAATGCTCTTTCTATCGCACGTTTATCCTCTCCCCACGAATCGCCGTACTTGAAGCCGTACGACAACATGTCGTTATAAGACAGCCTATACCTGAGAAATCATCAGTTTCAGTGAGATGACTATGCCAATCGCTGAGCAACGCTAGACTCGAGGGACGTACCCGTCACTTCCTTGACGAGAGGCTTGACGGGACATTATGCTGCGACACCAAGGCGGCGAGAGGTAAGTAACAAAGGATCGATGCGGCAGCGGCATGTAAGTGGCATGCCCGATTATCCCTCCGCGAATTAGATCTCGATACGTACGCAGTGGACTCGCGGAGCTTGCGAAGTTCAAGGCGCGAGCCTCGAGGCTCGAGGCCGACATGAAATGCGATAGCATTGGTGCAACACTGCGTAATCACAGACGAAAGCATACACATGAAGGATTTGTATATCTGTGCATTATTCATTGAGAAACTATGTGTCAAGTCGCCCAATCAAGAATTCAAACAAAAACATGGCGGAAGATGAGGGGTGTGCGAGACGAACTGGGAGAGGAGGAATTGCAATTATAAAGCGTATGCAAGAGAGGAAAGGTGCATGTCCATCTGTGATATGTTCGTGAACGGGTTATAGGCCAACGGCCAGGAATAAAGAAAGATGAAGGTCGCTGAAGAGAAATAGTGAAACGAAATCAGTAGTAGATGGCAGACTGGGGTGTGTGTCGGTCCGAAGCATACGGGTCGTAATGAGCTTGCGCATCCATGTATCCCGGGTAGCCATAGGCGTCGGGATAATAATACTGTTGCTGCTGGTAGGGGGAGTACACCATTCCGGCGGATTCCAATGGCTGCGGATAACTGTGGACGTCATTCCCGTCATGAACAGGTGCACCGTCGACATCTCCGTATGATGTCCCATCCATCAACATCCCCGAATGAGCGGGATAGTAGCCCTCTTCCGGTTGCGATTCAACGGACTGTGATGGCTCGAAGGCTACAGCAGACGTCCGCAGGCCCGATTGGCGGCGCTCTGCCTTGCTGAAGGACTTGCCATTCGAGGGTTCCGTAGGTGCACGGATCTCGACGCGAGAGCTCTGGCGTGGAAGTACGAAGATGGGTGCACCGGTAGAAGGGTCTATGAATCCGTTCACAGGGGGCGTGTGTGGAGCGACGAAGTCGGGAGACATTGACGACGGATGGCGCATATGACCAGGGACGAAGGGTATCCCAGGAGGCGGCATGTGCGTGTGCATGATGGGCTGCGGGTTGTACATCGGCAACGGTGGCGGGGGCTGCAGGTAAACGGGGCGACCGGTCGCAAGCTCGTAAGCTACACCGTTCTGCCCCATGCCGATACCTGGCGGGAGAGAGGTCGCATAGCCATATGGAGACCCGTAAGGCGGTGATGCTTGTGGGATCGGTGTGAATGATGTCTGGATGGGAGGAAGTGGTGGAGCTTGCGCATGAGGTTCGCCAGATTGGCCTCCAGAATAATTAGACTGCGATTCCTGGTGTTGAAACGCAGCGTCGTCACTCTGTGCCCGTCTGATTTGGTCGACCTGCTCCTGCTCCTCAAAGAACT
This sequence comes from Plicaturopsis crispa FD-325 SS-3, assembly GCA_000827205.1. Lineage (NCBI taxonomy): Eukaryota > Fungi > Basidiomycota > Agaricomycetes > Amylocorticiales > Amylocorticiaceae > Plicatura > Plicatura crispa. The sequence goes on from KN832554.1 coordinate 889,064, forward strand.
GTTCAGGCTCTTGCTGGGGATGGGGGGACGCAACCGAAGGGGCATGATCGCCTGCATCTTGTGATTGTGAAGCTTCAGGAGCAGGCGCCGGGGGTGGGATGCTACTCGTACTTGGATCGCGAACCATCGACCTGTCTTGAAGCTGAGGTCTCACCGTGAAGACGTCTTCCGCTGGGCTCTTCGTGACTGGCACAACAGTTTCTTCCTCCGCTGGGGGCTCTACAACCCTCTCCTTGCCAGCTCGCTTTGGCAGCTTGACAATATAAGTATCGTCCGGAACTACAGCACTTGTCGAAGATGCAAGCGTTGATGCGGAGGGCATACGAGAACGAGAAGCGCGGACAACGTGCGGGGACCCGCCAGGAAGATGGATTCGAAAGGCCGGAGCCTGACCTATACGTGGCTTCGATGCTATGTCCGCATGCAAAAAACCGTCGAACTGCTTTGTCCAAACCCGTTCCGGCTTCATGGAAAACCAAGGTCGACCAGCAGGTGGCGCGAACGGTAGGTTTGGGCGGCCTCTCGGAGAGAAACCACCACGCATGTTACCCCGTCCGCGGGGAACAAAGCCACCTCGAAATCCTCCGAAACTCCCTCGATTCGCTTGGGTGGGGGTAGGGCGCTTCTCGTCTCTACGCCACATTTCCTCGAACCCATCATGAGTCCACGGTTTTTCAACCGGAGGGATATCCTGCTCGGATTCGTGCGGCATCTCTGCATCCGAATTTGGCGATCGTGTAGGCGCTCCGAAGAAACCTCCTCGACCCCTGCCTCGGCCTCGCATGCTCATACCACGATCAAAACCGCCCCTTCCCCGTCCTTGCCAACGTCCTCGCCACCAACCACTCAGACTCCGAAGGTCCTTGTCCATCAACCTGTCATCGTGACCCCAGAACTCTCCGACGGTGGGGACGTACGAAGGGTCCGACTCGAGTCTTTGTTGGTATGCTTGACGAGCGTTCCGCCCGGGAGGTTGCCGCGCATCGAATGGATGCGAAGTAGGAGCGTTGGATGCATCATGATCCTCCGTATCGGCGTCCGCTGTAGGAATCGGTTCGTCTTTGGCGGATGCAGACGGTGGCGCACGGTCTGACGCAGGAGCAGTAGGGACTTTCTTCGCCACCTTCTGCGTCTTCCGAGGTCGAGACGAGCTCGATGGGTACTGCTCAACAGTCCGGCTGGTCAGATCCCGAAAGTCGATGACAGGAAGATCCGCTGGCCCATTCGCCTTTTCATCCGCCACCATTTCTGACCAATTCCCAGTGGCACTGCTGAAGAAAGGAGTGCCACCGTTCAAAATCGGCTCAGCTGCAGGTTTCTCAGAGACCCGAGGATTGATGGATGCGATGTCGTCTGGGCTTTGCGTCGTTGAACGTGTGAGAGTGTTGGACGGAACGTCCTCGGATGCAGGCTCTGTGTCCGAGTCGCTCTCGGTGTCGAGCGACGACTGTTCGGACTCGGAGTCGGTCCCAACCTCTCTTTCAATCTCATCGTCGCTTCCTACACCACCGTTGACCCTCCCACGCCGTCGCACGATACGAGTCTTTCGAGGCTGTGGCTGGCCGCGCGCTTTGTGACTGGCGGCTCGAGGACTGGGACGAGCGGAAATGATAGGAGCAGGCATATCGGAAAATTAAACTGGACAATGTGAAGGATCAGAAGGTGTTTTTTGGTGAGACGTAAGTCTATAATGCCTTACCTGCTTCACCCCTTGCTGCGCGGAAGTTTGCTGTGAATATAAACGTCGGATTTGGGCAGAAAAAAACGTAGAAAGTGGGAGTAAACCAGGGTTCGTTACGAGGATATCTTGGTGGTAAGAGTCAAAGCACAGTTGGGGAAAAGAAAGCGAAAGAAAGCGTTGAAAAGGGGTGGTGTCGTCGAGCACAACGTGGAAGCGGTCAAAGCAAGGCGACTCAGCGCGGCTCCGTTTTCATCATCGGCGTCTTGGTCATCCTGCCTCCAGTCGCCCACCAACGCCTGCTTTCTTTCTCAAACTACAGTGTTCTGTCTTTCTGCATTATATCTCAACCTATGGACCCTCAAGACCCAACGAGTTTCAACCACAGGACAGAAAGGCTCTCGACCGGTAGGACCTACCACTTTGTCGATCAAATACCTGAACGCCATGCCGCCACGACACCCACAATCCTTTGCGTACACGGATTCCCTGATTTATGGTGACTTTCGGGCTTTCTCGACGTCTCTCGGCCTTGTGCGAGTAAATAAACGTGCTTCCTAGGTACGGGTGGCGATATCAGATCGGTCCATGGGTTAGAAAGGGCTACCGTGTAATCGCTGTCGATATGCTCGGCTACGGCGGTTCAGATAAACCGAAGGAGCCTGAAGATTATACGACCAAAAGACTCTCTTCGGACCTTGCTGCCTTACTGGACCTCGTCGGGGTCAGGCAGGCTGTCATAATAGGCCATGACTGGGGGTCGTACACCGTAGGCAGGTTTGCCCTCTGGTATCCAGAGCGATTGTTAGCCTTGATCATGTACGTTGTGAAAGTCCAACATCGCTGTTAAATGCTACAATATTATTCATGGTACCGCTAGGATGTCTGTTCCATTCACGCCACCTGCTCCGGTGTATATTCCCATCGAGGAAGTTGCAGAACGCGTTCCCAACCTTGCATATCAAGTTTACTTTGCGGACCCTAGTTCTACTCGAGAGATTGAAGAGAATGTAAGGCTTAGTTTCTGTTGATATGTGGTTCACTAATCCGGGGGCCTTTAGCTTGACGTGTTTTTGACTGCTATAACTGCAGTGCCCAAGAAGACCGCATCTATTACAAGGAAAGGATTAATGCGGGACCTAGTTCTCGGTCACACAAAGTTGCCTTCGCGAACTCAAAGTGTTTTGAACGATGCGGTAGACATTGACGTCAACTATAGACAATTGGTCTGCTCTGAACCGATTTCTCCCCCACAGGAACGCAAATACTATCTTGCAGAGTTCGCCAAGGGGATGAACGGACCACTTTCTTATTATCGTACTTCTAAAATTCGTTTCGACGAAGAGAAAGGTCAGCCGTAACCGATCTTTGCGTTCTTTATGCGCTGTCTCTGAACCGACTGCAGCTGCAGGTCTGCCTAATTCGCCTCGCTCGGGCCTTCCCGTCCTCTATATCTACGGCACTGAAGACCGTACATCGACACCTGAGCAAGCGCGGCGGTGCGTCTTGTCGCAACATTTCAAAATGTGCCGACAAATAATGCGACATGGTATTCAGGGCTGTCAAATGGATCCCTGGCATCCAGGACGTTGCTCTGGAAGGCCGGGGGCACTGGATCATGGCAGAGGCCAAAGAGGACGTCACCAACAAAATCGCTGGGTGGCTGGATGGCCTGTTGCTATCCAGCGGTACTCAGCCGAAGCTATGAGTCGAGTGTCCGCATCCATGAGTGAGTCCCGTTGTCGGATATATATCTTTCAGGTCCTTTGCGTACGCGAGGACGTCCGATATACGAGACTCTTGTACAACATCTGTATTTTATTTCAAGTTATCTATTCGATCAATGCATTCGTCGCATCATACATCTATTTCCCCTCCATCTCACGAATCCCCGAATCTGAACCACGCATTGACTGGCTTCCCTTTCGACACTGACGGACTGCCGGACTGCTGTATGCCGAATGGCAGAGCCTTTGTGTTGAGTGTGATCGCTGCCGGAGTCTTCGCTGCACCCGGCTTGCTCCACGTTGCAAGCCATTCCTTCATTTTAGCCAGCGCCTCTGTCTGGACCGCAAGTATGGTCTTGTCGATGGCACCGGACTCGGTAGAGAGATCGGAACAATGAAAACCGTCGCCGACAGCAATAGTTTGCAGAGACGTGCTAGGGATGGTCTGGTTGTCGGCAGATAGGGTCGCATCTCGCCATGGGTCACCTTTATTGCCGATCATCTTCGTCAAATATGTTGTGAGAATTATACCGAGAAGGGGCTTACTTTTGCCGTTGGCTACGAAGAGTCGATCAACTTTGACATCCCAGCCGTGATATACTGCATTTGTTGCCTCCACATTTGGTACCGGGGGCGAGCTGAACGCAGCGGGAAACATCTGTTGGCATTGGCGCTATGCGAGGGGTTGTAAATTTAGATGTAAGCCTTGCATTGTTATGTAGAGAAGAGACGGACCTCGTCGTAGATAGGCTGAACGATACGACTGACAAGGGCAGGTTTTCCAGCGGGAGGGCTCTCTTGCAGGAACCCGACTTCATTGCAGCTAGCAAGCACGGCGTGTCGGTTAGCTGGCACTTAGCGCAAGTGAACCTTAAACGTACACAATCCAAAACCAGGACCTGTTGTCGTTGTCGACGCTCGTGTCCGTCCAGTATGAGGAATTGGTGTCGTAAGTGCCGAAACAATCTTCTGGACTACTGTTGCCGCAGACTTCATTCAACTGATCAGCACCGCGAGCATCGAAAAGATAACAAAGTACTCACCTTGTTTGACATATATATTCTTGAAGTACGATCCCCATGCGGCGATCGCGTGGTCAGCTCCCCAACCAGCAGCGGGCGCGTTTTCTCCATCCTTGACCTCCAAGGCGTCACAAAAGTCGAGGAATGCCCCTCCGTTCGAAGTCGGTTGGAGACTCTGCCAGTCCCAAAGTGGGTTGCGCACTAGGGACATACTTCAGTACCATCAATATTCAGCATAATTTGGACATACGGGCTCCGGCGACATCGTCAAGATGAGTGACACCCGCTAGTCCGTATTGGTCCTGGAGCGCGTTAATTGCGGTCTGATTATTGCTGCTGAGGACGGTGTCAAAATGTGCGATGACGGCTTGAACATCGGAGCTACAATTCTTTGGAGGGAATAGTCAGTATTCTCAAGGAACAAAGTCGCGTTAGTATTTGTGTACCTGCGCCATGTTCTCTCGTATAGGCTCAAAGTAAGCCCAGAAGTCGCTGCACATTCATGAAAATGGATATCGCGGAGCAGAAAAAAAAAGTGGACCTACTTTATAGCCTCAACGACTGCTGAAGAAGCGTAACCAGCGTAGAAAACGTCTGTTGTACTGCGCAGATAGACATATCAGTCATCGCGGTCCTCCTGTGCTAGTCATACTATTTGCCTTGTCATCGTCCATGCCGTCAGCGCTCCAGAGTAGCTACCACCAATGAGAACCCAAGGCGCTTTATCGGGTGTCACGTTGCTCCCGCCTGGCATAGGTAGATCTACATTCTTCGCGAAATATTCCAGGTCGCTAACAGCCTGCGCAAGGGTATGTAGCCTGAGGCTACTGACAGTCAGGTCGTCGATTGGATTGGAGAGGCCATAAAATCGGTGCTCGAGAACGATGGTAGCGCCGCTTTGTTGCTGGGCAATTTGTCCATTAATGGTCGCATTGGTAAGATATCCGTCATAACCGTCTGCGTTAATTTCCCCTGGTGTCATAAGAATGATGGGTCCACCTGTAGATTTAGGCTCTGTGTCAGTGCTTGGATTCTGTAACACTTGTGGACTGTGAAGTTACCCTGCTCGTAAAACTCCCAGGTATGCCAGTATCGCTGCTGGAAAGTGCCGCGGCCAGGATCGTTGTGGTCAATGAGCTGGTCGAAGTAGTATATCGTACTGTATGGCGGCAACGTTGTTCCATTGCGGCTCACGACAGGACCGTTGATGGAAGAGCCGATCTTGGGGACAGCAGGCGCAGGGCTCATGTTACCGTGCGCCCGTCCATTCGGAAGGACAGCGCACACAAACGTCTTCAAGAAGACCGGAACGAGCAGAGCCACGATAAGCCTGAAGGAGGGCATTGACCTACTAATGAACTGGCGATAGATTGAGGGGCGGCGTTAGCAGGATATAACCACGATAACGCACATTCATACTCACAACTTATATGTTTCTGCTACGGACATAATCCCGGCAGGTGCTCTCGAATTCACGGCATGATATCGAGTGCAACACTGCAAAGTGATGCTTGTGAGGGCTATAAAAACCGCAAAAGAACATCAGCAGACAGTAGCATTATGGACGGAAGATGAGAAGGTGAGGGTATCCATGTGGATAAGAATTGACACCGTCCAATGAATTGAGACTCGGGCCCGGGGGAAGAAGTATGATTGGCAGACTGTAAATATGGCTGAAAGCCATCTGCCGGCCTTGTCAGATGTTGTGCGTTAAACGACTTGTAGGGAACATTTTTCTCGAGAGGAAGCGCAGAGAGCGCTAGCAAGTCAGTCTGCTGGTTAGCCAGCGGGCAATGAAACGGACCTCGACAGTCGAATCATTGACAGCCTGGGTCCTTCGAACGGGGAAATGTCGGCCCGTCCATGGATGCGAGCGACACATGCTAGGAGCAGGGCGTATACCTTGACTTGTTCATTCAGACTCCATGAAGAGTAGCAGGAGTGGGTCTATCCTGCATACGAAGGCAGAAGGCAGTGTAATGGCGCCAATCGTCTGACGATACGTATGTACGCCACAAAATCATCGTGAAAATTGTGTCCGGAATATGCTGAAGTTGCGCTCTGAGATGACATTTACTGCACACAAGAGATATGTTCCGCATGAAATCAGCAGCAACATACAGCAACATGGCTTTCGCGAGAGGTGCTTACAATTAGCCGGCATGTTGGCTCGCCGCTACGCCACAATTTAAGCAAGAAAATCGGTTCCACAGGAAAGCGTCAAGCATCCATGGTGAGAGCTCTATGGACATACGAGAAATAGGGCTCTGTAACTCTGTCGGTATATTTGTTGGTGGTAACGGCAAAGAGAGATTTGTTGAGGCGACGCCGCGAGTCGCGCGACTCAACGCTCAAAATCGAATGACGGCAACTTCCGAATCCCGGTCACTAGCCGGTCACAATTCCTTCGACTGAATCTTGCTGCCAATATTTTGGGCTCGCGTTTGCCTCATATTCCAGTCATTCGCTTTTCATCTTTGCTATCATTCTAGAGAGAACATTGGAAGACAAAAATGTCGCGACCTATAGCCAACGGAAAGGATGAGACGGAAGAGATACCTCCCCCGCAGCGACCACCCTCGCCTCCTCTTCATACAACTTTCGCAGCTCGGGGTGTCCACGTACGTCGCGAGCTACTTTATCATACATGTACGATCTGACAAGCACTCTCGTTGTGCCAAATGCAACCCCCAGGCGTCGAATTTCTCGGCATTTCATCCGCGCGACAACCGGATTCAGTCGACGCAGGCTATGACCCATGTCGCGTGGAATTGCGATGGAAATAAGCTGGCAGCCGTCGGAATCGATAAATTGACGCGTATATGGTCACCAGACAAGGTGCGTACACGTGTATATCCGCATACCACAATGTCCTGAACAATAGTCGACAGGTAGACGTTCGGTCAGCAAAAACATGGACTGGAGGGCACTCCGACGACGTAGACTATGTATCGTGGAACCCCACTCATCCTGACCTGTTTTGCACATCAAGCCAAAAGGACAGGCGAATAGTGTTCTGGGATGTTCGTCGTGAGCTCACAGTCATCTTACAATGTCTGCCGCCATCAATGACTTTTCAGAAAACCGCCCCACGCAGCAATGTGGTCTAAAAGTACCGCCTGTACAGACTAGCTATTCTCCTGATGGTCGATCACTTCTCTATGCCTCTGCAGGGCATCAGCTTTTCTTTATGACCCTTGGCAAGGAAGCAGAAGGCTCCAAAGAGGCATGGAAATTTTCGGACAGCCATGGTGTTCGTGTACCCGCTTTATTCCTACGCGGTTCGTGACTTACAATCTGTCCTTGACAGGTGACCGCCTCGACAGCAATGTTCAATCATGCCGGGGATGCAGTTATCATGACGCACCACTCTGAGCACACGCTGCGGGTAATGGACTATCCATCGCTAAAGATTCGTGAAAGCCCTGCCGCCCATGTTGGTGGCTGCATAGCTGTCGCATTAGACCCTCGTGGAAGGTCTGTCATTCTCATTTACAAGTTGTGGTGTTACTGACGGCTCCGTAGATACCTTGCATCGGGGGGCTTTGACTCCATCGTCAACATGTTCGATCTTTCGGAGTGGATATGCGCGCGTACGATCACATCCTGCGAGTATGTACCGTCAGCGCGCCCCATCCTTTTCTGCGATGCTCATGTCCAATATTCCAGGAATGCCATCAATGCGCTGAGTTTTTCGCATGACGGCGAATACATTGCCATCGCTAGTGCCGGAACATACATAGATATAGTAAGCCCCAAACTCCCCCAACGATATTCCTTCGCCCATTGACTCCTCGTTCGCAGTGTGCCACAGAGACGGGCGTCCCTCTTCATCGCGTCCCTGCACTCGCACCTTCGCCCACGGTTGCGTGGCACCCCTCGAAACATGTCATAGCGTACTGCGGCCAAACTAAACTCCGCGAAGGAGGCCCTCCCCCGGTCGCGGTGGTCAGCATGTTTGGACCCGGAATGTCCAACTGATGTAGGCTGCGACAGTACGACAGGCCTGGTAACTTATTTGTAGCATATATACATTGTATCCTAGAAGCGCCGATAATATTTGGTTGAACGGCCAACGAGATGTATCCGTTAACGTTCAGAATCAGCGTGCTCTCAATGGAAGATTCAGTCAATGTGATAGAAATGAACAACGTTGTATAACGCTTTCTTTGGATGTATTCGGCGGAAAGCATAGGTGTAACAATACTTGAAACAGAGCATTCGGGCAGCATAGAGTGTGTAGGTAATGGGCAGTGAAGTTTCGTCAAGAGCACTGGGAAAACAATGTTCAAGAAAGCAGGGGAAAAGCAAACAGCATAAGCGATGACACGAAACAAGAAATATAGCGGGGTTGACAGCGAATATCAGAGATTCGACAGCAAAAAGGGCGAAAAGCGAAGAAAGCAAGCAATCGATCTAGGTGCGGCAGCGAAAGCGAAAAGACGTCGAGAGTAGTCATGGAATACATGGAGTTCATCACATCAAAGGTCTGTAGTGAAGACAGCGTCAGTCAAACGTTCGTGCAGGTGGGAAAAAATATAAAAATCATCAAAAAGGTGGAGGGATATCGGCGAGATTAACGGAAACTGTATGCGAACCCCGTGTGATCAGTCTGCGACGGTGGCCGAACGACCACGTCGGGCAGAGTTTCCTGCTTCCTGAGAATCCCCCGGAGTTTGCTCGTATCAGACCGCGCAAGGCGTAGCGGCTTCAGGCTCCGGCCTTTCGAAGGGCGCGGAGTCGGTTCGGTGTTCTCGTCCTGGACCTTCTGCTTCTGTTTCTTCCCGAGAATAAGAGGTCGTGTTCCTTCGGGGCTCGCTGGGAGGGCCGTGCACGAATCACGCTCTTTCAGAAGAGATAGGGGACGCAGACCACCACTGGGGGAGTCTGGCTTTGAGTTTTCCGAGATTGAAGGCATCTGGCGCTCGGGCTTGTTGGTCTTGGGTATAAGGGGTCGTACCGCGCGGGACGACCACTGAGCAAATGTCCGGCCGGAGGACGCAGGGGTAGGGGCAGGTGTTGGGGCGGGGTTCGTGGGCGAGTTCTCGCTGTCGTCAGATTTAATATAGACAATACTTGAGCGACGGTTCGGGCGTTCGGACATAACTGGGGCAGTGGCTGGCAGAGGGGGTTCCGGCTGCCTGGATTTTGTGGCCTTGAGAGAGTTGTGGGGGGTGCTGTGGGCATTGGGCGGGTCGAACTCGAAAAGGGTCGCGGTAGAAGCCGCCGAGTTGGGAGGAAGCATGCTAGCGATGTCAGACATTAAGGTGGCAACGGACGAGCGGGCGGTGTTGACATTGTAAGGAACATCAGCGCGGAGACCTAGGGAGCGAATAGACTGGCTGCGGCCGAGAGTGGCGCCAGTGGCAGTTGCGTGGACAGGAGACTTGGAGCGGGGTTCCTCCTCCTCGCGGACTGCGTTGAGTTGAGCAGGAGCAGCGGACTCTCCGCCCCAGACTGTGTTGCGACGGCCAATATCGAAAGTCGACGGAGACTTCTTGAGCTGCTTCTCCAGCGCACTCTGGACCTCAGCCTTCCAAGCAGCCAGAGAATGCACACCCTCTTTGCCAAGGCCGAGGCTGAAGCAATCCATTAGTATACTAGGTAATATCGATTGTTAAAACATAAACTCACCTGGGCAAGCTGTAGTGGTTCCTCTTGTGGCCGGAAACCTTCCTTTGCCTTGCGGCGGCATGGGTGCGAGCAGGAGTAGAGTGCATGTCCGGCGATTCCCATTCGGAGAAGCCGCCGAATTCGGAAGAAACCTTGCTCCGGCGGGACCGCTTGCCGACCGTGGACCGGGCGTGCGACGACGGTGGCGACATATCCCAGTTCTCCACCATACGCATGTCGCCGCCGATGCGCATGTCATGACCAACCTTCAACCCCGGCACGAGGAGAGGCAGCACACCTGCGGTGAGTGCGTCGATCTCGTTCATGTCGTCGTTGTTGACAGCGCCGAAGGAGAAGTTGCCGGATGAGAATGACTTCCTGTGGCCGAGCTTGGCGCGGCGCGCAGCTTTAACGCTAGGCGGCGTAGGCGGGAGCGGGAAGGATGGAGGCGGACTGGGGCTGAGACTGTCGTCAAGGGTGACAGAACGGGGTCCGCTCATGGAGGAGGTCGAACGCGAGCGCAGGTGCGTCCCGAGGGTGTGCGTAGTTTGGGTACCGCTGACAGCGGCACCGGTCGCGTTCACTGCGTGGCTAGCACGTTTCTCAGGCGAACCAGCGAGGACCACGGTCTGCGCGAGCGCGGAGTAATGCTTCTGCGCAACCATGATGCGCGACGCGTAGCCGAGCGACTCAGATCCGCCAGAGAACCGCGAGGAAACTTGCGACTCCTTCCTCAGCCTGCCGAGCTCAGCGCTGTTGGTCGACTGTGGCGTAGGCGGGACGGTAGAGATCGTCGGGGTCCTCTCCATCTGCATGGGCAGCGGCGGGGTAAGCTCCCCATCTTGTTGCTCACCACCTTCGGTTGGAAGCACAGCGAGGCGGGGATTCGGCGACAGAAGACCAATGGCACGTCCAACCTTGTTTTTCCCGTCGATAGCATCGCCCTTGGCGACCCAGACGTCTCCACTGCGGCGGCCTTCCACGACAGTGACACTGCCACTGCGCTTGTACTCGCGGGCGTAGTTCTCGAGGCTGTTAGTGGAATGGGGGCTAGGCGCACGCATGCAAACCGAGGGCGGGTCGGCATGGACATCAAACAAACCAGAGGGAATGGGGATCGGCGAACGGAAGAGAATGTTCATCGCGAGAAGAGGGGACGAAAGTGTCACGGAGAGGGCCAGCATTATGGGGAAGATAGGACTCGGGTTGCTCCCTGGTGTGGCCATGAACAGGTAGGGAAGGGACAACGCCTAAGCAGAGGGCGGGGGTCAACAGACGATCAAGAAACAAGTGGAATGAGACTTACCAAGGGGACCCAGATGGTGATCAACCAGCCTACCGCACGATAGACCGATATGTCGATCTCACTGCCAGAGACAGCCAGAGACGCGAGGCCTTTCTCCGCGTCCGTGAGACTCTGAGGAGCATACCCATACCCACCCAATACTTGGGCGTCCGCCATCGCTGGGGTCAACGGACGGGGAGGGAGCATGTGGGTGCGCACATCGGGAGAGCTGGCATTGTACGCAGTCGTGCCCTCATGGTGGGTCGTAGGGAACGACCACGCAGAAAGGGTAGCCTGCGATTCGGCTGCGGATGTGAGCCAAGAAGTCTGCGAGCCATTGCGCACGCGCTGCGCTTCACCGGGAGCATCGCGTCTGAATGGGTCCGGGTCGTCGCTGAGGCTGTCAGCAGGCGAAGTGGGGCGGTAGGCCGACGGAAGAGGAGGCACGGGTGGAATGGCCTCCTGCGAGGCCGGGTTGAACCAGTAGGACGACTTTGGGGCCACGGGCGCGCGCACGGAGCCGCGGCGGGTTGAGAACGACCACGCGGACACGGACTCGTGGTGGGACTGGGAGCTGGCGTTGGACGTGATCCAGGAGCTACCCTCGCGTATGGCGTCGATGTCCTCGGTGTTGAACGAGGGCCGGGGCTTCTCCTCAACGGCGCGCGCGGGCGGCCACGCCTCCGCGGGGTCGTTGAGGGCCGCGAGGTTGCGGCGGATGATGACGAGGGTGCCGATGAGGCAGGCGAAGACGACGCTGCTGGCAAGGGCGATGGTACTGGAGAACGCAACGAGGCCGGGGAAGAAGCTTGCGACGCCCGAGGCGGCGAAGACGCTTGCGAGGGCGGTCGCGGTGCCGACGACGAGGGCGGTGGGGGCCCAGAGCATCCACTGCGTCTTTCCAAAGGACACGGAGCGGCCCATGCGGACATGCAGCAGCGTCATGGAGGCGACGACGAGGAGGCAGACTTGGCGGAGGGTCAATGCGAACCAGACCCTGGCCGCCGCCAACGGATCATGGGAGTCCGCGAAACCTGTGGGGCCGCCCAGATCCTCGGCCACTGCCTGCCATACGAACACGACGAGGGCGATGAGGTCGAGTGAAGCGAGCCAGAGGTGGCTCTTGTCTGCGGCAGAAAGGGTGCGGAAGTTAGGTAGGCCGAACTCGGACTATCGTCGTCAAGTTCGCGTCAGTGGGCTGTTCGGAACGGGGAAAATTGGAGCACGTACGGGGGGAACGCGACGGCTCAAGGGATGGGGAGGTAAAATAGGAAGTACTATACGGAGAATGACGAAAACTGAAGCTATAAACGAGAGAAAGGCCAAAGCCAGAGTCGGGACGAGAGGAATCATAGTTTGTGAATGGATTCGTGTCGTTGAAGTTCGGAGAGAGCGTTGGTGTGCGTGGCAGCGTTAGAGGGCGTGAAGCCTTCGTTAAAAGTGAAACCGTCCTGACCGAAAGGCTTGACAAGGAGAGAAAGACCGCAGAACGAAAGCGCGAAATGAGATGGTAAAAGAGAGAAAACAAGGCCCTTTTATTTGGTCCATGTTCGTTTTCATAAATTGGACCCACAACGACAAATAACGCGCACCTAAATTTCTTGCCACGTGAGTCGCTGATTCGCATCACAAGTTTCTTTATTTCTGCTCTGCTTTATGAAGGACTCGGTTACAAAATCAGGAAATAGACGATGGAGAGGAGGAAAAGCCGGAGGGGGAGGGGGAGGGGAACTCGGAGGGGGAGGGGGAAGACTCGGAGGACTGCGGCCAACAAACACGAAAACCACTTTCGCTCTGCCCAGCGCCACATTTCTTCAACTTAAACCACCATGTCCACCAATATTGATTTGCCAATCGAGCTCTTAGACGAGGTCATCGAGCACGCTTTGCCCTCAGATCAGGCTACCTGCTGCAGGGTCTCCAGGATCCTGAACGATGTGTCGACCCGGCGATTGTACCGCAGCATCTCACTGCTCTCGCCATCTCAGGTGGTCCAGTGCTGCAAGACGCTTTCTTCGAATGGTCTTGCAGCCAGCTCAGTGCGGTCTCTACAGATCAATGTGCCTCGGGATGGGAGGTAAGTACCATGCATCGATGAGTGTCAATGCCATAATGTTCATTCTACCAGCGGGCATGCCCATAGTAGGGCTGATACTCAGATCTTCTTTCCAATATTCTATCGTGTCCTGAACGCAGCACTCGACCGCATCAAGAATGTCACAGAACTGGCTTTCAATTGCTACGATCCGTCCAAAATGGCTCCCCTGACTGCACACCGCTTCCCGCACCTCCGTAGTTTGGGGGCTTCGCAACTTCAGTGCACTACCGATGTTGCACTGTTCCTCGCGGCCCATCCGCTTCTTCAAGTCATCAGCATCTCCCCGCCCTTCCATTTCGATCTTTTCGACGTTCCCCCCTGCCCGTCCGTGCGCTTAGAACATCTTGTCTCCTTCAGTGGCTCCCACAGGTTTATATCGCATGTCATCCAAAGCACGTCCCTGCGCGCATTGCGCACAAGCATATTCCCACACGAGGATTGCGAGAAAATACTGGGATCAGTGAAGGCGCACGCATATCATCTGGAAGTGCTGCATATAGCCTTCTTCTTTTACCATGACACAATAGGGCAGGCGATCGCAAGTCATCTACCAGGCTTGCGACTACTAGATCTGAGCATTTGGGGCTGGCTGTCGAAAAACCAAGCTGACCAAGTTCGTAGTGCAGTTTCACCTATTTTATGTGCCCTCACGCTCGCTGATTGTATTCTAGATGGTCGAATCCATGCTTGCTGTTCTTCCACAATTCAAGAGACTCACCGCCATCATGTTTCCCGCCTACGGCTCCGACGGCGATGTTGTCGAGACTTGCATTCACACTGATGCGAAAACGATCGCTGCTCTCGCGGACGCGTGTCCGACCCTGGATTTTTGCCGTCTTCCAAGTACGATTCTTGTCTATTCGCGATTCGGGACCCGCAATAGCTCTTCACTTGCTAACAACGTCCAACAGGTCGACCGTGGATTCGTAAGTACTGCGGAAGATGGCATCCAATCTCTGGTATCCCTTAGATTGCAGATGTGGGACGTAACGCAGAAAGTAGCAAGCAAATATGTACGAACACACCTGGTGAGTAGGTCAGTTCCTGCCTTGTAATGTAGCAACAGCTAATGCGCAACTCCGTTCTCAACCTTGAGAAGACTTCATGTAACCGCGATTCACTAGATGTACTATCTCGATTCTCGAGCACCACAGTGTGCCCGATCTTCGAAGAGACAGCTTCCTTGGAACCTTTTCAAAAACGTGTAGGGTATGGTTAACAACGGGAAATCAACGAGATCAATCGTCGGACAGGCCAGACTCGCTATAACTACCAACCGATCCAGAAACGTCTGTGACGTCCATATCACTAGTGAAGTAGTAGTCATCTCCGCTCTCACTGACCTCCTCCTCAGCCACGCCTTCCGCTCTATCGGCACCAGTAACTCCCGCCGTGCACCGCAGACATTCCCATCCAGAGTCGTCGAGTGCCTCGTCGGCTGTTCGCATCATGCGCTCCGCGATGCAGTGGTAGCAGTAAATATGCCCGCATGATGTAGCGTATGGAGTGTGTATGGGGTACGTCGGTGGCGCTGAATCGTCTTCTGCGTGCTCTTCAGGGCTTGCATCGGAGCTGCTTGGCGGGAAAGCTGGTGTTGCTAGCGATGTGAACGCGTTGGTAGGATCGGAAAGGTTGAGGTTGAATGACGCGTTTTCGGCACAGATGGCGCACTGGTCCTGCGAAAGCGACCAGTATTTTCCTCGCTTTGAAGGGGCACCCTTTTCATGGCGTCCAGAGAGCCCGAGGGCAGACTGCGCGGGCGCTGGGAGAAGCGAGGAGACGTTTATCCGGGATGTTAGGCGGGCGAATCGGCGACGGACTCCACGGGCGCTGACAAGCGGTAACAGGAAAAGCAAAAATTCCTACACCTCGATGTTTGCGTTCGGCTACTTGGAAAAGAGAGTAATGCGTACTGTGAATGCGTGCCAAACCATCTGACGGTTCATAAATTCATAGCTCACGTCACGCTTTACTAGCCTGCGCGACGGAACCAGGCTCATTCGGAGAATCCTGTCCGTTATTGTGCGGTACCTAACAAGCCGAATCAGGGCTGAAGGCCTTGGATACTACTCCACACTCACCGCCCGTTCCATAAGAAAGCAATGAAACTCAGCAAGGTAAGCAGTGAGTGCGATGATTCAAGGGCAGTAAGAGTGTCCCATATTCTTCGCCTCCGGTCGGAAGACGGAGCATCAGGCCACGCCCGGGAAAGTGCGTGAGCCCTTATTCGCGTATGCAAGTAGGGGAGCACGACAGTTAATGCGCCGTGGATGAGGAGCGTACGGCGAGGAAGGCCAGATGCTGTGGCTGAGTGG
The DNA here is from genome assembly GCA_000827205.1 of Plicaturopsis crispa FD-325 SS-3. NCBI lineage: Eukaryota > Fungi > Basidiomycota > Agaricomycetes > Amylocorticiales > Amylocorticiaceae > Plicatura > Plicatura crispa. Next base: position 904,802 of record KN832554.1, read on the forward strand.
GCATGCGCGCAGATGCGGTCGATAACATGGTCACATACGAGCTAGAGAACGACCAGAGGTCCGCGGTATTGTATAGCGAAGGTCTTGTAACTTGGCCCCGTAGCTTGCACCGATGTTCCAAATGGATAACTTGTAGAGAATGAGCTGAATGAGCAATGCCAGTTCCGGCTCGAAACGCGCTTTTAACGACGACTACCGGAGGTATGTTAGTTGTGCTTTTTCGTCAACGAGTACCACGTACATTGACAAGTGATAACGACTTCGTGAGGGGCTCTTGTAGCAAGTGAACCAACTCCTGGTCCAAAAGCTCGGAATCAAGCTGTCCGACGCGTACGACGCGGGGACTCGGAGGTGAAATCGAGTTGAGAGAGTCGCGAATCGAGGAAATTCTTGGTTGTGCAGTATCCCAAGCTTGCTGCCATGTCGATAACGCGCTCATGAGTGTCGTAAAGCAAACCGGTATATCAGTAATTTCGTGGCAAAGCTGGAGCGGTGGGTAGAGGAAATACCGTGAAAGTTGAGTACCCGATCGTCGACTCGACCACGTGGGGCCAATGTGCCTATGATAATTCTTCGAACTTGTCTTGTACTCGAACGGTCAACTACACAAGCTGCTCCCCCGAATTCACCGTGTAACACACAGTGCACTGCGTAGAGGAGCTATCACAGACATTTAAGCACTCTTCGCACAAAATGGCCGCCGAGGGTGTTGCTTCAGCGAAACCCATAGTTATCCCGCCGTTAACCGTCGAGGAAGAAGGTTTTCGATTTGGCACATTGCTACGGCGTGGACGCTAATTCCTCCCTTCAGATGCTATTATACATACACGCATAACGAACGACGAACGCCCGCTCAGGCGCGTAATCAAGAAATTCCACAACTACACGGCACTCGCACATGAGCCCATCGTGCCCTCTGTCACAAAGCCAACCTCCAGTGCCATCGACGATGCGCGCGAAGCGTTTTTGGTGGAACTATCGTCGTTCCATTTGACGCTGAAGAAGAGCGTGATGATATGCGAGGCGGAGGCCAGGCAGGTTGAGGAGTACCAGCGGGAGCGGCAGAGAATAGGTATGTACATTCTTTACTCTATCTAACCGAGGGAGCTCAAAAGGCGACAGAGGATGAACACGGGAAACTGAGAGGTCAAATCGAGCAACTAAAAACTTCGCTTGAGCATGAGCAGCTCGTTCGCCGGCGAAAGATGGAATACGACCTCGTTGCGGAGAGAGTGAACACAATTCCAAGTAGGGAAGAGCTAGAGCGGTGGGTACACTTATCCTCTAGCTAGGTCTTCGCTTCTTACTCTCATTCACCGGCAGATCTATAAGCTCCCTCGAGAACGACATGGCGACGATCCGTGCGGAGCAAGACTCCCAAGACCGAACAATACAGGGTCAGAAGGCCGCACTGGACGTGATCATCACCGACTTGGGGTCTTTGCGCCTGATGGGCAAGGACGGAGCGCACGCAGCGTCGAATATAGCGTCCCCGGCTCTGACGCCAGCACCCGACATCGCAATCGACGCAGCGGATGGCATCACAGACGATGTCGCCGGGATAGCGGGCCCTCTGAACGGGGCGTCCAACGAAGGCGACGAAGACAAAGCGTCGTCAGACGACGTCCCGCTATCGGCTTCCCTGAATCCCGCCGCAAAACCATTCCACCCGCCGCTGCGATCGGTACCGGCCGCAAAGCGAGATGCAGAGGAAGATGACATCGAGATGGGCGAAGTAGAGGAGCCTCCCAAGGTCGTAATCCCGAAGCTGAAGAAAAGGGACAAGGAGGAATTAGAAGAGGGCGAGGCTAGTGATAGCAGCAGCGCGTTGTCGGACCCTCCCGACGATGATTAGCCCACAGCGATTTGAAGCACGACAATAATTGTATTATTTGATTACGGCTCTGGCTCAGGGAACTCTACGTCGAAGCTCATGAAGTCTCGAGCGCAGACAACGTCTCCTCTATACTCCTGCGATGCGAGCTTCGCTATGCCGTCCATGATCGTACGAGCGTCATCGTTAACGTCGACGTTTCCGGCATACCGAGCAGAAAAATGATTGAGAACCAATTTACGGGCTCCCACACGAGTGGCGAATGCGCCTGCCATCTGTGGGGTTGAATGGCCTCGGGACTTTGTTCGCGCCTCCACTGTCTCGTAAATGTCATCGGGTTTGGTAGTTGGGTCAATACCTGGAAGGTGTGCGTTGGTGGCTTCGTGAACGAGAAGGTCGACGTTAGCGGCTAGTGCAGCTATCGGCGAGGGGTCATAAGTATCCCCCAATATCGCAATTTTACGCCCAGGTCTTTGCGGTGGTCCCCGAAGCACTGTCCCGTCAGACAGGGTGACGTCCTCGCCAGCCTGGAGTTTCCTCATCACAGCCATCGGTGTTCCCGTCCTCTTGATATCAGGAATGTATTGTTTCGGGTCTATTTTCCCCGCCACGGGGGCCTCGGTGACCACATACCCTACGCAGGGCGCCGAGTGCAGTATGGGCGCAGCAGAGACGGATACTATCTCGTCACTGTAAATGCTTGGCCACACGCCATCTACCTGTGGGATATTTCTGCCGGAGGGGGACTCCGTGGGCAGGCGCGACAAGGTGGTGAAATCGCCCGTCTGAGGGTCCGAGGGAAAGCGCAGTTCGTGGACGACATACGGGCTCGCAAGCCTTGAATAGGTGTAGCTTAGCCCATTGCGTACGTATGCCCGTGTACCCAGAGGACCATATATTTCTATCGGCTGAATGCATTTTCAGTAAGTCAAAACACCTGTTGTTTTGCGACGATCCTCTCACTTTCTGGTCAGATAGTAGAGCCTCGTCGGTCCTGGAATCCTCAACACCCTCGACAGTACCACCAGAGCCATTCAGCATGCTTGCTAATAAAGGCAGGACGCCGAAGATATGATCGCCTCTGGGGAGATCAGGAGCGTATATTTTAAGAGAAGTATCGCGACAGACCATGTGTGTGCGTGATAAATATCTTGTTGATCTTGCCCATTTTGACGGCGCTACTCCCGCCACTGCGCTGTATCTGATGGTGCGTGGCCTCGCCACAGTCGAATAACCAAACATTCCCGCCAACTCTGAGTGCGAGCGACGAGTGATTTCGTGTTGAAGATGGTTGGGCAGATGCTGTTCCAAGAAAAGTGATGTTCATCGGCAAAGGAGAAGTTGCCATTTGGCGAGACGGTGTTGATGCGGGTATTCTTGGTCTACAAGGTATTACAAGACGCTTTAGAACGCGTTGAGGAACTGTCAAGACCTTCATGCAAACTCCATCGTAGAGGTTTCTGACTCGGAGTGGCGAACATCAGCGCGGCTCGGCCAATAACCGCGGCAGCGCAGTATTTCAGACTCCGCGGCCATCAATACGGCGGACGTGGTTTACTTACGATTGATTCTAAGTAGAAGTGCTGCTGTTCGTCAAGTGTTCGTGCGGTCATTGCCCGCGATATCATACACGGGCATACACGCTGCGCACGACCGAGAATTGGCTATTATCGATAATCGCTAACTTTGACCCGGTCAGTCTTCTACTCAGATTGCTTTGGTCGGCTGAGTCGAGCTGGATAAGGCCTGACAGTTCCATGGAAGACAAACAGAACAGTGGCGGCGACGCGCATATCAGATCATCCCAGAACGCGCATGCGCGACTTAGCCGCTGCACACGAGGGTTTCATCATTGGATAAAAGGCTTCATTCATTCCCGTCGCCGGCTGTGATGCTGCGGGCCAACCCAAGGTACAACACGGAGGCCTAAGGCATTGCTTAAGTACGGCCCGACAGTATACTAGGTAAACCATGTACGCTCGCCGCTCATTCCTCATGAAGTTGACACCTACCCTCGTTTCGTTGTTAGCGTTCGCTGCACTCGGTGTCCTCGCCGACGATGTCAACAGCACGGTGGGCATACTGGGAAGTGGTAAGCAGCTTCCTTAACATACAACCTTGTGGGCGCTGCTACAAATTAACGCACATGCGCAGTTGACCTCGGAGACTGGGCTTCCGCATACGCGAAGGCCAAGGCTGCCATTGCGAACTTGACCAATGATGAGAAAATCACGATCATTACCGGCGGAAATGCTGGGAATTGGACAGCACTTGTCATGACCGATGGCTCCCAGGGCATAGAGTCCGACTACTATGTCTCTGCTTTTGCTCAAGCCTCTGCTATCTCGTTCACTTGGGACAAAAACCTAGCCAGTAAGTTTCCCTCGCGATAGTCTTCCTTCGTAAAGTAACATATCACAATCTTCAGAGGAACAGGCCAACGCTGTGGCGACAGAACATTTCTTGAAGGGGTCTCAGCTCATTAATGGTACTGTCTTCATCAAATGCACGGCATCGAGCTTCTGCTAACTCATAGACTATGTCAGGACCTACTTCAGAGCCTCTCGGGCGAACACCTTGGGGTGGACGGTCCGGAGAGACTTTCGGACCTGATCCTTACTTGAATGGTACTTCTGAACACTATTGTGTTTCGTTCTCGCTAATTTGAACGAATTTGTAGGTATCATATTTGGTATCAGTACCAAAGCATACAAGGGCGTAGGAATAATACCCGGTGGAAAGGTGTGCGGCGTCGATTCACTTGTCGTACTTCCGTCTTCTAAATATCTCTCTTTTCTCGTAGCATTTTCTTCTGAACGAGCAGGAGACAAATCGTACCACCATAGCCATCGCAGGATCAACCACATCCGAGTCTTATTCGTCTAATGCCGATGACAAGACTATCCACGAGACCTATCTTTGGCCGTTCTACGACGGCGTCAAGTCGGGACTCGGCGCAGTCATGTGTGCGATGTCCCAAGTGAATAGCTCATACTCTTGCGAGAGCAGTCTGCTCCTGAACGAGCTCCTCAAAACTGAGCTCGGGTTTCCCGGAATGGTACGTGTTCAGTCAAAGATAGACGCGGAAAGTCGGAAATAACATCCATACTTCCCTGTAGGTGTATCCTGACGTTAGCGGACAGCACACTGCACTGGGATCGGCGAACGGTGGCCTCGACTACAGCTCCGGGGGATACTCGACCCAGTTCTGGACGAACGCGACCCTCGAAGGCGCCATTGCAAACGGCACTTTCACACAAGAACGCCTTGACTCGATGGTTATCCGCAACATGATCGCATACTACTATGTTAACCTCGACGCCAGCGGCCAGGCAGCGAAAGTCGCAGCAACTACCTACAAGAGCGTGCGCGGAAACCACCGCGATATCATCCGCACCGTTGGTGCCGCCTCGATCGTCTTGCTGAAGAACACTAACAATACCCTGCCGCTTTCCGAGCCCAAGAGCGTCAGCGTCTTCGGCGCCCACGCTGGAGCTCCTATGGCGGGCCCCAATTCCGCGTTCACCGTCACCGGCTCCGGCCCAACGTATCCTGGCCACCTTGTCACGGGCACTGGTTCCGGTTCTGGCTCGGTTCCTTACGTCGTGACGCCCATTTCTGCCCTCACGACACAGGCGATCGAGGATTACACTCAAATACGCTCGATCCTGAACGACACATATACTACGAAGGACAATTCGAACCCGGCGCTGCATGCATTCACAGCGGCGGGCACTACCTCGGTTGTCCCAAGCATCCCGAACTACGCCGCCGATAGTGAGGTCTGCCTCGTCTTCCTGAACGCGTGAGCTCCTTGATGTGTATAATTCGTCGAATGCAATATTGACATTACGGGGACGTAGATTGGCCGGTGAAGGCGCGGACCGTACCGAGCTCTACAACAAGGACCAGGATACCCTCGTGACGACGGTCGCAGCGTCTTGCAACAATACGGTCGTCGTGATCAATACTATTGGGGCCCGTCTCGTCGACAACTGGATCGAGAACGTCAATGTCACTGGCGTCCTGTATTCTTCCCTCCTCGGCCAAGAATCAGGCAATAGCATTGCCGACGTTTTGTGTAAGCCGTGGCTGCATCATATTCAGTGACAACATCAGCTGATGACGACGTTCAGATGGAGCTGTAAACCCTTCGGCTCGCTTGCCCTACACTATCGCAAAGAACGAATCCGACTACAGCGTTGGTATATGCTATACTCAGCAGTGCAATTTCACGGAGGGTGTATACATCGATTACAAGTATGCTTTCAGGTGCCTCTTATGCTCGAGGCGGCATTGACGCTTCCTCTTCCAGGTATTTCGACGCTCACAACGTTACTCCGCGGTACGAGTTTGGCTATGGTCTCTCGTATACCACCTTCAAGTACGGAAAGCTGTCGGTCTCCGCCACCAACCACAAGGCGCTGTCTTCGAAGTACCCTACGGGCAAACTAACCGTCGGCGGCTACGCCGATCTCTGGGACGAAGTCGTGTCTGCCACCGTGTCTGTCGCGAATTCCGGCCATGTGGACGGAAACGAGGTCGCCCAGCTCTACGTCACCTTCCCTGCTGAGGCAGACCAGCCCATAACGCAGCTCCGTGGCTTCGAGCGCGTTTATATCAAAAAGGGCTCTTCGACTGAAATCACCTTCTCCCTCCGCCGCCGGGACCTGAGCTATTGGGATGTGGTGGCCCAGAAATGGGCTATCGCTAGTGGGAAATATACTTTCTATGCTGGGGCAAGTTCGAGGGATTTCAGGGTGTCTGCTACTCTGACTATCTAGACGACTTTGGACTACGTCTCGGGGCCATACCAACGGACAATAGAATAGAGTTCGACGCACGTAGAATACATACTTAGACATAGACTTTCTAGTACGTAGGGATAGATGCTACCTCGTTTATTACATTCAATTATATTCCGACTGCCCTGCGATCATCGACAGAACCTCAATCACAAGGAGCTTCACGTCCCTTCGAATTGGGGGCGTCTAAGTGGCCGTCTAAGTAGCAAAAGTGAATGCGTGCATAGAAAATGTGAATGCGTGTGTGTCATGGTTGTAGAGAGTGCAAAAAGACGCAAAAAATGTCCCAAGGAGGATTCGAACTTCCGGCTTCTCGGTTATGCACTGTGCCACAACGAGATGATTTAACCACTAATCGACAGGGACCATGTATAATCGTTTCCACGAGACCTACACAACAACAATCCCAGTGTTCACCGGTACCAGGTCTTTTGCCTGCCATTTTACTCTTGACCGTCACGTCGTAAACGCCAAACGGTACCGGTACCGGTAGCAGCGAGCAACCCTACTACACTCCTACCTGCGACGAGTGCTATCGTCCCAGCTCTATAGCTAATAGCCAACTGGAAGGCGTCAAGGACCTCTGGGAAACCTTGGAAATCAAAAGTCGTACCCTATTCGCTGCTGGTGCTGAATCTCATCGAAACGACTGGAGCACTGTCGTGGTTCTGGGGCGCACCAGGTGCGGTGTCCTAGGCAGGACGGAACTTCCAGGTCTCGAGCGATATCTTCGCTGCCATTCGGTCTGACACACCCTTCAGTCCTCCATTTGGATATCGACGCGAACGTGTAGGCTACTTGGCTACTCTAGGCATCTGTATATCTGCTATACTCTCTTTTGCGATGGAATACACGCGTTCGCCCCCGTGGATAGGCGGCGACGAGGACATGAACAGGCTCATCGACCGCCTGCCCTCGAACAGACATGAGTACCGTCGCGTTCGTCACCTCATCCTCCGCCCGACCATCAGCATACCAATCTCAGACGACCAGCTGGCCAACATATTCCCCTTCTGTCCGAACCTCGAGTCTGTCGTATTATGCGGTGCACCAGAAACGACAGACAGGTGCATCGTCACGCTTGCAGCTTCGGCGTCCAACCTGCAGGGCATTGACTTGTCGGGCTGCACCCTCATCACAGACGTCGGTGTTCTGCAGCTAACCGCCAAGTCGCTGCCTCTTCAGTGGATCCAACTGAATGGGGTAGTCGGTGTCACGGACGCGTCGATATCTTCCATCGCGAAGACATGTTCGCGACTCGTCGAACTCGAACTATGCGACTTGCCGTTGCTAACGGCTATATCAGTTCGCGACCTATGGTCTTACTCCCGCAAGCTCCGGACTTTGCGCTTCGCACGCTGTCCACTCTTAACGGACAAAGCTTTCCCGTCTATTCTAACCAGCACTGGTTCGATTAGTGTCGACCCGATGACGGAAAAATCGCTCCCTCCCAGTCCAGGAACATGGCTTGACGATTTACCTCCCCTCGTCCTTAGGCACACCGCGGAAAATCTACGCGTCCTTGACCTCGCATTTTGTACGAAGCTTACGGATGCTGCCATACAAGGGATAGTCTCTCATGCGCCGACCCTCCAGACCCTCGTGCTATCTGGCTGCACCGCCTTGACAGACAAGATGATAGACAGCGTCTGTCAATTGGGAGACAACTTGGATATTCTCTCTATTGCACACGTCGCGAGTATCACGGACCGAGCTATTGTCAAACTAGCACGTTCGTGCTCGAAGCTCAGATCTGTCGACTTAGCTTGTAAGGTTTTCTTCGCTATGTTTTATGCATCCGCCGGCATATATTAATTACCTTTAAGTTTGCCGTAATCTCACAGACATGGCGGTCTTTGAGCTCGCCGGGCTGGCCAGCTTACGCCGACTAAGCCTCGTCAGGGTGCACAAGCTGACGGACAACGCGATTTTCTTCCTTGCGGAGCATGCAACCTCGCTCGAGCGGCTACACCTTTCCTACTGCGACCGCTTGTCCCTCGATGCGGTGCACTTACTTCTCAAGAAGTGCACTTTTCTACAACATTTGACCGCCACCGGCGTCCCGTCTTTCAAGCGGGTGGGCGTCCAGCGTTTCTCAGACCCGCCACCCGATGTATGTCTTCAACCTTCCCTTCTCTGATTGCGGACCGCCTTCTTAGTCCGTTTCTGGGAATCGAATGGCGCTGACGAGCTTCGGCAGAACTACGACCCAGATCAACAGGCCGCATTTCGCGTGTACACGGGCGCAAATGTGCTCGCATTGCGGAAATTTCTAGACAAGGAAGAGCTACGACGACACGAAGCCGAAGTGAAAAACATCAAATTCGTACCGAAGGGGGATGACAGCACCGATGTCTTCTAGCTCCTCAGCCTCTGAGGATTGAATGACTGGCATCTTAGGCCTCTCAATGGCGCCGTGCACTAGAGGGGACAGGTAGTCATTTCAAGCCGGACAGTTGATGATTCCGTGAGCTATAATCAAGCTGTGGGCAGGTAAATGGACAAAGCTGATTGACCTTGTGCTTATTTAGTCAAGCCATTTCTACCTTGCATCGGAACGATTTCTTTTCGACTGAGCATCTTCCGCGCCAGCGGTTGGCGTCCTTCGCTTTTTGAATGGCCCCATCCTGGCGCTATACCACTTTTGCCTCTCATGATACCTCCCGCGGTGCGACCGTGCGTCGGCTTGCGGCGGCCGCTACGCGACATATAGGCTCGGTTTCGCGCACCACCGCATGGATTTACACGCAATCTCGGGGAACGTTGGGGATGAACATAATGGAGCGATCGCGACGCAACGGGGGGGATGTCGGGCGATGGATAAGAGAAGAATCGGCGCTCAGTTATGCGCGGTAATAGGGATACAAAGGGTGCTCCAGTATCTACCTTTGCCTATCTAATTTTGAAGTTTGAGACTGCTTTCCCCTGACTCTTCCCACTTCGACGCCCTTCGAACGCCGCATCCGGGACTGTCATTGTGGTACGATTATCTAAAGAGAGCAGCGGAAACCCGGTTCTGGCGGTCGATTGGCTGCTAGTGCAGCGAGCTAAATGCGCAGAGAATGAGAACAGCCTCACGCTCGTCTGAAGGAAGGAGCTCAGGTGACAAGCACTTATCTCATGAGTATGGAACGCGATGACAAAAGTGAGAGCAGTCCTTGCTGTTCCAGCACGAGTGATGTCCGTGCCGAATATGGCGTGGGTCCTGATGAGGCACCGAGGGAATGAAAATGCGACATAGGCACAGTCAATGCGAGTACCTGGGACTGCGCGCTGTCTGCCTGTATGCTGTCGTCCAGTGTGTTATCAGCGATGCAGACAGGATGCTCAGAGTATGCGAGTTTTGAGAACATCGTAGTCGGAAGCAAGAGGAAAAGTCGTGTAAACGACTTAGCCGGAGGAACGGTATGAAGTCATTTTGCGATCATCCTTCGTGCGCACGGCCTACAACGGCCTATAGTATTTCTCTACTCTCGACCGCCAGCTGGCCGCTTGTCGTTTTCCTTTTCTTTCCTGCTCTCTTCCGTTTCGTAAACAGAATCAGATATAGCTTTCCCTGGCACTTCCCGTTCGTTCTCGAGATCTATAGAGACTGCCCATGGTCAACACAACCCCGCCGGTCCTCTGTTCGCTCTGACCGTGCCATAATTCCGTCTCGCCGGGAAGGAACCACATAGACGCCCGGATATCCAACAGAAACGCGTCTCCGACGCCTTGGCATCCGCGTTTTGCCAATCAGGATCTCGTAGGCTCGCGCGTTCCTGGTGGTATAGCTCGGCGTGGTTCGTGCGTGTTGAGACCACCTAGACAGCGCCTTTCGCACTTCGTTAAACGCCGAGTGCTATCAACATAGGAATCCGAGGTAAGCAGTCCTCTGCCCACACCTTGCTGGACCCCAATGCCGGTTGTCTTATCCTCATGTCTTTCTTCTATTCCCAGTGTCTTGCTGTTTTGCACACCCACATGGAGGTTCTCAGCCCATTACCACCGCCCCGCTCTCCCCCGAAAGGTCGCTCGCAAGGGAAGAACTATGCGTCGGTTCGTGCTGCGCAGAGCGCGTCTCCCACGGCAACGTCCATTATCGAGCGACGCGCGAGCGTGACGGGCTCCCCGTCTCCCATCAACTTTGTCCTGCCAGTGGAGACAGTGACGGTGAATGGCGAGTTCACCTCGCATGGCCCATCAAGCTTTAGCTCGTCCCAACCAGTCCGCAGGGCGACCGCCGTCTCGCGCAATTTTCTTCCTTTGACACCCATTCTTGCCTCGCCTCAAATGACGCCAAACCCGAGCATCTCGTCTAGGACGCTTTATCTCAATTCGGATTCCGACGATTCAGATCATGATGAAGAGGACATGCATACTGCGTCCTCATCGGTTGTGCTGCAGGACTATTTGACAGAAGGATCGACATTTACATCTGTCGCGCTGGAGAACACAGTGTCCGGGACGGTCGCATCAGTGCCCACCGTAGCCCAGCAAACATTAACTCCTACGTGGACGTCGACGCCACCAACGCCTCCGCCCAAACCTGTCGGGCGCTCCGCGTCAGACGGGAGTCGGCGCCCATCACCTGCTTTCATTCCGCCCTCAGCATCGTTGCCACCGTCATTGTCACGAGCCCGTGCCAAATCTACAGAGTCTGCAGACACCGCGAGACGCCGGGCGTCGCTTCCTGCGATGTTGTCGAAGCCCTTGCCTCCGACGCCGCCACCCGTGCCCTCTTCGTCGTATAAAGTTGTACGCCCCGGTAGTCCATTGCGCCCAGCAGTTCCACCATCTGGTGAAACGCGTGCTCCATCATCCGCAGGGGGCGCTGGGCGCTCATCAAGCACGCATTCTCAACGTCTATTTCATCTGCCTTCGGATGCGTCAGACAGAGAGGACGATGCATCCCCCTCCGCACTGAAAGAAGAGCTTACGGATTATCCGTTCTCGGCCGGGCATGTCGACGGAAGTGTGGCGTACTCGGAGGAGGAGAAGTGGGCGCGCGGTAAACGGAAAAACGACACGAAAAAGCATCATGCCCTTCTGGAGCTGTTGGCGACTGAGGTCGGGTACTTGATAGACTTGAGGGCGTTGGTAAATGTGAGTCTTTCCAGAGCACTCTGTCACGGATGGGTGGATAAGTTCTAATCAATTTGATTCAGGCCTATGTTCGATATCTACCCAGCCTCACCTTACAGTCATCCAGTAGCGCGTCTCAGTTCAGCTCACCGTCCAATATGTCCATATCACCCTTCATACGGACGCCTTCCTCTACCCTACTATCTTCAGCATTTGCCTCCGGTGCCCGAGGGAATACACACGCACAAGCCCATGTCTCCAGTCTGTCGTCCGCCACCACTTATACTATCGACAGTCCCAACCATACCCCGACTGCAAGCCCTACGAAGGAAAAGCATGCTCCGCGACATCTATTTTCGGCCCGGGAGATTGATCTTGTTACGCGCAACGTTGAGGATATACTCACCTTTCATGAACATTTTGTCGACGAGCTGCGAGAGGCGGTAGCACCACTTGGGTTCTCCACTGTTTTCGATTCAGCAGTGACCGGTGACATTGCACCTGATCCAGAAACATATGAGATGGGCCCTTTGCCAGCTGGGCTCGATGCGGCCGTTGAGTTTGTTGCTAAACACTTCGCTACCCAGGTCAGTGTCGTGGAGATGATGCGGTATATGCGTACTGACCGTGCTTCCCCATTTACAGTCTGCAAGGTTTAACATCTACGAGTCGTTCTGTTCTGGGCATCCGGAGGCTTTTGATCTCGTGAGGAAGATTCAGCAGCGGCATCCAGTGGAGTGGGACGCGTTTGAACGCCGGTCGTCCCACCTTGTCTCGACGAGCGGCTCCCAACCTCATGTCGAACCGCGTAAGGCATTCGATGACCCACCACCCACTATCCCTCATCGTCACCCTTCCCGAGCGTCGACCGACCATGCGTCTGTTCCGCCAGAGTCCTTCGAGTCCTTGCGAAAGCGAAGACATTCTCTGTCGTCGCTCGACAGACATAACCCGTCTCGCGTACACCCGGAGAAATCCAACGGCAATCTGAGGGAGTCTGACCACGGACATAGCACCGGAAGGGCGAAGGACATGCACGCGCGATTAGCATTCATGGACTATCTTATCAAGCCCGTGCAGCGGATATGCAAATACCCGCTGATGCTCGATCAGCTGAAAACGCCTGACGCATTCAGAAGCTCCCCGGATAGCAAGAGCAGACCATCCTTGAGTAGCGATGCACACCTCAGCCACGAAGGGAAGCAGGATGACGTAGCAGCGGACGCAGCGCGTGCTATGAGAGACGTAGCCAGCGCGGTGGATGAAGCACGTCGCCGGCAGGATATCGCTACGAAGTCCTCCCTCATCGTAGCCCGAATATCGCAATCCCCGCCGATCTCCGCTGGCAATACCACTCCTCATAACCTAACGCCTACCTTTCTCTCCTCTCTTGGCGCTTGTCTTCTGTCTGGCTCGCTAGATGTGATCAATCATCGGACGTTCAAGGGTTCTGGGAACACGACCGTGAAAGCCAAGTATCTCGGAGTGTTTCTCTACATGGGTGGGTATCTTGTGATGGCTAAAGTATGCAAAGGGAAGGTGTACGAGCCGAGGTATTGGTTCTCTCTCGTTGGCTTCGACGTGGTAGACGTGGACGAGGACGATGGTGCGTGGTCCTTTAGTCTCTCATAATACGTCAACTGATAAACCGACTACCAGCGCTATTGCCATGCTCCTTCCGCCTCGTGTGCACAGGGCAGTATTTTGAATTAGCGGCGGCTTGCCAACGCGAGAAGGAACTCTGGATGTCTGCGATTCACGAGTCCCTGAAGCTTTCGACGACTTGGAGCAACGAACCACAGTCCAGCCTCCAACTCGACGGGAACGGTGATTTTTTCGCTGGGTCCGTCGATGACGCACATTCGGACGGGCAGCCCAATCTACCCACCATCCCATCAATTTCGGAGCACGGTCGCGAGCACTGCAGCGAGATGGACGATAAGCACACCGACCTGGTAGGAAACGAATTCAACCACTCCAGGACATCAACCCGGTTCGATTCGTATTCGAAACCAGATCCTTCGTATCTTGTCAACAGTCGCCGCTCCTCAAGTACATCCGTCAAAGCGATCTTTACGCCCACTCCCTCCGAACCCACCACCATTCTCATTCGTCGTTCCTCGCCGACGGCTCGTCTGCAGGTTGAGCGCGGCTTGTTAGATGTATTCTCTGAACTGTGTCTATCCGCCCGCTTCCATGCTCATACACACGATGAAGAACTCTTCCAGGCACCGAGAACCCGCGGTTTTTCACGGTCGAACTCGGGCTTGACGATGGCAGGGGCCATGGGTGTGGCTGCGAAAAACAGGCTGTCCAAGAAGGAGAGCGTGCTTGTCTCAAGAAAGAAGTCGGGAGATGGAAATGGTGGTTTTGTTCCGAGCGACGGGATGAAGTCCCCGCCGTCGTCCAGGAGGAAGTCACTTGCGAGTCGGAAGCAGATTCGGAAAGCGATGGGGCTTTCACCCGTTCCCGTCTTGGCTGATCTTGTGGTGGACAAGGAAGCTCGATACACTACCGCGGAGCATTTACCCGAGTCTCCCACCCCGATGTCTCAATGCTCTTCGAATCCCAGCTCGGGGCTAGATAGTCCTACTACCGAAGCCTTAGCTCTTCCAGCTCAGATGCCCTCCATCCAGGAGCCTACCATCCGGCCCAGGCTTTTACAGGTGCGGGAAGCAGACTATCGACCAAAGCGCACTCGATCGATGGTAGACAACGTGCGAGGGTTCTTCAACCCACGCTCCACGTCTCCAACACCGTCTCATCTTGGAGACTTTCGGGAAACGTTTGTATCGGACTACTCGCAGTCCGCGTTTCTGTCTCCCAGCCCCTCCGTGCCGAAATGGTGGTCCATTGGTACCTTGCGGCGTCGCGTGCGCAGCGCGCCGGCTGTCCCGGGTGAGGATTCGTCAGCAGGCGTATCCCAAGAATCCATCCATTCACACCACCCACCCCCTTCGTTGGTGTTGACTGACTTCGGGGAGACCAGCACTCCTACGCGGCAAAATGGCATAGTATCCCTCTCAAGCCGACCACTCACACGACCCCGTTCTCTATTCGCTAATACCACCAGTACCCCACGCCGTTCTGCGACCACCAAATCTGCCGAAGCCACGCCCTCCAGGCTGTATAGAAACGTTTCGCTTCTACAGCGCCTCAATCCTTTGACGCCTTCTCAATAGCCGCTCGCTCTAGACTATCGCATAATCCTTCATTCCCGCACTGCATCTTATCATTCCGCCGTATTTTTTGTGTGTATTCCCATATTCTCATTCTCGACTCGCCCGCTCGCATCAAGAGATCACTCATGACTGTTGACATACATATCCACATTGTTTTGCTTTCTCTTGTGACATTCGTACCTGTGTATTTACAAGCATTCTTATTATTAGCATTCATGCACGACCTTTAATATCGATTCATTATGACGGTTGGAAACAAGGTGTAAGCGCGAGCGATGAGATACTCGATACATGTATAGGCAAGAGAAAACAGCATAAGAACATGGAAAACACACGCGAAGATGTCAAATAAGCCCATGAGAGCGCAGTAAATCCCCCCACCTTGCAAGCCCTATGTCAGATTCACGAAGGCATGTCAAATAGATGAAAAAGAGACGTACTCTTCTTTCTGAGCCTCTACTTCCGCCAGTCGTCGTTTGAGTTGCCTGTCGCGAGGCTGTCAATAAAAGCACACGAACATGCTATTTATCCACTCACGAATTCTCTCTGTTGAGTAGATTTCTGGCCTCCTTCGTTTGACGAAGATCCAACGTCATGGCCCTCCAAGCTTCGTCCTCAGGCAGATGGGCATCGTTGTACATCCCATCCAGCTCCTCGTTGAACGCCTATTTCCCAATATTTAGCAGTAATTTTGCGAGTATTGTCGAGGCGCACGTACATCGTACATGATTTCCTTCTCGGCTGTGGCATCCGTAAGGAGACTTTTTACTAGTTCGCATTGGCGTTTGGTATTCTGAAGCTCAATGCGAGTCTTCTCTAGGTCCGAAGCCTTCTGTGGTAAAGTGAGAATGTCATCAGGCGATATAGTTTTTCATCAGCTTACCGCCTTGAACTCGGTTGCGACTTGTCGAATATCATTCTGTATGGTCTCGATATTCGACGCCGCCCGTAGCAGGTCTCTATCAGCGTCAGATACCAAACCCTCCACAGACTTTGCGAAACGGTCCAATTTATCCGAGGATTGCGGTTGCGGATCATCCATGGCGAAACCGTTCCTCGAGCGACTCCGGGGTGTACCTTCACCTTGCCTCTTCTGAATGAGTTGCCGCATCTCCTCCATACGCTCCTGCGCTGCTTTAGTCTGCGGTCACAAGGATGATTCGTTAGCCGTAGAAAATCTCACATCTCTGTATGAAGATACCATTGGCGTGCCACCTCGCTGCGGGGTACGAGGTGCTCCACCCTTTTCGGGCGACGGGGATCTCCATCCTTCGTTAGTTCCATGCTGAAGTTCAGCTCTTAAGCCGTCAACTTCAATCTTGATACGTTTAACAGCCCGCCGTGACGAATCGACCTGGGAAATATATCAGCACACGACAGCATTGAAAGACAATGGACTACACTTACATCTTCCTTCGTAGTCTGAGATAACTGCACTAAATGCTCCACGACTTCACTTTTAGAAGACGAAGCTACCATCGATTGCGCTGAGCGGCCGTTCCGTATCACTTGAGGCGAAACCCTGCGTGGCGAAATGACCTTGGGCCTGGACATCGGCGAGTTCCGTTTATTCGCTCTACGGGCGGGCGTAGGCGTCCCGTTGACAGACGACCTCACCGACGTCTTCTTCTTGATAGACAAGGGCTCGACCATGCTCGGTGTAGCAGGGGCACCGTTCACAGCAGGCCTGGGGGTCGTTTCTGAATTTTCCGTACGCGTCAACGGCTGCCGCCTGCTTCTGGGCAGAGGCGACGCAAAGTCGTCTTCTTCGCGTGAAGGGGTTTCGGGCAGAAGTCGCGAATGCGGGTTCACCAGTGTATCTTCCAAGTAGAGGTCGACATCCATGGACGGCAGGCTAGCGGTTGTGAGGTGCTTCGGCGGTGTCTTTGGGGGGAGGGGTGATGGGCTCCGGGGGCCCATGGGGCGACGTTCATTCGAGTGCAAAGATGCTGATCGAGGGGAGCGGGGGGACCCTAAATCATCGGGTCCAGGTGTGGTAGGGCGGGTTCTGCTCTGCGCCCTGGAGGCACGCGATGCCGGACGTGTGGGCGGCGGGGGTTCCTCTACCATACGAAGTCAGCAAGAATCAAAAATATGGGAAGAACAGGAGCTAACCTTCGTATATAGTGTCCTCTATCGGTTTCTCCAATGACAGGGCAGCAGCCTCCTTGCCATGCTGATTCTGGCTGTTCTTCCGCGCCAGCTCCAGCCGCCTAGTGAGGTCCAGCTCAGACTGGTCCATCCTCTTCATATGCTGCTGGACCGTATCGTCATCGTCGTCAAAGTCACTATACTCTGGCTCGCTCTCCCGACCATTCACGGACCGACTCCGAGACGGCGCCCTATCGCGCTCACTCTCCGAGCCACCGGGCGATTTACTCCGTTTCACCAATTTCCTCGACCGCGACGACCGACTCGCGCCAAACGAATCGTTCATGGTCGTCGAACTCATAGTCGTGGCCTGTGTGGCGGTGGAATTGGAGCGGTGGGAGAATTTCATGAGGCTGCTATCTGCCGTGGTAGTGGTCGTTGACGACCGGCTGACAGACGATTTGGAGCGTCTGTGGCTGTTGACGGACCCGCCGAAGAAGTCGCTGCCTTTGGGTAGGCCTGGGCGTGCGTTGAATAGGTTCCTAGAAATGGCGTCGAGGCTGAATATGGCCGCGCGCGACCGCGTGCTAGCAGTTGGCGTCGAAGGCAGAGAGTTATTGCCCGTGCGGAATTTGAACAGTCCGAACTGGTGAACTGTGCGCAAATGCGTTAACCTCGTTTCGAACATAAATATGCGCCACTCATTATTGAGACGCACTAGTTTGGATGACCCTCGCCGGTACCCGCGTAGTCTGGACGATATCTTCCTCGCCTTCATCGTTCGGGTCGCTAGACGTGACCGTAAAGCGGCAGAGCTCGCCAGCCATTGGCTGCAAACGGACCATCACGAACGGCGGACCCCCCGATCCAAACGGTATAGGATCTGCAGTGCCCATCGGGTCGACATGCACGACGATCTTGGTCTGCAAGTCCTAATCAGCCACTCGCTCGCCCACGGGGTGAGTCATACGTGTACAGGTATCATACCTTCTTGACCTCTTGGAGAAAAGCTGTCCGCTGGTAAACATTGAAATACGTCCGTGCGAGGGTGACCTTCCCGCCCCTCGACTCTACCTCCCGTTCCTCCGCACAAAGAACGACGGACTGACCCGCTTTCGTCCGGTATGTCGCCTGGACATTCCATAGGTTCTCCAGAAACCGTTTCTTATCCGCGTCTGTGCGTGTGGGATCCAAGTAGACCGGTGCTGGGGGGTGCACGACTGCCAACGACCGGAATGGCCGGCCAGACCATCGGTCGCTAAACTCGTTTGGGGGGTTCTCCAGGTACAAATGTATGTCTGTAGGAGAATGGACGTCAGTAATCAGTATACGGAGTGATTTGTCCGACCTACCAGCACCGCCCACGTCAGCCGCCACCACATCTGTGACATCCACCACGCCTTTGCAGCTCAGACCGCTCTTCTTCAACCCAAAAGGCATCCCACCGGCCTTTGTCACCTTCTCCATGTCATCTAGTCCTGCTAAAACCCTGCCGCTCTTCTCTCCGTTCCCAGGCCGCTTAACAAGCATCAACTTGTCGTCAAACAAGAAAAGCGTGCAGTGCAGCGAGCCCGTAGACGAAGGCGGGCCCGACGACGCAGAAGGCGCCACGTCCGGCGACACATCCTCAACATCGATGCAGTCGATAAATCGCCGGGAGTTCGAAATCAGCCCGGGAGGGAACCCATCGACGGTCGCGCTCAGGCAGTACATGATCGTCGCGCGCTTCGTCTGCTCGTCCGTCTCCGCGAGCGCGATCTTGCTCGCGATCTCGTCCGCCTCCACGAGCTTCGCGCGCTGCGGGTCGCCGGGCGCCATGCGCTTGATCATCGTGCGGAATAAGAGGGTGTACCGCGGGATGCGCTGGACGGGGTCCATCAGCAGCTCGCGCAGGCCCACCCGATTGCGCGTATCCGCGTTGGAGTATTTGATACGCTGGGTCAAAGATGTTAACACGATGCGAGGGAAGGTAGACGGGACCCACGTCAATGAAGGCTGCGAATCCGGACGACCGTTTGGCCATCTCTCGCTCGAATATTGTCTGTGCCTCTTCGCGCTTGATGTAATACTGTTTATAATGCTCGAACCCGCGTATATCCTTGAAATGCTTCAGCACGACGTCGCCGATGCCGCCCACAGTGTTCGGTCCATCAGGCAAAACCATTCGCTCGAGGTCTGCTAAGAAAGCCTCGTTGACAGGAAGCAGGTTGTCGACATTTCCGAAAAGTGTCTTCGCCTCGTAGGCCGGGAGGATCAAAGTATCCTTGTTCCGCGAGAATCGCCGCAGTGGATCGGCGTAGTCGTGCTTGAGGGTGTGTAGGCGCTTAACGTAGGACCGCTCTGTGGTGACAAGTTCGTTGATGATATCGGCTAATGCGGATGCGTCTGTCATCGCGCGCTTTCGCTGCGTTGCTCGGTCCTACATGGGTGTTTAACGCCTGCGGAGTATTTCAAGGTCGCAAGACCTTGCTGAGAGCGTGATCATCCTAGTAATGTACTCACCGTTTCGGCTTCTAAGTTCTGCTCGGAGCTGGACGCAAGAATGGTGCTTCGTGCGGTGGCGCCTAATGGTTCACCAAAGGACACAACCAAGTCTTGCACATCTGTTGCCGGTATTATGCTACACATCGCGCACGATAGACGTAGCTCGCACCTTGCGGTAATCTTCTGTTTCCATCTGGGCTCTCTACAACAAGTCCGCAGAAGAAAACGCGTTTCGTGACGTTGTGTCCGGAGGAGTTGGACCTTGACGGTTGCCAGTCGTCGCCGCTAGCTAACGGTACGACCTTTCTCGGAGAAGCGCTCAAGGCCATATAAAGTAGCGTCCAGAGTCGCCGTAAAGCAGAAAGATATAAGTAAGATTGAAAGCGAGGTTAGCTAGAGAGCCCAGCAGATGTTTGTGTGCGGCTGGGATGGTTGTGGTTTCGCACCAAGGGATTAGCAGATCACATGGTCGCGTTTGTTTCCTTGTTTTCGCTGTCTGCAATTAAATTGCGCTCAATTTCTCCGCCGCTATACATGGTCTGTTGTTTTTCTCTCAAGAAAACCTTGCTGGAAGACATGAGAACTAGTGCTCGTCTCTGCTGCGACCGCTATCCTTGACTGGAAATAAGGAGTCGCTTTCAACAAGAAGTAAGTACGCAATGCGCCGTCGATGTGTATGACGCTAATCGTTCTTCACAATTTTTCCACTTAGGCAGGTCCTACAGAATGCTACTCACAGGTCCAGGATACTGTGTCCAGTGATCCACACAACGGGCGTGTGCAAGCGGCAGTGCCATACGGAAGACTTTCTCATCTTTTTTTGGCCTTCCGTTTTTCTCGTTCCTCCGCCAGGAGCTCCAAGCGCCTCTGTTTCTCCTTGTGGGGTGAATGGGCATAAGAAGTGCCATCAGGTCCCGGGCTCGAAGGAGGGGTGTGGGTCGAAGATTTGACCGACGCGTCTGCGGCGGACGACTCTGGTTCAGCACTGGGATATCACTCCGTTAATCCGTATCCCAATTTCCAGTGCAAGTCAAAGGCGACTCACTGGCCTTCGTTGTTTTCGTTCGCCTCATTGGATTCGCTCGCGATGAACTTCTCTTCGTCTTCTTCCTCACTTGTATCCTCCCCTGCGGCCTTGTCCATAGTAGCCCAAGCGCTAGCCAATTCCAGCAGCCCGTCCCACTGCTCGGTCACAGTGTGCTGCACACGCTCTACTTCTTCGCGAACCGTTTTCCTTCGACACGACGGGCACTGCACATTTTCGGGCCCCTGCAGTCTCGGGAAGCACTCACTGCATACCATATGCCGGCAATCGAAGCTACGGCATGCCACAGCAAGTCATACAATGGGGCCACCCAGGTCGAGGAAGATACGACGAACCTGACGCATGAGCCAGGTTCCATCTTCTCCTTGCAAACAGGGCATATTTCGTCTTCTTCCAGAACTGTGAGGTCCATCCATTCCGTGAATTTTCGTAGGAGCTGACAGGCGGTCGGTCACTATCACTATGGACAAGCACTGACACGACTTACCTTTCGCATTCCATGGGCACTGTCTCCTATGGCCTCCACTTCGGAGTCTTGGATTAGATCCTTGGCCTCTTTCTCAGCCTCTTTACTACGAAGCTGTGGAAAGGTATATCAGCCCCTCTCTCATCGCCGCCTCGATATGAATCATGCTGACCTTGTCGATCTTGTCTCTGTCCTTTTTATGAACCTATGTGTCACCAGCGTATGCGTATAAATGAAATCTAGGTCGATTGATTGGGGGCGCCGTCTACCTTCTTCAGCCGCTCAACCTCGTTTCTCAAAGCCTTGATGCGCGCCGCATCACTGGCATGTCTCCCTCGTTGAGCGCGAGTTGACGAGCCTGTCTCGTGCTTACTAGCCGCCTCCAGTTGCTCTCTTAGCTCCGCGTTCTCTCTGGCTGCACCAGCAAGTTTAGCCTGCAAGCTCCGGAAGCGTTGCTTGATACTGGCGAACGGCGCCTACACAAGTGCGATTAGGGCTTGACGCCGAGCGGTGTAATGGCACGCCTTGCGCACCTCGAGAGTTTCGGTATCTGAATCCAAGGCGCCATGACGGTCACGGCTGGGCGAACGTGAAGGGCCCGCATGGGATTCACTTGCGGTGACTGAGTCGGCGCGTTTGCGTTTCGCTGCTCGTGTTATAGGCATCAGCTATATGTGCACTGTACAGTACAAGAGTATGTTTCGGCTGAAGAAATACATGCCTGCGAAAGCGCTCAAGCCTGAGAAGACTGACAGAGCGCCGGGCCCAGTATACAAGTCTGATGCCTTCCACCACCGGGTCGACCACCTCCTCGACGATAACCGCTCGCGTTCCTGCTTCGTCTCAGCCACCACAGCCGCCTGCGGATCCCAGTCGCATACCTGTCACACCAGCCGTACTTCGCAGTATATTCGCCTCTTCGCGTTCGCCATTCGAGGAACGATCCATCTCGCGCGTCGCGTTCTTCAGGTGCGCTTGCTCCATTCCTGCTTAGTGTGTACTCTAACATGATCGCTGTAGGTTCACTGGGTTTCTTTTGAGTTGCTTGGGAATCAGTTTGGTCGCTTGGAGAGGTAGAGGGATCAAGAGTGGTGCAGCGCTCCTCGGCGTCGTCTCAGGACCGTAATAGGCATCTCAAGCGCGCCCACTCAGCGAATCTTCGCATATTTCTTCTGTTCATTGCCCCCAGTATTGCGGTCATGTCAGCACTACCATTCAACAAGGATCCCATTCTGTCGTATCTTGGTCTTCCGCGCGAATACGAGCCATCTCCCGAAACATCTCCGGTCGATTTCCTCCTCGCCCACCTGCGCGAACTCCCGCCCCACCTCGTATCTACCTTCACCCTCATCACCAGCCCAAAACAGCGCACCATCATACCAACGATCCGCAATCGCCGCCTAAAATACACTAGTAGCGACCCGCCCGAGTTGAGCTTCACCTCCGCGCGGCGGACATGGCCCACGCTCTGGAGTGGCCGGGAGCGTAGAGGCCAGGAGGAGGGCAGTGAAGAGAAGGCGTGGGCGAATTCGGTCTTTCTGGGGGGCCTGAAGACGCATGTGGGGAAGCTCGGGGGACTGCTCGGCGACTACGAGGAGGAGCGCGAGGCGGAGCGCATCCGGACGATACGCCGTGAGCGCGCTGCGGAGGAGGCGTTTGTGCCCGAAGAGGACAGCGACAGCGAAGACTCTGATGACGATCCTCCCGGTGCGCAGGCTGGGTCTGCGGCGATCGAGCAAGAGCAGGAGACGGAAGAAGAGGCGAAATCAGCGTTCGAGCGACTCGTACGCGAACGATTTATTTACGGTCTTTTAGAGGTGCGTGGAATGAATCATGCTACCCCCAAGACAAAAGTTGATTAAAGTGCATGACAGTCCGTAGATTATGATGCCGTAGACTGGGACGAACGGCTCGACAGCGAGGATGATAGGGACGCAGAAGAGCGGTGGTTTGACGAGGAAGACGAGGGTTGACACTGACTGTTGTGTATTGACATAGCGTATCTCCTGATTCACATCATTGAACGCACCACTGCTATCGACTATGCCTTTGTTCCGTGGTCGACGCTTCGACTGCCCTCAGGTGAGTCCGGTGAACATGTCTATGTCCTGTATTCAATTGTCCATCGCTAGGAAGCACTCGCCACCAAGTGCTGAGCGCTGTGTTTCGTTCTCTGTTAGGCTTTAGTTTGGTATTGCGATCAAGGCGGCGTTTCCTTCCTTGCCCCTTGCGGTTTTGACTCTTCGACTTCAATTCTACGTCTAGATTCTGGGGATAATGTCTCCTGCAGCTTACGAGCATCACCTCTACCCGTGATATCTCGCCAAGCCCCCTTGCATTCTAAGTAGCCGACTCCATTCGACGTCCTGTCTCTCCGGGGCTTGTGACCGCGACTCTCCTTCGAGGGAACGCGCCTAAGCCAACGTTGGACGACCTGCACGAGCATATGACTCGGGTACTTGAAACAGGGCTCGCATGACATGCCTTCGTGGAAAGAAAGGCGTAGGCTTGGGTCAAAGAGGGATCCCCATCTACCACAGCGCCCTAACAGACGTCTCCGATGGACATCTTCCAAGGGCCTCGGCGCGCGTCTCAGCAGTATCATACTATGGTACGGACTTTTCTTTGGACGCAAATGTACACCTACACTCATGTTTGAATCCCTGGCTAGCGAGTTATATCTCCCTCATTCTGGTCTAGGATATGGCATTGATTGCAGATGCCTATGCGATAGCAGTCGTTGAAAATGGTACGCCTGTCAATCGCCTGTAAGTAGATTTTGCCCTCTTCCAGCTAACTCTAATAGGGCATCTCTGCTGTCCGACGTCCGTACGGCAACTACAATATCATCGCTCAAGACAACGGTGACGATCAGTTCGCCTCTCCGAGCCAGCCTTGCGGGGTTGGCCTGTGTTGGGCGCTGTCTATGCCTCCAGTCATGCCGTTAATGCATTCCGCTATCTCAAAACCGGAGTGAAACAAGGAGGCCCGCATTGTAGGTCCTCCTTAGGTCACAATGGAATGCGGAAGAGGCGTATTTATAATGGCCGACTACGAGGAAGATATAAGGCGCAGACCGTCTCTTGGACTAGCAGCAATTCCCACTGCCCTCATTTCATCATGATCAATATCCTCCAAGTTAGCGTCGCTATCCTGCTCTTTGCGGTGCACGAGACTAGCGCCGCTAAAGTGTTCGGATTGCAAACCGGGTCGTACCCGGATGTTGCTGACCACCACTGCATTGCAGTACGCAATCCCGTTATATCTCATCTTATGCTGCGCGCGCTGATGTTTTCTCTTCTCCTCCTAGTGGGCGTGTGATGGTGTAAGATATGCCGAAACGGATCCCAACCCGAGAGGTTTCCACCGCGCAACTTCTCTCAACTTTGTCAGGAACAGACGCCACGCAATTGGCTGCGATGGCGTTACCCAGTGTGGTAGCGGAAGACAATGCGATGAAGTGCGCCGCCTTTGATTCATTCACGAGACGTCGTGGAGCTGATCTGGACTGGGATATAGATACCTTATGCCAGTACCTTCGACGGTGGTTTGGGATGCTATGCTAGTGAATGGACGAACTCCGGCCGTCCTTTGAGCGACTTGTACAACTTCGGTACTCATCGATGCGTTTCTTCCCATGACAACGGCGGTAGCTATCGTTCTCTTCACCTGCATGAGCATATTTAACAATCTCTTTCTAGCCCACGGAAGCGCAGTGAGCACATTCTACAGGTGAGCCACACCTTGAACCCCCTGCCGTCGCGTCAAAAATTGACAAACTGCTTTAGCCAACAAAACGTGGGCAACTTCGGGCTATTGTAAGTCTACGTGCACAACATGACTCATGACCGCTAATGTGTAGTCATCTTTAGTTTCATCGCCTGGATTACAAACAACAACGGTTGCACGTCCGCTCCGTACTGCAACCGATTCCTCAATGCATTCAAAACTGGACAACCCTACGCGCCCATTTGTGCTGCGGCGCGCGCTGACGGACGTCAGTATGCGTGAGTGACTACAGATTATAGTGACCAAAATTTGATGTAGCTGACCTCACAAACAGCAAGGTCACCAGCTCAGCTTACACACGGGTGAGTATAAACTATTCCTCTGTGGACTCGTCGTAGTCATTGAACAATGTGTGGCTTTGCTCTTAGGCTCCTCGCTGCCCGTCGCGCAACTATCGCCGCGACACGGGTGAATTCGAGGATGACTTGGAGGATGAGGTCGTACCCAGTGACCCCCCTACGCTTGACGCTAACGCAACATTGTCACCTCGCGTCGGCCTCCTCGACAACGGGATGAAGGTCATGGAGACTTGGGGGCAGCTCAGCATTGGCGACGAAGTCTGGATCCACGACGAGACTCTTCTGAACGGCACGTTCAGCAAGATCGTCAACTTCACAACTCCGGCAGAGGCTTTCGGGCATCTGGAGGGTCGTCAGCAATGCTGATTCGATGGACCAAATCGTGGCACTTATCTGCCGCGAGCTTGCGTACCACACTGCATGCGCCCGTCCCGTCTTTCTATCGGAGCAGCCCCTCTGCCCAACTTTCAATTTCGTCATTTTAAGGCTTCCCGACCTATCTTCGTCCCGAGATTCGTGCCGGATGGGGGATAAAGTGGCGCAAAACCTATGTACTCCTTCACTTTCCGATTCGTTCTTTCCTGTTCACGCTCTGATTGTTTTGCCTGTTCTTTACTACCTGTGTATTCTGCTCTTTCTAGGCTTACGGTGCTGCTGCTGGATGTACTTAACGTATAGTACATATTTGGAATTTCAAGTCGTTCGAGTTAGCGCGGTTCAACTGAGTCGTACAACGTTCCAACGTTCATGATCTATGCGAAGTGCAAGACCTCGGACTTCCGAAAGTTGTCCGAAAGCCTCTTACAAGTTACAACCTTTCATCAACATAATATTATCCTCCTGCTCTCTCCTGCTATGCCTGGTTTCTCTGATTCCTCTACATCTAGCGCAGTGTTCATGCAAATGTCCGTACTACTCTGCACTCAGTTCTGCAATATCTACCGATGCATTGAGCAAGCACTAATACATGCAATGGGCGGGTGCCTCAGGCTCGCGATCGGGAGGATGTCCAGCTGGTCGTCACTCAAGGCGGCATCATCTCCACGACCAGACCTGTAACCGGTATCTCTTTAGAAAGGCAAGCATGTGGTGGGTATCGACGCTTGCCCATCATCCAGAGTGGCCACCAGGATGCCTACTCCCTGGCATCTCCTTTCGCGACTTTGACCCGTCACGGTCAGCAGCGGTCAGCTTCAGGCTGAACCCAAAGGATCAACACAGGATTATATCTCCTGCTGCCAGCTGCAGCTAACGAATCCTCCCATCTTGGCCGACGATCTCCGTGGCACATTATGAAGCCCGCTTGAATTCTAAGTAACCGACCTCACCAGTGATAGCCAACTCTCGCGGGACTCATCGGGGTTTGTGAGAACGATGGACGGGCCCAGTACGATGCTACGATTCTGGTGCCCTGAACAAGCGCCCGCTAGTATGAGTGGGGAGATGTTCGGCGAGCAAAAATGCTAGTGCGTCAAGAAATATTTGATACTTCCTCTGCCGGCCTACGTTCACTACATTTTGCATCGACAATGACTCTGAATGAAGATATACGACTGATACAAGAGAAGGCGCTATTCACTGGCAGTCCATTCGCAGCAGCTGCAGGATACAGGTGCGCCTGACAATAGCTTGTTAGTATGTAAACACGCGACGGCGTTGTGCTTCTGACACAGGCTATCGCGCCTTGTAGCGCTTAGACATAGCTCCGCGCGGCAATTGCAATAAAGCTGCGAAACATGATCAATTCTCCTCTTCGACCAACTCCTTGCAGACCTAGTATTTGTAAGGGGGTTGCACCTGCCTCCCACTACGGCGTCAATATTTGCTTCGCATCTCAACAGCATTAGCGCCCGATCGGGTGAAACATGGAGGCCAGTACTCAAGGTCGTCCTAGGCAAGTCACGACTGTGGAAATGGCATCTTGATATTGACCGACTTTGTAGGAAGATAAAAGGCGAGGAAAGGTGCATTGTGCAAACAGCAATTTGCAGCGCCCTTTCGTCATGAAAAACATCCTCCTCCAAGTTGGTCTTGCCATCCTGCTCTTCACGTTGCGTGGGGCTAGTGCTCAACAAACATTTGGTTTGGTACCCGACGATTACCCAGATGTTGGGGACCATCACTGCCTTGCAGTACGTTGTCCCATCCTACTCCATTCTTCTTGCTACACGCCCAAGTCGCTGATGTTTTTGTTTTTTTCTCCCCAGTGGGCGTGTGCCAATATTAAGTACAAACAGACAGATGTTCCTCGGGGAGGTTTCCACCGCGCTACATCCAGTCGATATGTCAGGAACAGACGTCATGCAATTGGCTGCGACGGTGTCACCCACTGCGGCAGCGGAAGGCAATG
Source organism: Plicaturopsis crispa FD-325 SS-3 (assembly GCA_000827205.1). Lineage (NCBI taxonomy): Eukaryota > Fungi > Basidiomycota > Agaricomycetes > Amylocorticiales > Amylocorticiaceae > Plicatura > Plicatura crispa. The sequence continues at coordinate 932,211 of KN832554.1, forward strand.
CGACGAAGTACGTCTCTCTGATCATTCGCGCACTTCGAGATGTCGTGGAATTCATTCTATCTCGGTCCATGTGTAGATTCCTTATGCCAGCACCTTTGATGGTGGACTGAGTTGCTTTTCTAGCGAATGGACAAACTCCGGTCGAGCTCTGGCTAATTTATACTCGTGGGGCACTCATCGCTGCGTGTCGAGTCATGACAATGCTGGTGGGTATATGTTATCATCCGCTCAGCATCCGAATCTTATGAACTACATGTGCTATATAGCTCATGGGAATGCCGTCGGAGCCTTCTATCGGTACGTTCGTCCTGGACATATACTGACAGCCTTTTATCTTACGTGGCCGTCATCTGTTACAGTCAAAGCAACGTAGCCAACTTTGAAGAATAGTACGTTTGTGTACTGCACATTTGTCTTTCACTTTACTAATATATTTTATCCAGCTACATCGCCTGGATTCTAAACAGCGCAGGCTGCACCAATGCTAGGTGGTGCAACTCTGTCATCAATGCACAAAGCGCTGGCGGAGACTTCAGGGCCGTTTGTGCCGCCGCTCGCAACGATGGGAGACAGTTTGCGTAAGTCGTTCGAATTGTTGCTCCTTCCCGTACCCCAGCTGATACATTTCTTTGCTAGCCTGGTGACACAATCGCAATACACCCAGGTGCGCAGGGAATTACCCTTCACCGGCATATTATTCATTACTAACCTGAATATATTATATCAGGCTCCGCGTTGTCCCTCGCACCATTACCGTCGCGACACAGACGAAATCGAAGACGATCTAGAGGATGAAGTAGAAGCTCTGCCCAGTAACGCGACTGCGCTTGACGTGAATACGACAAGGGTAGCGTCACCTCGCATCGGCCATCTCGAGAATGGGATGAAGGTGATGGAGGTCTGGGGGAAACTCAGCATTGGTGACCGCATTTGGATTCACGACAAGACTTTCTTGAACGGGACGCACAGTGAGATCGTCAACATGACGACCTTCGAGGAAGCTTTCGGCCACCTGCAGAGTCGTCAGCAGTGCTAAATGGTGCAGCAGTCACCAACGCCCTCCCGCCGGCTTGCAGACCTGAACCGTCTATGTTTTATCTCCCCTCCAGAATGCGATCTCTTTGTTTTTCCTGTCTACATAGTACATCCCAATCGCGTCAATGATACTCTGCACTCTTTCACCTTCGTCACCTCGATGAATACTTACGACCTGCATATTCTGTTTGTTCCCGATACTGGTGAGCACAACTTGTGTACAATATTCGCAATCTGCCTGGGTACGTTCGCACCGAGACCTGAACGAAGTGATATTAGTGACCTCGAGACCATCAGATTATTTGATACACAGCAGCCAGCCATTTAGCGTTCAACTCTCTTCCTCTGTGGAGCCCTCGGCGTCCAGACTGTTGACGGTCCCGGTACCATTCCCGCTCCCACTTCGCCCTTGCGCGCGCGTCCCAGGACCGGTGCTTGAACCCGCCTCCCCACCGTCCTCCTCTATCGTATCAGCACTTGTAATCTTCCTCTTCTGCCCGCGGTTGCCCTCGGCGGGCAGATGGGATTTCTTTACTACCAAGATATCCATGATTTCTACAAGAAGAGACAGTGCCCAATAAGTTACAGTTACAGTGGTTAAGACGAAGGCGCGCGCACCTTGATGCGTCATGTCCTCGTAGCCCTTGATGCTCCGCTTCATGGTAAGCCATCTACGCTGTAGCGAGTGCGCGCTCCAAAGATTCCAGTGTGGATCGGAAAGAATTTTCCAGTCGATCTCTGTGTCGTCACGCACATTGAGAGAGTTCACCTTGTGAACGAGGATGAACGCGTCCTGCTGGCTCCACCGCGGCTTCTGCCCTTCATTTTTCACGGTTTTGCTCAACGAATCCGTCCTGCATGTTATCGTAAATATACAGCGCCAACGCAGACAAACTCGAGCTTACCACTTGATTCGGCACTGCTGTCTACCGCGCTTGTTGCCCATGCGCTCGCTGACAACTCCCCAGAACACATCGTTGTCAACGTCCCGTCCTTGGTTGACGGTGATCTCCGTGACAATCTGTGTAAGCATGTCTTCCTCCTCTTTTGTCCAATGGCCTGCGATCAAAACATAAGCACACGGCCGTGTGTAAAAGTATCGATAGACTGACCAGTAACGCGAACTTCACGGTTCGCTATATGGTTACGGTAACGATCTCTGCAGTCCGACGACATGCGCCCGACCCTCTCGCTGACCTTCTCCCATTGTTGTCCGAGATCCATCACGGCCCTACATCGAGTAGTGAGAGGCAGGAAAACCCTCAATGATGAGAAGACTGACTGTTTAAGGATGTCATCCTCAGCCTTCATCCACTTGCCCTGCTGCTTCATGGGATGGTAGCTTCTACGGACGTGGTGGTAAACCGCAATAATCGGCCGCTGAGGTACGGCAGAAGCTATTTGTTCCACGAGTAAGGATTCCACCCACAAGCATGGATATAGAAGACGCACTAATTTCCGACCAAAACGTATTTTCCTTGCCCTTTTCGTTCTTAGCGAATATGAGATCGTGCATTTGCTCTGGAGACAGCGAGTTTTTCTGAATGAGGAGTTGAGAGGCAACCATACACGATAGTCAATGCCACTCACAAAGCGGTAGTCCTCAATTGCGGTTCGCAATTGGTGCTCCTCGATCGCAGAGAACTTGCCCTTTTTGTAGACTAGGCCCTCTGTCCGGACAAGCTCGGAAAGCTTACTTGCGTTCATCCACTTTGTCGCAAGTATGTGCGCGTGCTCCGGGTTACCGTAGATTTCCGGCCCAGGAAGGCTCATATCGAGGGTACGTTTATGCTGTGGCTGCCCTTCTGGTGGCTGTTTGTTTGAACGCGCGGGTGGCTTGGACGGTTGCCCAAGGATTGACTCGGACGATTGTGGGATCTGACCAAGCTGTGCGGGGGTTGGTCCTCGCTCGTCGGGAGGGGGTGCGATAAACTGAGGCATGCCGCTCATTGGTGGCCCCGGGTGCGTCCCAGCAGCATCGCCGAGCGCTTTGAGGGCCTGCGCAATCTTGGACACGTCGAGGTCTTGTAGTGCGCGTAGTATGTCCTCGTTGGATGCTCCAGCTAGCATGGAGTCCGGGAAGGGAATATCCATGTTCTGTTGGGGGAACATGGGAGAAGGCTGCGCATATTGATTGTATGCATATGGATATGGCGCGTAATTTGGCGGTGGCTGGGAAGGAAGATGGTACGGATGCTGCGGGAGCTCTTGCTGAGGCTGCTGCTGCTGATCCTGGGTGGCCGACGCCGCCGCCACCACGGCAGATAAGAACGCGGCTGCAGAAGTAGACGCAGCGTTTGGTGGGGATACCAGTTGTGGATCGATATACGCCTCGGTGCTGGCATTGGCATTGGCGTGAACCTGGGCACTCTCGAAGTCGACAATGCCTACTTGCTCGTTCTGCTGCGCCGTCCTCTTCCCCTTACCCTTTTTCGACTTTTTCCTGGTTCCCTCCTCCACCTGAGCTGCCTCCGCTCCTGCCATCGGGATCGCATCCGTGATGTCCGCCTTCTTTCGTTTCTTTTTCTTCTCCTTCACCGTCGAGCCATTATCGTCCGCGACATCCTCTTCCCTGACGCATTTCTTCTTCTTCTTCCCGGCGTCGTTGTTCGGTGTGGTGTATGCGCCATTGGCTTCGCCGACTGCATGCTGTAGAGCGCGTTCGATGTCAGAGGTAAGAGACGACGATGCTAGCGATTCCATTTGTGATTTAGGGCGGGCCAACAATCGAGTGAGGGCAAGCGCGGTCGGCGCTGCTCCCGCCCAATCGGAATCGGGTATCGGAGTTAGCAGCCGCCACCTATGACGGATAATTTCATGTTTACCGTCGCTGACTTCACTGTGCGACAAGCGCCGCTATGAAGCGCTCACCGTTCTCGTTCAGAATCTTGTCGAAAGTGATATCTGATCTGGCTGCATAAATACGACAAATGGCCGATGCATCAGTCTACTACACACACCCCGTCGCCGCCGCTACCCAACAGCACGTCGCCGCACTGCTCTCCTCCGTAGACGAGGGCGGTGGGCCATACGTACATGTCCCGTACAATCCTGCGCACGGCGGCCTTTCCCCACTTCAGCTCTTCCAGGCCCTCCAGTACAGCTTCACAGACACGGGGTTCGTCATAATCGCCGATCAGCGTACCGAGCAGGAGATAGATACCGCCCATCCCTCCGTCACCGTTGCGGCTGCGTGGGAGATCACGCTCGGGTACGAGTGGGATCTGTATCGCGGCGATAGGGACCTTGACGCGCTTCCGGAGGCTGAACGGCTCGCGTTCTTGCGCGAGCTAGCAGAGGCGCGTGCACAAGCGGACGGTGACCCGTGGGTGTGGGAGCCTGACGCTGAACAAAATGGGCTGGATGGGAGGATATGGCAAGTGAAGAGCGTCAGGGCTGATATAGCAGGCGCAGAAAACATTTGCGCGGTGTACAGAGTGAAGGATATCAACGACATGCATGGCTATGTACGTCGACGCTTTTCTCATACTAATGCGAGCAATCTGACTGATCATGCTCCGATCACTGTAGTACAAATCTCTTGCCGATCAGAATGGCGGAGTGGTTCATGGGTCGCAGCTCTGAGCGGCCAGGGTTTGCAACGAACTGCGAGTACGGCGAACAACCTTTTGTGCCTTTGGTCAAGCCGTGGGCTATATATTGCAATGACAATGTATCAGATTCCCGTTTAAGTTCGTTTCTTGTTGAATAAAACAGAGAAATAGTTGAACGCCAACCTGCTGCTCTCGTTGGACCAAATCATTAGTAGCGTTGCTGTTAAGGTTGAAAAATTAATGGTGCTCTGTTGCAACGACCGCATTAAATTACGAAGAAGTTCGACATCGCCAAATTGTCTCCATTGAGAAATCCTCGAGGACCTCTCGTCGAAATTATTTTGATGCATTATTCATCGTCTTATTCTCGGAGGTTATGGGTGTAAGTCAGTTAGTATAGTACTGTCGACGTCCTTCAAGACTCTCTCGGAACCAAGAAGATTTAATGAAGATCGGGGGGCGTCAGCTTGCGTACCAAACATGGGCAAATACGTCCGTTTCCCGAATTAGTAAATTCGACCTTTTCGTGTCCTTCGTTCTCTCGTTCTCTTGTTGTCGAACTTTGTTTTTTTTCCTTCTCACAACGCAAGCAGTTATGGAGGGTTCTGTTTTCTCATCGCCGTCGCTTGAGCAATCTCATCGACTACCCGCAGAACGATTGCACAGTTGTCGCTGGGCTTGGTGTCGTCTCAGCTTTGCCACTCTCAAAGAACTCGCGCATCACGTCGTCCAAGATCATGCAGCTAAAGCGCAGCCCGTGCGGAGAAAAGATCTGGAGCTGATTAGGCGCGTCGAGGAGGGCGTTGGCCAGAGTTTGAGCTTGAACATGAGCCAAGGCGGTGGTATTTGGGGGAGCCAAAGTCAAGGTAGGTGCGACGACTACCTCGGGTTTCACATCTTGACACAATACTTTCACACCTAGATGTAAATCACGATATAAGCGGTCCATCTCAGCAACCGAATTCTGCTGCCCCGACGAGTGTCCCATCTCCGCGCCACGCATCCCCAAGCACTGCAAATCAGGACACTCGTGCTCATTCCGCGAAAACGCCCCCATTCACCTCCTTTCAGGCCTTGGCTTCACCGCCCAGGAGTCCCGAAATACCGATGTCATCTCCCCCTGCATCACCAGCATTCGAGTCGCTGGTCATTGACGCCGTTCGGCAAGACGATGAGCCCTCGCCACCCGCGCATATCGTTGATTTTGCGCCTGATAGCGGCAACTCCTCTCAACCCCTCAAAAATGCCTTGGCCAATGGCGAAGCTGTGAATAAGCGCGTCGTTGAAATCGCATTGCAGGACGCAGATGTCTCCATGACCTCGTCCTGCGGTGTCGTAGAGTCACTCACGCAGGTAAAATCGGACTGGAACGGCGAGGCTTCTGGTAGCTCTCACTATTCCAGCCAATCACACGATCAATCACACCCCGAGTTTTACGACGAGATCCCAGGATTAACGTTGAGCTCGGCACTACGGCAAGTTGCTGAAATTGTGCCGAATTCCCCACCTATGGGCGGCGAGGATCCTGAGGAAGATCTTGAGCTGCAGTGGCCGTCGCCAAATGTCGGAAACTCGGAATTAGACTCCGACGAGGAGCCTAGGACACAGTCGCAGTCTATCTCACAAGATTCGAAAACCATGCCGCATTCTCCTCGCCCCAGTCAACCGAATATCAATGGTTCTGAGAATGACAGTCAGGCACGTCTACCCTCTGAATCCACTATATGGACGGCCAGTACGTTCTCGTCGGGAAAGCTGACAGTGCGGCCATTAGGGTGCCTCAGTGCAGGAGGGTAGATCCGAGGAGAGGCGAGTGTCGGGGAGTCCATTGCTTTCCCAGACACGATCGCAGTCGCAGTCGCAGTCGCAGCAGTCATACAATCCCTATCCGCGTTACGATCAACTACAGACGCAGGCCCCATACCGCAGTCAGAGCCAGAGCCAAAGTATCGAGTACAGCCAATGATTCATCGCGCTTGGCAAGTCTTGGATAGGCGCAGTCCATTGCGAAGCTGGTCTTGGTAAGCTTCCTTATTACTGTCTTCGTCTGCTAAAATCTAACAAGCTGTCCCTTGCAAGGCTTTGTCGCCCTGCTGTAGGACTTGCCCAGTCGCGGTCGTATGCAGAAGTCAGAATGCACTATCCTATTGGTCCACTATTACTCATTACAAGCTCGCACTACACAACGGCTCTTGGTATCGATACACACACACTTCCTATGAGTCACCCGCACTCCTCCACACTCGTGCTCGCGTGGTCCATTGCCTCCTTTCCAGCTCGATGTCGAACTCGCATATTCTTCTCGGCCGTTCACTCTCAGAGGGCGCGGCCAGGCCCGCCTTCAAGCGATCCGGGCATAGAAGGCGCAGGCTCCTGCACGTAGATCCTTTCCCGGCGAGGTTCTCCGCTCACAAATGATGTGGAGAGATCGTTGAACAAGTGCCGGAATCGGGCGTATCCATCTGGGGCGGCGTGTTGTGCTGGGTTTGTGGGGGCATTGTCTGCCAAGGCAAACGTACGGTCCGCACGCGCTCTGTCCCGGCCGGGAAGTATTGTGGGGCTAATAGGCTGCGGAGAAGCACTCTTATGGGACATGAGGTCGCCCGGAATGCGGAAGGGGTGGCTGCGACGCCATGTAGCGGGGGATTCTGTGGCAATGTCGCCGCCAGAAAGGGCTGCGGAGTTGTTCGCAAGCTGTTTACGGAGGGTCTTGATTGTAGACTTGATGACCGTCTCGAACTCGGGCTTGTCTTCCTCTTCGTACCCGGCGAGTAACACCAAGGAGGACACGCTATTCAAATAGATGTGAGTTCGTCGAAAGCTGCAGGCAGATCTGTGCAGAACGTACAATGCCTCCTTGAGGTAAGCGAAACTGAATTTGTCAGTCGAGTCCGCTATATCTTCGACAAGTGGGTCGGGGTAGGTGACCTCGGTGTTGTTTTTGAGCTTGCCCTGCCAGTATTTGGCGTATAGAGCTCTCTCGACACGGTCGGGATCGTCGAACAAACTAGTGGTACCACCAATGTTAGCCCAATGCTGCATCCAAGTAAGCGCAGTGCAACACCCACTACTTGCGGTCGAAGCGGCTGGGGCGCGTCGAGAGGCCTGGGTCCAAACGATCGAAATGATTCGTAGTCCCGATGACAAGCAGGCCGTCGTTTCCCTCAAGTCCGTCAAGCTGGTTAAGGAAGAACGAGCGGTTACGGTCGTTGATAAGGCTGTCGAGATCTTCCAGTACGATCACGCATGGCGACAGTTCACGCGCTTTGCTGAACACCGCGGCCATCGATCCTTCCTCACCCATGTAGCCTGCCCCCTGTGTTATTGTGTACTGCTATAACGGAATGCAGATTGACACGCACTCTGGAACGATTTCACGTAAAGAGGCTTGAACCCTTTCTCGTCACAAGTCTTCATGATAGCTTTAATGCTGATCGTTTTTCCATTTCCTAGAGACTATCGCATAAGAGGGAAGCATGTTGCCTGTTTGATGAATCGGCCATACCTGGAGGTCCGTGCATGATGATACCACGCTGTTTCGAAGTCGATCAGGGCAGTTTGCAACCGCAGTAGATATGACTTTGGTATACCTTCCACGGGATAGCGAGTTCCTTGTACACCTTCTCAGATTCAAAGAAGCCATATATGTCCTTCTGAAGAGCCTTTTTGAACTCGTCCTTGAGGACGACATCAGACCAGCTGGCCTTCTGCACTTCAACCCAAAGGCTGTGGCTCTTCGACCAGAATCCTTGGTTGAATATCCATATCTCTTCGTGTAGATCATTTTGGTACGAGCCTGCGGCGAGCAACAGACTTCGCGCTGGAGCTTCGGGCCCTTCGTGGAGGATGAAAGTCTGCGACCTTGTGGAGAAGCCAACTGACCACTGTAGTCGACGGCTGGTCAAGGCATGCTTCACTGAGAGCGGAAAGTGATTTAGCTACCTGGGCGATATACACGATGAACTCGTATTTCTAGGACTGCGCGTCAATTTTTGGTGTTGAGATTCACGGTGCTAATGCTTACATCCCATCCCAAGTGGAAGCCCCCAAGCTGAACATTGTCCACTAGTACACCGGGAGCGGTCCCAGAACGACGAGCAAGAGGCTGAAACATGACATTCGTCACGAGATCAACATCTTGGATCGGGACTGCGTAGGCCCCAGCAAAGTTGAGCACGTTCAACCGATAATCTTGCGTCATAACCAGGGAATGTTTGGGGTAGAGTTTGCGGAGGGCCGTGGCGCTATTCAGATGGGTGTCAGTCTTTCTCTAAGTGCACTGGGACCATATTAAGTTGGACAAACCCAGTGACTTCGACGCCGATATGCTTTCCAGACGCTAGGTTTCCGTGCTAATAAGGTACTGGGGATTACGATATATAGACTGTCTCGCACCTTGCTCCGTGAATATCTTGTGGAAGGTGTCGCCTCCACTGCGAGCGCTCCCATCTGTGTCATCGTCGAAGGATACGTTTACAAAGGCATCGTCCTGACTGAATCGCTTTGAACCTCCGGACATTGTCGTTGCTCGAGTCGGTGGGTGCTGTTCTTTCTCGAGAGTAGATAGGCTGGGTAGATATACCTGACCAGGTCCTGTGTAATACGTGGTATAGGAGCAGAACACGAACGCAGGCTGCGCAGCTGTAGACTTGCTGTGGACAAAGACCGATCCCACAACCGCCGTGACCGCGCCAACAGCCACAATGACGCATCCGGAAGTAATCTCGCGTGGCATTCGCGTGGTCTAATTTCGTTCCTTACACCTCTTTCACCGAAACCACCATCTCGATTTCCTTGTTTTACGCGTCGTCTCCGTCTGTTGCCTCGTTATCTTGCGCGAAGCGTTTCTATATAGGACATCCAACTAGCGAAACACAGTATACTTGAAGAGAAACTACCGGTACAGGAGGCGACAGCGGTATCCGCGTTCTCACAATGGCTTCAGCCGCAGACGTACGCAGCATCCTTGCACTACCCAGCACCCCCTCCGCTGCAGGGCCTTCGCAACCACGAAAGCAATCGACAACTTCTACGCGAAAACCTGAGGGAATATCGCGAGAGCTCTATTCTCTGATTGGGCCCTCAGCGCCGTCGCTCGCCGCCCACCTCGCGAAACCGCGTTTAAAGCAGAAACCCAATCTAGGCGGCGGCGGGAAAGTCAAATGGTATGGCGGCGGACGCTCTGCGTCACGTATATACTTATGTCGTCGCGTCTTAGGGAGTGGCGACCGTTTCGAAACTCCGGGAGAACGGACTCGCTGCAGCTTCACCACTGGGTGCAAGCCACTACAGAACCAGATGCGGGCACGTCTCCTCCCTTGTAGTCTTTTGGCGTAACAATCACACCGTTTCCGACCAGAGTATCCGTTCGCCAAATACAATATACAGCCTACGACGTATACATACTCCCAAGACGAATATACGCGTCTACTGGAAGGTGCGTGTCGCGTATCTACGCTGTTGACAACTCGTCTGATAAAGCTTGAAAGATGAGAATAAAATCTGGACCAAAGAGGAGACGGACTATCTGTTCAAGCTTGTGCAAGAATACGATTCCCGATGGTTCGTTATACACGACCGATACGATTATCCAGACGGCGAGGAGCATTCGTTAGAGGTAAGCGTCTGTAGTCTAGCTTGCACGATGGTTCAAGTATAACGGTATACCAGGACCTCAAAGATCGATACTATGGTGTTTGCCGGAAACTATTGCGGAGCCGACCTTGGGCAGGCGATGAAGCTAGTAGGAACCAACTCTACGCCAAATTTGAGTTCGACAAAGGTAGCCTTTTTACTACCGTTAAATCAATCGCTTCTTACACCTCCCAGGGCGCGAGGAGACGCGCAAGAAATACATTGCGAGCCTGGAGAACCGCACGCCAGAGCAAATTGCCGAGGAGGATGCACTCTTCATCGAAATCAAGCGGCTCGAACAGAACGAACGGCGGTTCAAGAAAGAGCGGGACGAGCTCTTGCGGACCCTCGCGGGCGTAGATTCCGGTCTTCCGGACGTCATTGGCGAGGAGGACGGGTTTGGCGATGCACTTGTGGCAGACCCGAAGAAAAAGCGACGACCTGGAGTGGACACAAATAGTCCGTCGACGCCGTCGAATATAATATCACTTGGACCGCCGCCGCCCCGTAAAGCTCAAACGGCCAAATCGGCTGCATATGGTACGCTTCACTGTACCACCCTAGCCAATCTGCAGCACTAACTTTTTTATACCATGGGACAATAGACGCTACGCACTGCATCATCCGTACAGATACCCCCGCGACGACATCATCAGCGACGAAAGCCGCCCACCAAGCCGCCCACCTCCGGTCGTTCAAGCTCCCCCAGCCCAAAACGGCGATGGCCCCCAAGATCGCGCAAGTGCTCTCCGAGCTCGGCGTCACGCACACCCGCCTCGTCATGCCCACGCGCGAAAACTCCGCGCAGCTCGAGTCACTATTGGAAGCGACCAGTGCGCTCGTCGAGACGAAGAAGGTCGTGGACAAGGTGGAGCAGGATATCAGGGTGCTGAAACTGCGCCTTGGGAACCGGGAAAGCGAGGGCGCGGACACGACGGGGCCCGGGACAGGGGGGACGGGGACGAGTGCGGCGACGCCTATGGATATGGACGAAACCGAGGTCAAGAGCGAGGAGGGGCGGGAACAGAGCGTTTTGAGTACGAGAAGTGTGCGGAGCAGAAAACAGGTTAGCAGTATCCCTTTTGCGTCCATTTTGCGTGGAACTGATGTCCGCGTTCTATAGACACGGCGGTCCATTTCTGTATCCTCGGTGGATACCACGGTATCTGCGCGGGTTAACAAGAGGCAAAAGCGTGGATGAAGGCGTGCATACTCGCGTTAGTCATTTCGTGTATACTAGATCGATGTAGCTTGAGTTGGCATGTATGCAGTGAGATAATACAGACGCAGTGACAGTATTAATCCAGAAAGGAGGGGCAGCAGACATAGGATGGTAGTCGTTAAGTCCATAGCATAATTCCACCCATGCGCATGCCCTCTCTGGACCATCGGAAGATGGGATAAGGCGAAGACGGCGCGACGACGTTTCATGCCGTGAAACGCAACACAAAATTGACGATGATGGCGACTGCAGAAAATAAGTGTCTTGACTTGAACGATAAGCATAGCAGTGTACATACCTAGTAATGCAATGCACAATACTGTCTAGAAAAGCGGCGCGTTACATTAGCAGCTGCAGAGCATCTATGAACCGGGAAACGCGCGTACTGGTCCGAATCTATCGTCGTAAGGTCCCCGACCCCCTCTCCGTATCGACGCTGCGCGCCAATGATACGTGTATAGCGCATATATCATCACACCCATGGCAACTACGCTGAACATCGCAGCGCTGATTTTCCCGACCTAAACACCGAGAGTAGTTCAGATCCACTGCGCACGGAAAACAGTCGCATCGTTTGAGCGCACCTTGTCCCCGAAGTTCAGGAGACCGACTGCAAGTCCGCCGAGGACGATTGTGAAGTGCAGCCATGAGAGAAACGTCCGCTCATTGGCAAAAGAGACTTTCGGCTCGACGCGTACGGGAAGCGCGATACGGCGGGATGCCTGAGTGCGCTGGAGCAGTGGCTGGGTCGACATTTGACGGCGTAAGGACTGGATAGAGAGCCTGCGAATACCGGCGCGATGCACCAGAGATTGACAGTGCAAATGGTAGTGAGAACAGCCGTGAGGAGAGAAAAACGGGAAGGGCGTCGAGACTCGATAAAGTTATGTCGCGGCGAACTTGGACAGGAGACGCACGTGTACGATCTCCGTGTCTTTTCACGCCAAGTTTTCGACATCGCACGCACGTTCGTGCACATATCGTCGTTTGTTGGTTCGTGTGGGCACATATTTTATCTGAATGCAGCAAAAGGTGCAGCGAAGAACATAAACAGAAGCACAACGATGGTCACACGCCCTAAAACTATCGAACAACCCAATGCCCACCTCACCGTCCTCCCATCATTCTCAGTCGATCAGGGTGGATAGCAGGCCCACCAGCAGGCGGAGGACCTCCTGCGCCCGGTGGCGGGGAGTTACTCGGAGGCCCGTTGAAGTTGCCGGGAGGTCCACCAGGAGGGAAGTTGCCATTGGGTGGGAAAGGCGGGGCACCACCGTTTGGAGAAAAGGGTGGCGGACCGCCGCCGGGAATGCCATTTGGAGGGAATGGAGGTGCGCCTGGCACAATAATATTAGCATTTGAATTTGATAATATCGACAATGGACATACCACTGCCAAAACCAGGGGGAGGACCCATTCCGGGAGGGGGCATACCTCCGTTTGGTGGGAACGGAGGCGGACCACCCATCATGCCTCCGGGCGGGAAAGGTGGTCGTGGCGGCACTGCAAAAAGGAAGAATGCGTTAGCAACCAAGAGCCTGTGAAACCGTCGTAGGACGCTCACTTCCACCGAACGCTCCTGGCGGAGGCATTCCAAACCCGGGAGGTGGCCCACCAAAGCCAGGCGGGGGTACACCGTATCCAGGAGGAGGCCCACCGAGATGCTGCGGCCCAAACCCAAACCCGCCTGGCGGAGGCCCACCCGACTCGTATGCAGACGTGATCTGGTCAATTATGTTTTGTGCCTTGTCGTGTCCGAGGGACGCGTAGTAGTCGCGAACATTGGAGAGGTGGTTACGACCACTATTATGCGCTTTTCGTACTGTGGAAAGGGTCAGCGTTGTACATGGTGTGTATGAAAACCGAAGGGGCGTACCGGAAGTAGAGTCGTGGGTCAAGTACACATCACAATAGTCGCAATAATGTTTCTGCAAACGTCGTGCGGATTGTCAGTTTTTGCCGCAGCACACCCATATAGCAAGGCTTTGATACTCACCGGCATTTCGAGCGTTAAAAGTGGACCAAGAGCACACCGACTGCAAAAACGAAGCAAGACCGTGAAGGCAGGAGGAGAAAGCGATGTGATCGGAGTTTCAAAACCTCAGCCATGAAATGTGCAGAGGGCACGCCTGCTGCTCAGCTCGTCGACTGTCTTGGAATACTCTGGTCTCAAAATCCCTAAGCCGGTAGGAGGCATACGCAAAAATGGATCCGGCATCGACAGGGATCCAAGAACCATTCGACCTGATTCGCCTGTCCCTGAGCGAACGCGTTTTCGTGAAGCTGCGCGGCGATCGCGAGCTCACTGGTGTTCTGCACGTACGTCCCGTTGGACTATATCTTTGTTAGCTTCTTATTTAAAGCTGGCCTGATGACGACAGGCCTATGATGGGCACATGAACCTCATCTTGAGTGATGTAGAAGAGACTATCATGCTCGTCGACGTCGCGGAAGGCGCGCCCCAGGCTCCTGCAAACATCAACGTGAGTAGCCCTGCTCAATATATGCGGGACGATCTAGCTGACTGTCAATGCTCAGGTCGCCAAGCGGAAGATGGAAATGCTGTTTGTCCGAGGAGATGGTGTTATTCTAGTTCGTGCTCAACGTCTTCCTACTGTACATTATGCTGATGGGAAGGACAGGTATCTCCTCCTTCGCGCACATAAGCCTGAACACCAGCTGTGGATGCTGCTGCTTTGGGTTGCCCTGCCTATATATTTTTGGCACCTTCCATTGTCAAATGGAACCGCTATCCGCGTTCCCCACATCGACCCACGTCGAGTCGCTGTTCCAGCTATGCTGAAGATCGAAGAGTATACTACACCGCTGTTGTAGAAAAGTACTCAAACTCTGGCACCTTGACGATACAGGTTCACATATGGACGCGGAAAGATACACGAAAGTAGAGACGGATTTAGGCGAGTATAACATAATGACCGTTTCGAAAGCACAGTGACAAAAGCGGCGAGAATCCCCAGATGCTGCTGTTATCTACGCGATGATGCGAGCTGCTGATCGATGTTCATGGTCCTGCTGGGTGCGCTCCAGGCAGATGTGAGTCCCGACGAGCGCTTTGATGAGCGCTCGATTATACTCTCGTCAAGCTCCTCGTCCGAATCGGGCGCGACCATGCCCGCGGGCCATATTTCAGGGTCGCGCTGCCAACCTGAATGTATGATTTTCATCTGTACATATATCATGTCTTCAGCGCTTTGTGCACGGAAAGTCAATGCTCGAATACGCACTACGAGGTTCATGGGTAAACGCTTCTTGAGCCGACCTCCAGCCATGAGTCCCTTCCACACACGCTGAACACCATCTCGCCACGCCTCGTCGTCAGGAGTACCTGCACGGAATATGCATTCGAGGCGATCGCGTGAGGAAGACGACTCTGAGGCACGCCGCTGCGGAGTGTTAGCCTTGGCCGGTGTGAGCCAGAGGGCACGGCGGGCGGCATAGTAATCTGGGCCAGGAGGAGGAAGCGAGCCCGCTTTAGCTGCTGCTGCGAGCGACTGCTCGAATGTTACGGGTGCGTCCTTGGGACCGTTTGCGACGACGACAAGACGGTCATGATCGACAGCTTTGGCGTTGCCATCGACCGTCGTAGCACTGATCATGAGAGGGGGCAGAGAACAAGGAATGCCGTATGTTTTATTCAAGTGTTTTGGGCAGATATCCCTCTTTCCCACGCCACATTTATGAACACCGTCTCCTGGCAGGTGTGCGTTTCTCACCGCAACGCTCCTTGTCCTGAACCATGTACATGCGCGCATCCCCCGCGCAATCCACGACGTCGCTGTCCGACGCAGACGACCTTATAGACGATCCGACACAGTCCGCCTTCAATTCGGATCCTCAAATCGTAGTGTCGCCTGCTCAGTGGTCACACAAACGATTGCCGTCGATCCTAGCAGTCGATCCTACAACACCTTTACCGCCGCACTCGCCCATCGGACAACTGCCGCCCGAGATACTGATTCACATTCTCAGGCATCTCCACTCCCCGCGCGACCTCTATCGCGCTTTGATCGTTTCCAGAAGTTGGTGCGAGTGCTCCGTTGAACTGCTATGGCACAAACCATCCTTCTCCAAGCTGCCGACGCTCGTCAAGATGATGCGCGTCATCAGCCGCTCAGATCAGACATTCACCTACGCCCGCTTCATCCGTCGCCTCAATTTCCTCTTTCTTGGCCCAGAGCTCACCGATGCGTTATTCTCCCGACTCGCACAGTGCGACCGACTCGAACGCCTTACCCTGGCACTGTGCACGTCGGTTTCCGATGAAGCGCTTACGCGTGTGCTATCCTCCTGCCCAGCCCTCGTCGCCATCGATCTCACCAACGTCAGCAACACTACCGACTCCGCTATCGTCGCGTTAGCTTCTACTGCTAAGCGCCTGCAAGGTATCAACCTTGCCGGCTGCAAAAAGGTCACGAACAAGGGCGTCTTCGCACTGGCACAGAACTGCGAGCTGCTCCGTCGCGTGAAGCTCAGCGGCCTAGATAGCCTCACTGACGAGCCAATCCAAGCCCTCGCGCGGTTGTGCCCCCTGCTCCTCGAAATTGACCTTAATCACTGCAAGCGCATCACAGACCTTGCTGTTCGCGACCTATGGGTTTACTCGCATCATATGCGCGAGATGCGCTTGAGCCATTGCGCAGAACTCACCGATTTGGCATTCCCCGCTCCTCCAACGCCCTCTTCTGCATCTGACTTACCGCCCCCCGCACCCAATCCTTTCCCGGCATCCACCAATCGACTCCTCATCAACGAACTTCCACCGCTTGTGATTAACCGGTCATGCGAACACCTCCGAATGCTCGATGTCACCGCGTGTTCCAAACTTACGGACGACGCAGTGGATGGCATCGTAGCCCACGCTCCCAAGATCCGTAATCTTGTATTCTCCAAGTGTACACAACTTTCCGATCGTACAGTAGAGACCATATGCAGTCTTGGCAAGCACCTGCACTACCTCCACCTCGGCCACGCGTCGACTATCACGGACCGTTCGGTCCGCGTCCTCGCCCGATGCTGCACTCGGTTACGCTACGTCGATTTCGCGAGTGAGTTCTGCGTCTTCTATCCGTGGCGAACAAGGCTAACCGCGACCTAGATTGCGTATTGCTGACGGATATGTCTGTATTCGAGCTCTCGAGCCTACCCAAACTGCGCCGCATTGGCCTGGTTCGCGTAAATAACTTGACCGATGAAGCTATCTATGCGCTCGCAGAACGACATGCGACATTGGAGCGTATCCATCTGTCGTATTGCGACCAGATATCCGTTATGGCTATACATTTTCTCGTACAAAAGTTGCACAAATTGACACATCTATCCCTAACTGGGATACCCAGTTTCAGACAGACGGAGTTGCAGAAGTTTTGCAGACCCCCGCCATCAGTATGTTGTCATGCCCTGCCTCCAGCCCATTTTCAGCACTAAAGCATCTTCTCGTCCCAGGAATTTAACTCGAGTCAACGGCTTGCGTTCTGTGTCTATTCTGGTTCAGGCGTCATTGAACTGCGGAAATATCTTGCAGACCTTTTCACCACCATTACCGACGCTGGTATGGCTGATGAAACAGATGACGACGGACATGAGAGATTCGACGGTCCCTCGCCCAATCCCCTAGACGATGATGACATGGGTGATGAAGGTGACGAGGAGGATGAGGACGAGGAGACATTCCGGGACGACGACCACTACGCAGACCACAGGGAGGATGAATTTCACCGGATAGCGGCCCCGCCCCCACAACTCGCCATGTA
The DNA here is from genome assembly GCA_000827205.1 of Plicaturopsis crispa FD-325 SS-3. Classification (NCBI taxonomy): domain Eukaryota; kingdom Fungi; phylum Basidiomycota; class Agaricomycetes; order Amylocorticiales; family Amylocorticiaceae; genus Plicatura; species Plicatura crispa. The sequence goes on from KN832554.1 coordinate 949,427, forward strand.
CCGGGGACATCACCCGCCGCCTTCAGCTGTGGCTGGCCCCAGCCGTCAGCAAGCTCAAGCACCTCGCATCGTGCGTCCTCCACACCCCTCACCGTCCGTGGTTGTCTCTCGGTCCCTCGGCACGCCTAGTAATATACAGCGCCCGTCACCTCAGCGGCCTGTTGCAGGACCGTCGTCGGGCGCACCCATGATGCGCACCTTTGGGAGTGCGCCTGTCGTCGAGTCTGTGTCTCCCACCCCGAGCGAACATTCCGGCAACTCTGCTGGGTTTTTTAGATCATACCACCAACACCACCATGAGCCTCGAAGCGGTGTCTTAACGCCTGACCTCAATTACGCGGAGATCGGCCACGGACGGGTCGGGACTCAACCCCAGGTGCTCGCGGACGCGTCGAACTCGTGGCACAGCGCGCCATGGCCACACCCAGAGACGAGGCCCGCGGGCCCTGCGTCTCCCTCGCGTAGGGATCTCCACGACAGCGTGCACCATGCCCTTGGTGCGGGCGCCAACGGGAATATCAGTGCGGAGCACGCCCCAGAGGGCAGGGGGCGGAGTGTCAAGCGGAGCCTGAGGAACACGATGAACGTCGCGGAGCACTATGCGAGCTCGCTCTTCGGGCGCGGCCCAAATCATTCGGGGCACCCACCAGAGGGTGGTGCTGGCCCGAGCAGCGGTCCGAGCACAGGCGGCGATATCGGGAGGTACTGAGGGGTGGATGTTGGTTCTGGCAGGGGTGTAGGCGGGTTTTGTAACTGTAATTTGGCAGTCTTGGACTGTGTTCCGTCTTGCGATTAACAGGACTGGTTTTGTTGTCTTCGCTGCATGCTTGCTCGATAATGTCTATAGTATATATCACACGGCACATACCAGAATCACGGATAATCATACAATTCACATATGCGTACAAACAGGATGCCTGGAGGCTGTCTACATTTTCTGTCGGCGAGTCGTTGACGCCTTCAAGTTTACGCCATTTGACGTTGATTTGACGAGAACATCATCGGATCCGGAGGTCGTGTGGCTGACGCACGGCGCTACTCACCGAACACCTACGGGTTCAAATTCACATCCAGTCCCTCACCTTGGCCGTCCAACAAACAAGTCAACAGTAACTTGAGGTGATTTCAAAGACCAAAAGAAAAAAAATGAATATTCGACCGGCAAAGGTACGTCACGGTGTGGTTTTGTGTCTTGAATCTGGGCCTCGTCGTGTGTTCATCTTCATTGGTCACAACAGATCGACGACATGACTGGCATGCAAGCATGCAACCTCCAAAATCTGCCGGAGAACTATACAATGAAATATTGTCGGTGGTATTCATTGAAAACAAGAAATTAATCGAGCTAACCACGCCGAACGCTGTATGTAGATCTATACCATGCGCTGACATGGCCACAGCTCTCCTACGTCGCGGAGGACAGCAAAGGCCGGATCGTTGGCTACATTCTGGCCAAAATGTACCTCTTCCTATATATCTTAATGTGTCCAAAAGATCTTGAAACCAAATTTGCAGGGACACGGACGAGCCGGAGGATGGCCGTGACCACGACCCTCACGGCCATGTTACGTCCATCTCCGTCTTGCGTTCATACCGAAGGCTAGGAGTAGCAAAAAAGCTCATGGTACAGTCGCGTGCGTATCAGAATTTTTGACCGTTCGAAAGCGAGCAAATTCATTGACGTCGGATCTCAAATAGAGCAAGCGATGGCTACCGTCTACGGTGCTTCGTCCGTCTCGTTGCATGTTCGCAAATCGAACCGAGCGGCATTGGGACTGTACAAAGACACGCTTGGGTTCAATGTCGAGGGCATCGAAAACAAATATTGTGAGATTCCCCTGTGTAGGCCTACGTTCCAGCATCCTGACAATACATGTACTGGTGACAGATGCGGACGGAGAGGATGCCTACTCAATGCGATTGCCACTGAATTCCCATAGATAGGTGCATATGGCTCATACATACAACATAGTAATAATGTAAGTGAGTGGTACAAATGCTAGTTTACACTCGCCGGCATGGATGCACTTTACAGATTGATCAGGTCCTCCGACTCCTCCGCCTTGGCCTTCTCGTCGGCGGTATGGGCGTGAGGGTTAGTGTCTGGTTCCTCTGCCCAGGGATTTATCTCTAATCCATCCTTCGGACCCTCTTCCTCCTCCTTCAACAGGTCTCCGCCCAATGTGTCATCCATTGCGTCCTCAGCTGCCGAGTCTTGAGTAGCCTTTGTTTCCTTATCCTCAACCACTCCACGCCCAGCCATCACGGCCTCCCGGATGATCCCTGCAGTTTGTAGTCCGAGGGAATAATATCCGTCATTTGTGCTTGCGCCGAACATTCCCGTGTGGGCTTGAAGCTCGTCCGATGCGAGACTGTTGCGCGCGGGTAAAAAGTGCGCGGATGCAGTAGACGACTTTGGTGGTAACACGATGAACGTGCGGTCAGACATCTGTGCAGGAGGGATTGCGGGGAGGTATGTGTAAAACCTATGCGCATATTCCCCCGAAAAGGCACGGTTTGTGAGATGCTAGCTTGCCAAACAGACGAGATGACGTACGTGCGAAAGGTGACTCCCATATCTTTCTCGATTTCTAGTAGATTTTCTACACGCCGCTTGAGCGCACCCTCGTCCCACAGATTCCGGACATATTTCATGTGGTCCGTGGCCCAACCGGTCGCAGAAGAATACCCGGTGCCTATATCTTCCCGCTTGTAATACGCGGTCCCCGCTGCTGCACCCGCCACTAAGGCGCCGCCTACCGCGTATGCCGCAGGAGCCCATTTTCCCCATGCTGAAGGAGATGCCTCGGCCGCGGTTGTTGCTGCAACCGGAGCCTTGCTAGATACGGCTGATGCTCCCTTGTTCCCGAAGGCGCTGAACACGGCGGACCCTATGTTCTTTGCCGCACTAGCGTATTCGGCGGCCTTCGTGGCACTGTTCTTGAACACAAAAGGGTGCAAACCAAGATACTGGTGCATAGATTGTAAATTTCATGGGCGTCTGATTTGCCAGTATGATAAATCTCACCGGTGTGTCAAAAGCAATGCAGGCGATGATCTTCGGCCACAAGGGCGCTTGTGGATCAGGTCTGGAGTTGACCATTTCCAATAATGTGTCGGCTGCTAGTAAGCCACCCATACTGAGGAGTAATATTAGCACTGAATATGTTGAATTTCCTGCGTTGAATTACCTATGCCCGCAAAGCACAATCTTCGCTTTCCCGGCGCCACCACCGGTCCCACTAGCAACCTCTCTTTCAACCGTTAGGGTAGTTAACCAGTCCGCGAACCGTTCGACGGCTTCTTTCTGCGTGAAGAGCAAGTAAGCCTGCATTTACTGGCGAGGAATGTCGGCTCTCACTAATTCTCCCTTGGTCTATGACCGCAGCAGAGCATGGAATATGTAAGCGATGCAACGGTCTAAGCCGGAAGACATAGATGCATACCTCGTAGGCCGGGAACACGACACATTCGACAACAATATTGTCAATAGTTTCGGAGAGCACATGTTGCAGTCGCTCAGGAAACTTGACAAATGTCGAATCCGTCCCTTTGAACCTGGAAGATAATATGTCAGGGACAGACCTTTGTCAGCGAAATTGCTCCGTGAGTTTGTTTAAGAAAGCACACCCGTGGATGAACACGACTAGAAGTAAGTCTGGAGGCAGACGTTTTGTGAGAGCCAACGAATTACCGTCCGGGTGAGTTGCCAGACCGCCCCCAATGCTTTCCGAGGTCTTGTCTCCACTCTGGGCTGCGTCGATGTCCGGAGACGCCATGGTAGCCAACGACTGACAATGTCAAAGATTACCCGAAAAATCCAGACTGAGACGTTTTACCAGATGAAATTGTAACGGGAGTTCTACCGGAGTTGGTCTTGCAGTGAGAATGCGGGGGCGTCCAGTCGGAGGCGTCGCGCAGGCGGTCGCGGTCACGGTGTGTCTCTTACGGTCACTACGAAGTCGCACTTTTCGCAAACTTTTGCTCCGTCTCTGCTCTTTATAGCGGTAACACGACTCGGTTCAGTGCATTTTATCGTCGACGGTGAAACGACTAGAGGAAAAGACTTGAATTAAATCTGCCGGGTGCGCTGTCGCTTTGGTCGCGTCGGCGCGTATCCACTACTGATAACCTGTCTAATCTCGTCTAGCAATAGCTGATTTGGCCCAAGATGCGCCGGGCTGGTGTATCAGACATAGGCCCTGCCATACCGAAACGCTATTTGGAGCTTTTGCCCCTCGAGATGTGGGACGAATGCCTGAAACACCTCGACAGCCCCTACAGCACTGTGGATCTCCGTAAGGCGGGAACAGTCTGCCAATTATTCCATCGCCTCTCTCGCAAATTCATCTTCCGCAGCCTCGTCTTTCATGGTCCATTCCGTGAGGACATCGGACGTCGTAACATACGCAAGACTATACGGAGGTTGGAACTCTCCGCCGAGCGTTTCAGGGCTTTGGCCCAGGATGATGCCGCCCATGTGCGACCTTTAGTCCACGAATGGGAGTTCAATGGATCAGACATAGACTGCTCTCACCTTTTTGATGGACCAGACCTGGTCTTGAACGCATACAACTCGGCATTGAACGCATTCCTCGCTGCTCTGCCATTGTACTCCAATCTGCGTCACTTAGTTCTCGCCGAAGTGGTCGTTACCAAGTCTATTAGGGACACATTATCCAACCTACCCTCCTTCTCCTCGCTCGCTCTCAGAGACTCCCCTGTGCGCAGGAAAGGCGCACCTCTCACACTGGACAAACTATATTACGAAGTTACCGCGATGGATACACGGTGCGAGCGCTCCCAGCCCTTGGATCTCGTCTCTCCATCGAAATTACGAGAGCTCAAATGTGATTCCCGCCATCCTGAGGCGTTGTTGCCTTCGTTGGTGAAAGCTGGGACGCTCGAAGATCTCACTCGTCTTTCGCTTTTCGTGCCCTCAGCATACAGTAGCCTATTTTTCGCCTTCCTCGATCAGTGTCCTCGGCTTCAGCACCTTACCATACTCGACGGCTCATCGATAAACGAATATCCTGATCACATCGCCACGCACGTCCTGCCGACCCTGACATCGTACAAAGGTCCTTTGCACCTTGCGGCACTCTTCGTCCAACGTCGTCCGGTACGCACCGTCCGAATCGTGGAGACATGGGGCGATGGCCTTATGGATAGATCCACTTATGACCTCGATGCCGTCACAAGTGTCATGACAAAGCTGTCGGAATCAACTGGACCAGTCTGCCAACTCGGTCTTCCACGAATGCACCCATGTCTCGAGATATTCAACGTCATCACCACGCAATTTCCTATGCTTGAGGGATTGCAAATGGCCATATCCGATCGCGGCTGCGTCTCTTCCAGATTCTTCGACAGTGACGATGCATTGTCAGCTTCGGATTCAAATGATTCGTTGATGTACGACTCCGTCGATAGCAGCGAAGGGTCGGCCGCCTCGGACACCGAAGACGTAGATATTGAGGCTGGTGTAGACCACAATGATGGGGGTCTGGCTGCAGAGGTAGACGAAAACACCGATCAAGTTATACTCGAGGGCGACTTCCCTCATGGTGGTCCAGGTGACGATGGACTGTCTACAGTACCTGACTCCCCCATTCCCGCATCGGGCTCACCTCAAGAAGATCGAGGAGACGCCGAAATTAATGGAGACGTTGGTGGTGCCATCATAGAGCGTGATGAGAAAGGGCTCCCAAACAGATCACCCGATACCTTTGCTGTACGTCTGTCTTACGCGCTAATGATACTCCTCGAGTCCATGTTCTGGCGCTGACGTTGCTCTTATCAGGGTATGATGGACTGGCTCGCTCTAGGGCATGCCCCTTTGCCCCCTCGCCTCGAGTTTTTGCAAATCCGGAACCACAGTGACTGCAAAAATGGCATGGATATACGCCCATACCCTTCAACGGAGGAACGAGCCGTTGTATACAGCTTAACGGACGCATATCCTGGATTGCGAAGAATCGTGCTGGGCGAGGAGGACGACGAATGGATGCGCATTGGCACCAGTAATATTTGGCAAGAGCCGAAATGGCCTTGGCAGAAAATTCCTCGACCTGCGTGTCATCGCGCCGTTTCTTAGATTTAGCTTCATTCACGGTGAGTAAGACTCATTTTTCGGCAACTCATATTTACCATCAATAATGAATGAGCTGACCATCTTGATGTCGCACTCAGGTTGACTTATTATCACTCAAGGCAAGCTTCATATACTGTGTACTGTATACCGACACTATAATGGATGCGTTATCCGCGCCACTCCGGGATTATCTCAAGCGACGGCATTCAACTCGGGTTATCATCCAAGACTTCAAGCCTAAGGTAGTAGCTATCTAAGCTAACCATTGTATCCCTCGGAGCCTGCCAGAAGTGCTTCCCACCGATCCCCGCCTTACCGGAGCAGGTTTGTACACGTGGGGAGCTGTGGGGAATCACCGGGAACCATCCACTTTCTTCCGGATAAGGTATACCGAACGGTTAAACCACATCAATAACGTTCCTACTCCGTGTACGTTTTCTCGAGCTTGGGCCACTTATACCTTTGTGCAGCTCGAACCTTCAAGTTTGGATGCCGAGATTGGAGTTTAGCCTCGGAACAAAAACCTTGCACCGGTTGCTTCATAACTAATGCCAAGTGAACTTATCTAACGATTTTCTGTGCGTAGGTTACACAGGCTCAGCCCTAATCTATGGAGTAAAATCCCATGCCCTGCATCCATTCAGTACCCGGCCGCCTGATAAAACCCTCGTTCGGCGAAGCAACCTAATGTAGGCAGGCCAAAGCAGTCCGGTCGAGGCGCGTTTCCGTTGTGTGGCCGGTGAGAGCCGGTCAGCGCACGGATGATAAGCGGCGACCGTAAATCGACAGTTCGTGGAAGGCGAGAAATAATGTAAGCCTTACACTTGTCTCTTCGTCACGAGGGATTGGTTGCTCAAATGCTCACGCATGCATTGGTTATCTCGATCGGAACTCAGGCAAAAATGTAATCCCTTCAAGGGTCAACATTGTATATTACCCCCTTGTAGATCGAAGGCCCATCTCCATTATTCGGGACGCGCATTTGTCTGACCGGCAAAGGTGACTATCTCAAATGGATGCTCTGCTTCTTGAGCAGCTCGAGGACACAGTCTCTCCGTAGGCAAACCCCATTGTTAATCTAGAACGCACACGGCTATCTTACAGTGTCGTACCGCGGCTGCAAAATTCACAGGGCCTCAGCAGTTAAAAGGGGGAGGTTATTGGCCCTCCTATTCCCCACTGCTCTCAGTCCAATCGCCTGCCGAATCACCATCATAAACATCACCAATGGCTCCCGTCGCAACTCTCACTATGCACGAAACCTCTGAGGCGCCCAAGACTTTGGAAAAGACTGCGCACGACGTAGCACCTAACGGAAAATCCGGTGGCTTTGGCGAAGACCTGAACTACGTCGCCGAAAAGACGCGCAGCGTTTTCCCCCAGCCACCCAAATTTACTTCCAAGACACAGGAGCGGGAATGGACCAAGTTCCGCCTCGCCCAAGCTTTCCGGATTTTCGGTCAGTGCCTCTCCTTCCACTCAGTTCTCCTAGCCGTTGTTCAATTATCTGGGAACAGGCAAACTCGGCTTTAATGAGGGCGTCGCCGGTCACATCACCGTTCGCGACCCTATCAAGAGAGATTGCTTTTGGGTCAACCCATTTGTAGGCACTCCGATCTTCGCGGTGGAGTCAGACGCTGTTCGCTTATTACTCGCAACAGGGCGTACACTTCAAGCTCATCCAACCGGAGGATTTGCTGCTCGTCGACCACCGAGGCAATGTGTTGGACGAGTCGGGACCCAACCGACTCATCAACCTGGCCGCGTTCATGATACACTCGGAGATCCACGCCGCTCGTCCTGACGTTCACTGTGCCGCTCACACTCATTCAACTTACGGGAGAGCCTTCTCTACCTTCGGAAAGCCGCTAGACATGCTCACTCAAGATGATTGCCACTTTTATAATGTATTTTATCTATTCATCTGGTCACCCAGATACTGACGCCAGACCAAAGGACCACGCGGTCTACGAAAACTACAACGGCGTTGTCTTGGAGGCCGACGAGGGCAAAAACATTGCCGCCGCGCTGGGCAACAAGAAGGTACATATCCTGCTGCGTATATACGAACATCTCTGATTCTTATATGTATTATAGGCTGCTATACTCCAGGTCTGCACCACAAGAATGATATCTAGCTGACGTCAACTCACAGCCACTCTTAGAACCATGGTCTTCTCACTGTAAGCCCGACTATCGAGGCAACGGTGTTCTTTTTCGCCACTCTCGAGCAGTGCTGCAAAGTCCAGCTGCTCGCCCACACCGCGGCTGCGGGTAAACAACAACGCCCTAACGTAATCGGGCGCGAAGAAGGTACGTAGTCCCAGGATGTAATGGGTTCAACTGTCTGATAGCGAACGCCTCGTCTAGCCGAGTTCACCTCGAAGACTATCGGCACCCTTCGCGGTGGATGGTTTAGTGGCCTCCCCGAATTTGCGCTGCTCGAGCATGAGGAGAAGGTATCTTTTGATTTCAAGAAGGGTCACGCCTGGCCTACTGGGGCGGGCCGTTGAATGCTTATGAACTTGAACAGCAGCACCTATGTAACCCTCCATTTCCCATATGAATTAGATATGCGTACTACTACTATGATTCTTACATATGCCCTCTTGTACACCTAGACGACGTTGAGCTCGACGCTCAAATACATTGGATACTCTTCAACCGCATGGTCAATCGATAGAGTATGATTGGTTTCCAGCTACTTACTAACGAGCGGAGTAATCCCAACCCAGGCAACAGATGAGTTCTACATATGTAGTGCACATGAATTACACGACGAACGATCCCCCGGACGAGTTACATACACTTACGAGACCCCTCTTCACATCAAGTAGACTTTCCAGAATCCTCCTTCAAGCTGACAATGCGATTGATAACGAGATAGTCTCCCTGTTTGCGCCGTGGCTGCACATCTTCCGGCTCCACCAGACTGCCCAACCTCGCATCCTTGTCGAGCGCGAAATATGCTACACGCAAGCCCTGGAACCGGACGCACTCTTTGCCCACGAGCTGGTCGCTGGTCGCCTGCGGAGTGTCATCGTGTGAGCCTACTGTGGGAGACTTCGGCACGGAGGCCGCGCTATTTTGAAGAGCTTTCGCCGTTCTCGTCTCAGCCTCGCGCTTTGCCTCGAGCAGAGAACGCTTCGCAAGGGACCAGAAACCGTTCTCCAGCATAGCCCCCTTGATAACCTCCAAGCTATCAGGGTTTATATCCGCCGTGAAGTCCGGCTCCACCGCTAATGGATTGTCACTCTTGAATAGCCGGTGGAAAATACGGGTCTCGTCGATGCGTACAGGGCTTCCTGACGCGGCGTGCTCTGCGACCCATTGGATGAACGCTTTCGGCTTCTTCGGAGGACCCTCGTTTTCCAGGCGACATGTCAACTCCGTGACAGCGCCAGTATCCGGATCGGTCTTGTAGGAAGTACACGTGATGGGATACGGCGCCTGGAACAGACCGACAGTCTTCCCTGGCGCCAGCCGGAAATAGTCCTTAGAGTCCTCGAGCCTGAAATCGTCAGCGTCGATATAGAGCGTGCGTGTGAATGGGATTGTGGTGCTCCCGAGCTCTGGGACCTTGGGATGGAGGGGCTTCTCTACCATTTGCACGAAGTCCTCTGGCACGTTTTCGAGAGTGACTTTGAGCGGGCGTAGAACCATGAGCAGCCGCGGTGCCGTCCCCTCGAGGTACTGCCTAACAGTCTGGTCGAATCGTGCTACTTCGATGTTCGATGTCGCAGTGGAGACACCGAGAGTGCTGACGAACGAGGTGATAGCGCCTGGGGGTACCCCACGCCTCCGGAGGGCAATGAGCGTGTAAAGCCGTGGGTCGTCCCAGTCATTCACATGCTTGTCCTCGACAAGCGTGTGGAGTTTCCGTTTGGACATAACAGTGCCCTGAATTGCGAGACGCCCGTATTCTGACTGCCTTGGTTTGTAGACCTCTAGGGCGTCGCAGAGCCACTCGTACGACTGACGCGACGTGATGAATTCAGTTGTGCAAAGCGAATGCCTAGGAGAATGCGGTCAGAGGATATAAGGTAGAAGATAGTGATTGAGCATACGATATATTTTCGAAGCTATCCACCAAGCAATGCGTGAAATCGTACGTGGGGTAAATCTTCCATTGGTCGCCTGTGCGGTGATGCGAGGCCTTGAGGACCCGGTATGCGGTAAGATCCCACATCTGGGGGTTTCCGTCGGTGAAATCCTGCTTCATGCGTAGATTGGCCTGCTCAGGCTCATAACCTCCATCCTTCATCTTCTGAAATTCTGCGAGGGACTCTTCGATAGGCCTCGAACGGTGCTCGCATTCCTTGCGTGGGCCGCCTTTCTCTCCCCGGTTGACCTGTATTGTGGCACCTGAACTCGAGGTCGTTAGCTACCCCCGCACGGTAGTGCTGATACGACGAGAACGCACGAGAGCAGTGACAAACATAGGCCTTATCTCTCTTGATGAGTTCTACCGCAAGGTCGTACAGCTCTTGGAAGTAGTCGCTTGAATAAGTTATCTTCCACGGCTCGTAGCCCAGCCACCGAACCATCTCTAGGATGCTCTCGAAATAGCGGCCTTCCTCCTTGGTAGGGTTCGTATCGTCATACCGCAATATGCATTTGCCACCATGGTGCGCCGCATAACCGAAGTTGACGAAGATTGCCTTCGAGTGCCCGATATGCAGGAAACCATTGGGCTCGGGTGGGAACCGGGTGCGCACCTCACCACCGGTAGCGGCAAGGTGAGCCTCACGGAGATGGGGATGGAGTTGTGGATTTTCACCCGGTTTGTGCAGAGCGCCGAGGAACCCCTCCTCAAACACAGGCTTGCGAGACGTGGACGCGGAGGCTGAAGCGGACTCCGCCTTTTCTCCAGGAGACTTTCCCTTGCCAACATCTTTCTTCGGTTCCTTCAAGAGGCAAGAATCAGACGAGGTTGCAGGATGAGACATTAGTGGTGTACCTTGCCCTTGGGCTTTGCAGCCTCCTTAGCGCCGAATGTGTCAGTGAAGGCTTTCTCGATCGCGTTTTTCAGCTCGAGCGGGCTTGCCCATCGTAAATCAGGCGTTTTCTTCAGTCCCGTAATTGCAGCGCTCAGGTTTGCCCACCCAGTCACAGCGTTCTCCTTGATGTATCCCAGAGCACGTTTATGGAGCTCATCGGGCGTTATTGTGAAACCTGTTACAGCCCATTAACACTATGGCAACCAGTTTCGTTTAGAGACGCACCGACACCGCATGCATTATCGAAATCCGCATCATCGATTGGAAGTGAGTGCTGCTCAATATAACTGGTGGCGGCTTGAAACCAAAGGCTCAATATCAACACATTTAACGGTCAAAAAATCGCGAAACTCACCAGAAACCTGGTCTACACTCTTGAGCTTCCCTTTCAGTATCGCGTCGACCACGTAACCCTTCTCGCCATCGCCCGCTGTTGCAATCTTTGCGACCTGGGATGCGAACGCCGCGGTGAGGACAGCTTGCTTTTCATCAAGCCCCTGTGCAGCAAGGTCGTGCGATTTTATAATCTCCTGCAAGACAGCCGCCGATTTCGGAGACTTGGCCGCCTCTGCAGCCTTTGCCTGGGTCAGATTTATGGACTTGAAGAGCGAGATCAGGTCAGACTCGGGTGGCGGGGCTTTCGACTGCGACGCCATGGAAAAGTCTAGTAGTATACCCTCAGCCTTCGACAGTTGGATCACTAGGATTGTGGTGGTTTGGTTGTAGAACGCAAAGCTGTCAATATTTCCAAAACCAAGTCTCCAGTACAATCGATGTGACAGTGTGCGAGACGCGCAGAGCAAAGTGCCGAAACCCGATCCTTATTCCGATGCTCGACGTCGCGTTCCACAAACGACTCGGACCGTGACACTGGATACTTTGCCGACAATTCGAGCTCATTCGTTTGGACAAATACTAGCATTACTACAGGTCAATGACTCGGAGACGATTCAGATGACGGGTCTCTTGCTAATGCTATTATATAGGTGCTACGACGAGGTTGCTCCGGATTGGTTTTGTTAGCGCAGGCATCCACTACAAGTTTTGGAAATGATCACATTTACCCCGTTGTCGGGCGATGCACGCTCAACGCGTACCATACCACTCGCATACCTTCTCCAGGTTGACGACGTTCGCATCTTGCTCGATTGCGGCTCTCCAGACTGGGCTCCCGAGGCGTCATCTTCCGCCGTTACCTCTGAGGATTTGCAGGAGGAGTCTTACCATTGGGAGAAATACTGTCAAGCGTTGCGCGAGTGAGTGTCGAAGTTTCGGGGCAGTCTTATTTAGGTTGACCACAACTACAACGCAGCTGCGCGGCAACCGTTGACTTAGTTCTGCTTTCGCATGGGGACCTCGCACACTCAGGCCTATACCCATACGCGTACTCAAGATGGGGCCTCAAGGCTCCTGCATACACGACGTTGCCTGTTCAGGCCATGGGCCGCATTGCCGCGGCCGAAGATATTGAAGCTCTTCGAGACGAGGAGGATGTCGGAGATGACCAGGATCAGCAGAACGCTCGTGACGGAAGCCAGTCACCAGAGAGGGAGGGCTCATCACCAGGCTCTGAGCGGAACCCCGGCAAGGGAAAGGGCAAATATGTGGCGACATTACAGGAAGTTCAAGATGCTTTCGACTCAGTGAACACTCTCCGATATTCGCAGCCGACGCATCTCCAAGGTCAGCCTTTCATCGTTGTCCTGTTTTCGACAGCACTAACCTTGTCGAATTTTAGGGAAATGCCAGGGCCTGACAGTGACGCCGTTCAACGCAGGGCACACGCTTGGTGGCACCATCTGGAAAATTCGTTCCCCCTCTGCTGGCACGATCCTCTACGCTGTTGACATGAACCACATGCGGGAACGCCATTTGGACGGCACTGTTCTTATGCGTCAAGCTGCCGGCGGAGTATTCGAGCCCTTAGCGCGGCCTGATTTACTTATCACAGATGCTGAGAGGGCGAACGTCACGACAAGTAGAAGGAAGGACCGCGATGCCGCTTTAATTGGTACCCAACATTATTTACATTACTTCTTGTACAAGATTTCTGACGAGCAGAATGGATCCAGACACCATCACTGCAACGCTCATGTCGCGTTCCTCCCTGCTCCTTCCTTGCGATTCCAGCACGCGTCTGCTCGAGCTACTCGTTCTCCTCGACCAACACTGGAGTTACTCCCGCCTCAAATTCCCGATTTGCCTCATGTCGCGCACCGGGCGGGAGATGCTGACGTTCGTTCGGAGTATGATGGAATGGCTAGGGGGCACGGTCAGTAAAGAGGACGTAGGCGAGGAGGCAACGGGCAATTCGCGTGCTCAGAAACGGAGACGAGATGACGATGGTGACGAAGATGCATTGGGGGCCTTCGCTCTGCGATTCAAGTGAGCTCTTTTAACTAAATGGCATTGCACGAGCTTACCGTTTTTGTTCTAGGCACCTAGAGTTCTTCCCAAGCCCTCAAGCACTGCTGCAAACATACTCGTCGAAAGACCCGAAATTGATTCTAGCAGTTCCCGCCTCGCTGTCACACGGCCCCTCGCGAAGCCTGTTTTCCGATTTCGCGGCGGTCCCCGACAACGTAGTGCTTTTGACCAGCCGCAGCGAGGAAGGGACATTGGGCCGCATCTTGTTTGACAAGTGGAACGACTCCCAAAGACCCGACGATAAATGGGATAAGGGGAAGATTGGCAGCAACGTCATGATGGACGGGATGCTGCGTCTGAGGGTATGTTTGCTCCCCTTGCGTATCGGTATCATTTTTTTCTGACACGTTCACCTAGATGAACTCAAAAGTGCCTCTGCAAGGTGCTGAACTAGAGGCCTACCAACAAAAGGAGCGGGCGGCGAAGGAGAAGGAGGCCGCCCACCAAACGGCGCTCGCGCGGAACCAGCGGATGCTTGAGGCCGATGAGGACGAGAGCGACTCGGACTCAGACTCGGATGACGCTGACGAGGTCGAGCGCGCCCTCGACAACGACATGATGGACGACGATACCGCGGCCCAGCCGCGGCGGCGCAAAGGCGACAAAAACGGGGACAATGCGGACTGGGCGATGGACGGCGACGAAGGCCTCACGAAGCAGCTGCTCTCGTACGATATCTACTTGAAGGGAAACGTCTCCAAGGCGACCTCGTTCTTCAAGACCGCTGGTGGTCAGACGCAGCGTTTCAGGATGTTCCCGTACGTGGAGAAGAAGCGGCGCGTGGACGAGTATGGCGAGACGGTCGATGTCGGGATGTGGCTACGGAAGGGTAAAGTGTTGGAAGAGGACGCGGAGAGCGAGGAAGTTAAGGAGATGAAGCGGACCCAGCAGGCGGACGAGGAGGCAAGAGTGTGTCTTTTTCCATTATTTCGCTAAAGGATTTGGGTTGACCGTTGACCTCTATTGCAGAAAGCTATCCGTGAACCCCCTTCAAAATATGTCTCTTCCGAGATAGAAGTGCAGTTAGCGTGCCGCCTGTTATTTGTGGACATGGAGGGTCTTAACGATGGTCGTGCTGTGAAAACAATCGTCCCTCAAGTCAATCCCCGAAAAATGGTATGTTTTTGTCTGTACACTTCGTAATACACATCTCACGCTCTCAATGTAGATCATCGTCCACGCTCCCTCCAGTGCCACAGATGTGCTCGTCGAAAGCTGCGCGAACATTCGTGCAATGACGAAGGACATCTACGCGCCAATAGTAGGCGAGAGCGTCCAAATTGGACAGCACACAAGCAGCTTCTCAATTTCATTGAGTGACGAACTTCTCGCGTCCGTCAAGATGTCCAGGGTGCGCATCGCTGGGTCCATTGATTTCTCGCATTTGCTTACAGTTTCTGCACACAGTTTGAAGACAACGAGGTCGGCTACGTTACGGGGCGCATCACCGCCCACGCAAGCTCCACCATCCCTACCCTCGATCCTATCGCAGCATCCGCCGCCTCCGACGTGCCCTCGCCCAAGTCCGTGGCCCCCAGAGCGCGCACACTCGGCGCACGCCCCACGGTCACGCTCCCGCACTCGACGATGATCGGCGAGCTGAAGCTGACGGCGCTGAAGTCTCGCCTCGCGGCGATCGGGATGCACGCGGAGCTCATCGGCGAGGGTGTGCTGATCTGCGGCGCCGGCGCGAAACGCAACGCGGCGTCTTCGTCGGATACGCTGGAGGAATCGGTCGCCGTACGGAAGACGGCGCGGGGGAGGGTGGAGCTTGAAGGCGCCGCGTGTCCGACGTTCTATATAGTGCGGAAAGAGATATATGGCTTACATGCCCTTGTAGCTGCGTAATTATTCAAGTATAATCATTTGCCATCCCTCCATGTTCAGAGTCATTACAGCATGTAAACTTTTTGCGCGCGACGACGCGTGACGGACAGCGCGGCCTATATGTGAGCGTGCAGGCCGGTCAGTAGGTAGGTGTTGTAATATATATAATATATATAATATCATAGCCATCCCGTTCACTCGAACTCGATTCCCTGGGTATCCCGTCCATATCTGCGCTCTAGTTATCGAGCACAAGGGCACCCGTAGCAGCCAGCCACGCGCCAACCCCGAGGACCACTCGGACGAAATGGTTCCTCTTCCATTGATTGATCAAGTCAGACGCCTCCTTTTCCTTGACGCTCCCGGCGGGTGCATCGTCAAGCTCCTTCTGGTCAAGCATCTTCTCCAATTTGTTGTTTGTGGGCAACAGGACCGCGATGGTGAAGGGGAAGATAGAGAACGAGAGGGCAGAGGCGGCGAGGGTCAACGTCCGCACTGCGGGGACGGGCGTGTTCGCTGCGACATAGAGAAGGAACGCGGGCCCGATGATGGCGCACGGGGCGAAGTGGAACTGCGAAGGCATTCAGTGGTTAGTACACAATGTATTGGACTACCGGGACGGTTACGGGCATACCTTAGCTCTGTTGTAGAAAAAGCGCCAGGCGCTAACTTTCTGCTTCATGGAGAGACTCTTGGAGTCGGAATGCTGGATGAAGGGCACGATCCCCCAGGACGTAGCCCCGCTGTTGCCCCACAGGAAGTAGGAGGTCACTGATGCACCCGCTACGAGCGACAGGCGCAAGGGACTGGGCTGGGTGAATTCGAAAGACGACATGGTGGTGGCAGGCGTTGAATTGTACGTGGGGAAAGAAAGTGCAGCTCTCGTTACGCCTCGCCTCTGGTTTATATGGATAGTACGTGCATATACGTGCCGCCGCACGCGTGTACAGCGCGGCCAATACAAAACTAATGTGATGCGCCGCGTTCAGACCCCCAATCTATCGTCGTCTATAGTATTAGCATGCTCCAACATCATCCCTGCATTGCACAGCCTTGACATATTCAGCCATATTCAATCTCAAAGTGCCCATTTCCAAAATGCTAGCGATGCGTGGCTCGCATGAGTTGGTCGAGATGGAAACTCTATGAGCCTGTTCGGGGAGGGGGACTGGGCTTTCCGTACCGGCCTACGAAAGAGGAGCAGCTATTAATTAGTATCTACAGTCGCATCTGGTCAAAAGATGAAAACCTAGATGGAACGTGCGCAAAAGACTCACGAGAGTACATACAACACCCATCCTCCCAGCTAGTCCGTATGATGCACGACCACATCCCCAGGATCCCCTACTATCTTCTTCCCCCAATATGTCTTCCCCTCCTTCCCCTCCGCTACGACTTCCATGGCATCCAGGACGGTGACACCATCTAGCAAGCCGGCATCCTCGGTCCTCCCGTCCAGGAAATTGTTGCCAAGGCGCGCAAAGACGTCCATGATCTTATACGCGGCAGGTTTTCGCATGAATGGGATGGGGAGGAGGGGGAAGTCGGAGAACGCTGCGTGTCGGGCGTGCACTACGTCACGTCCGATGTCAGCCATTGCAAGTCGACATGAAAAAACAGAAAAGAAAGGAGTGAGTGAGCACGCACCGACTGTGACAAGCCGCGCAGCAGGTCCCCATCCATTAACGACGCCTTTGAGCCGTTCGAAATGGTCCTTCCATAAAGTGAAGCCCTCGGAGTTAATCACGAGCATCCGCGGCATGTTTTGCAGTTGCGTTTCCCCTGCGCTCGATGAGGCTGCATATGGGGATGGTCCGGGAGATGCTATGGGCTCAAGCCACGGGTCGAGGACGAGGGCTTTTGTGACAGGGATGTGTATGTGGTCGTGTGCAGGCGGATTGGATAGAATTGAAAGCTAAGTTGTCGGAACGTCTTCGATTAGCACGAGAAGGCGCTGGTGCAACAAAGTAACTTACGACAGTCGCGCCTCCGAACGAATGTCCGGAAAGAGCTACGTCCTCGTCACATTGTACGCGCGAAGCCCCCCAGCTCCCCCAGTCGACTGGTGCGTCCCCCCATGTACGTAGATCCGACGGCGCCTTTCCGTCGACAGACTTTGGATCGTGTTTCGAGAGGGCCAGAAACGCCGAATACGCGAGAGATATCTCGTGTCTGCGCAACGTAAGCTGGTCGGTGCGAAGCGGGAGCGTATTCGAGTCCGAGTCCGAGCTTGTATCTTTCCCCCAGCTGGAAACCAACGTTATCAAGATGAGTAGGGAAAGGGGATAAAAGTGCGCACACGATATCGGTGTCTTGAAGGTAAAGTCGCGTTTCGCCGTTGCTGTTCATGAACATCGGTCCCGTGCCGTCGTGGTGCTCAAAAGCGAGGACAACACGTCCGGATGCTGCTAAGCGGGAGCATATCTGGCTGAGACGGGTACGGACAATTAATGGTGGCTTTTGGATATTAATGTTCGGGATACAGTACCTATACGAGGTTCGTGCTCCGCCCAGGCCATGAGAAAATAGTACAAGGGGCCATCTTTTGGCATCATTCTCATCTGCACTCGTGTGGGCCTTTGAGGGGTCAAGCAAAGGAGCGGTACTGACAGCGGGGATCTAAGACGAGTCAATACATGGGAGTGGTAAATATTCGAGCATAGGTCACTGACCGTCAGAAACGTCCCGAGAACGTATAGTAGCGGCCAAAATAACGCGAATAGCGGTTTTGATATTTCTGGGAAACGTTGAATGATTCCGGTCCTTCTTTAGCATTACACACAAGACGCACTGGCAAAATGTATATAACCACGCAACGACGCGTTTATGGGTCTGCGTAGTAGTCGACGTTCAGTATGTTTCGCTCGATCTAAACGCGATTAGAGCACACCTTTCAAGCCAATGGATACCCTTCTTTCCCTTCGCGTCGACATCGGCGGGGTAGTAGGCCGTGAACACGACCGTGTCTGTGTTCAACGCCGGCTGCCCGCTGCCTTTAAATGTCGCACGACCAATCGTGAGCGCCTCGCGCAGAGGCAGCACGAACGTTGTAACGCCCACAGAATAGGCACCTGTTATGTTAGGGAGAGAAAACATGAAGGACTTGACGAAAAGACATATATATGCATGTTTTACTACGACCTTGCAAGCGTTGCCGGGTTTCGCGATCGGCACCGCACCAGTCCCGGGATGTTTTACCGGTCGCGTGACATTCTGACTTTCATCGTCGACGCGATTCGGAACGCGCCTGTTGCTCTTGGTTTCTTACCACCACCACCACGTCCTCAAAGTACAAAACAGAACTCGCCCATATCATTATACCAATATTAATCCTCATCTCTTCTATCGTGAATCATGGGTATCCACGGCTTCTGGTCATACTGCCACAAGGGGCTTTACTGGAGGCACTGGCTACCATATGGCGGTGTCGAAGTACTCGACAAAGTGCCTAAAGACCGCGATGCATTCGAAAAATGGATCAAGGAGACAAGGAAGAAACTGGACCTCGCACGACACGACTCCGACTCCACCACTGATGAGGACAGAGATGCTAGATGTGTCATTACCAGGGAACAGCCGTGGCCGTGCTATGACACGTTCATCACCTACACATACGAACTGGATCTAGACAGGCTTGTCTTCCTCGTCAATGCGCAGCCTGTATTCCGCCTAGACAACCTCCCCTCTCGTAACGACTTCATTCGTTATATCGCATATGACCACTACGGGAACCGTGCTTTCCGGGACGACACTCCCCTCAAGTACCGATACAATTGGACCCGGACTCCCATCAAAGTCCACGACGCGCAGTTGGCTAGCTTCACGGCCCACCGCAAGCACGGATCCCCCATATCTATTGCGCAATTGTTGTCGGTATTCGAGACGCTTTCAAATTGCGAGCGCGCTCGCGAGCAGCTGGTTGAGCTCTTCGTCGGGCTATTTCTGAGGCAGTCGGAAGTAGCTGCCAGAATTCGATCACACGAGTACTTGGACTCGTCTCTTGACATGCCCGGAAACTCAACCGACCTCGCATGGATGATTGCAAAAAACATCTTTTTGCCGATGGTCTCATTGGAGTACAGCATCGCAGTGACAATGCCAA
The DNA here is from genome assembly GCA_000827205.1 of Plicaturopsis crispa FD-325 SS-3. Classification (NCBI taxonomy): domain Eukaryota; kingdom Fungi; phylum Basidiomycota; class Agaricomycetes; order Amylocorticiales; family Amylocorticiaceae; genus Plicatura; species Plicatura crispa. The sequence goes on from KN832554.1 coordinate 968,877, forward strand.
CTCCGGAGTTCTATGATGCTTATTGGGTTCGCGAAGATGTCGTTTTCAACATCACGACCCACCTCGAGGATGAGCGTACTATGCAGGCTGCCATCGGAGAGCTCGTCGAAGTCGTCCTGAAGGATGCCAGCAAGACAGGTGTCATATACGGCGTCGCGTTCTCAATCTTCGACTGTGTGGTGGTGAAGATCGACAAGGACGCTGGTGGGTGCTTCGACTACACACCAGTACTACGGTTCTTGCCTTCGTTCTACGCCGACACATCCTCCACCCCCGGGATCACCGCTCTCGCTCGCCTGTCATATCTGCCAGACCCAGAGATCATTGGAAGGGTCCTCGAACACAAATTCTGGCTCCGCAGCCCTCGACAATGGGACCCTATGGACCGGTTTGGTGGCGCCTTCGCGCGCCTTCCGCCAGAGACGCTGGAGCATATCGCGGGAAAGCTGTTCGAATCGGAGGACCTCGTCAACTTCGCCAGCCTCTCCGGAGCATGCCACACCGCTGCCTCTCGCGTCCTCCGATGGCCCTGCTTTTCGCTGAGCCGGCGCGGTGCGATTCTCAGGGTATTGGACGCCTTCCCGCGCAATTCTGATCGCCCGAGGGTGCCCATCAGGTTCACCAAGCGTAACCAGGAATTGTGGCAGCACGATCCCGAAAGATACCGTCAGTGTTATCATGGTGCGCTGACCTGGATGACCTTCGAGGCGATAGCGGAGACCGGCGACCGTTTCGTCATGGATGCTGGCGTGCCCCCGCATGTCAAGGCGGCTATGAAGAGGACAGCGCGGGATGACATCTACTTCGGGGTGACGACGATTCAGCTTGGACCATTCCGCTTTGACTTGGACTGTGCAATCTACTCGGACGCTTCACCGATCGCCCCGGCTCTCGTCGATGGATGTGGAATTGCTGAAGACGAAGGTGAAGAGGATGACGAAAATGACAAATATGACGAAGGGTGGGACTGAGACGATGAGTAGGAATAATGCTGTCATGTACACTCGTTTGCTCACGAATTGCACCAGTGCTGTGTGCTGTTTTGCTCTTGTTCGAAGTGCATGTCCTCTTACCGTTGTAGGTGCCAAGGTCGCGAAGTCGCGAAACGCGTCGAGCGCGTTGGCGATGCTTGTTCGCTCTCGGCACCTGGCAGCTCCAGTCCTCGGGTTTAGGTTTCAGGAAATTCATCAACTTGCACAAGTTATCGACGTTTCGATAGTCATGGTATCCCTTCTATTCACACCGCGTGGCAGCTATCTGATACCCACTTTGAAGTGCGCAGATGTGGCTCTCGAAATCCTCGTCGTCGTCGGAGCACGTTAGCCCCGGTGGTGTCGCATTCTACTGTCCATGGCACTGGTCCGCGTTCCGCAACGGACAAGGCACACCCTTGCTAGGCAAGAATGAAGCATGATGCAAAGGCTAATGTAGGAAGCACGTTCTTGAGAGCTCTAAAGCTTGAAAGCTATTGCTGTGAGCCGCTTCCGATTCCCTATCCAATCCACCACTAAAATATGCCTCCTTTATAGTTGACACTCGTCCATATCGCGATCTGACGTCTTTAAATCTTGCTCGACAGTGTCACCACGCTACACTCTATGCAGTAGTCGACCACCCGCTCCCGTTGTGCGTCGCAGTGTGCGTCGGCAGTACCCTCGACCGATACGTGCCTGCGGAACAAAGTGCACCGTATTCTGTGCCTGCCAGGCTATCCGCACAGACTGGAGCGACCGATTTCCTCGCGTGGCGATGCAAAAGCGCTGGCCAGATTCCCCGACAAAGGGCCCATCACGCGCACGTGACCTACCGACGGCCTATTGGCGCGATTCTCCCCGCGACGTCGAGCACCGGGTCCAAGTCTAGGGCCCCTGTCGACACTCGGAACTTGCTTAGCGGAATAATCTGGCCGTCCTCGATCCGCTATAAAACGTGGGTGTGCACTCTGCTCTAAATCCCCCCATCGAAACAAAGCCCGCTCGGTTTTACACTCGCATACACCTTTACGACCATGCAATTCACGACACATTTTATGACTCTCCTCCTCGCCGCCGTTGGCTTGCTCTCCGTGTTCTCCTCCGTGGTGAACGCAATCCCGATTAACATCGAGCTACGCGACGTCTTCGTGCCCCCCATCACCTACCCCCATGCGGGAACGCACTGGTACTCTGGTCAGGTGTGTACACTCATTTGAGACCGCATTTATAACTTGTTCAACCTGAAATTTTACAGACTCACAACGTCACCTGGTTTGTTGATCTCCTTGATCGTCGCCCATCGGTACAGCTCTTAACATGATAATTCCAGGGACACGTCCAACGCACCCAAACAAATCACCAATAAAGTCGGCAAGATTATCCTGCGTTTCGACGACATATCGTCACCTCGTGAGTCTCATTATCTCGCGCCAAATATGGTCCTCGCTCATCCTTTGTGCGTATAGTAATCCTTGCCGAGAACTTCGATATCCTGCTCGGAAGAATTGAGGTAGCAGTGCCGCTGCTCGAATCTCGCAGTGATTACCAGCTCGTTCGTGAGTAAACCCGTTTCACTGTTCTCTTCCGGGTGCTGAACGGCTCGTGTTTTAGTCTTTGGAGACTCGGGCAACTTCAGTCCCGATTTCTCTATCAACTAATAATCCACATGCCCGGATACGACTTCGATGACCGACACGGACTCTTGGGTGCCATTCACGACGGACACTTGATTTTATGACTGCGGGCCTGATGCAGGCCTCGACAAAGGACTTATGCCTTCAACATATTGACGGACATTCACACCTACCCAGACGGACTTTCTTGTTGTGCATTAGTTTCTGTATCGCTTTCCGTCCATTATTCTACCTCACATAATCTGCACGTCCCACCTACGGTACTTCCAGTAGTACCACAATGAACAAGCCCTTCTAACAAATTACAAACCCTGCTTAGGACGTTCCGATTCCGCCGTATCCTGACAATTGCGAACACGAGATCAAGGTGCTCACGAGCCATATATTGAGATAATCATGTCAAACAGCACGCGGTAAACAGGCCTTCAATCCAACCATGGGTGCCGCAGAGAAATCAAAACCCTACATCCCATTATCGGGCAGTGCCAGCGACGGCTGGTCAAACGACGATGAAGCCACGGCTACATGCTTTTGTGGTGCCGTGCAATTAGCATTCGTGAGTCTTTCCATACATGTATACCGCTCTTGCCTGAGTACCCGCCGACTCCCCCACACCCGTCTCATCGCTCCTGCACTGGTACTGATGCTGTCTACAAACCCCAGCCTACCCAAGGCCCGGGCCTGGTCTCCACATTCATCTGCCACTGCACGGACTGCCGCAAAATCACCGCATCCATGTTCGCGTCGAACTTCAGCGTGCGGGACACGCACCTGCGGCATCTGCGCGGACGCGAGAACCTCAAGACCTTCAGCCAGTCGCGCACCATCGCCTCGGGCAGCTCTATGACAGACCATTTCTGCTCGACGTGCGGCACGCTGATGTACCGCGTCAGCTCGGGCTTCCCCGGGTTGAGCGTCCTGCGTATCGGCACGGTGGACGATTTCCACCTGCATGAGACGAAGTTGAGGCCTAAGGTGGAGCAGTTTACGAAGGACCGGGTGGGTTGGTTGCATGGCGTGGAGGGGATCAGGCAGGTCGAGGGCAGCGCGTTCACCTCTAAGATAGTCCCCAAGTTGTAGTTTGTAGTCATTTACGGCGAGTCCATAGGCTTTGAGAGATACTTGTGAAACTCGTTATCGTCGATGAGAGCAAGATGCAGTCGTTGGCCGACGCCGGGTCGAGTCAAGTCAACGGCATCCTGTTCCAGACATATGGCGATAAATCCCCGCAGCCTCGCGCAATTGTCTATCTAGACGCTGTTTCTGCTGTTGGATTTGTGTACTCGACGACGACAGTGTTCTGTGCAGATATCAAGTCGTCGAAAGGAACTACAATTTACAAAGTTCGCGGTTCTACATCTTGCTAGTTCGCCTCATGTCCGACCACATTCGCGGCATCTCTTCTCCTTTGTCTTCCTCGCCCGGTCGACCGTCTGTTCTGTCACGACCACACTGGCCTTGGACGACCTATCCGACACACCGCTCCTCTCAGTCGTCTCTGCATTCCCTCAGCAATCAGTCCAACCCACAGTCGCCGTACGACGCGAGGACCGTCGGTTCATCGAATAGTCCAAGATTACACGCTTCATCTATGCCTTGGAGTTCGAGCAGGCCGGGCACGAGCGCTGCGGTGGCAGGCTTTCCGTCGCAAGAGGAATCCACTAGGCAGTGGTCATTCACGGTACGTCTGAACCGCTGCAGCTCGCGACGCGACGCGTCATTTGATCATAACACTTGTACATACAGGCATTTGAGTGGATCGTACGCGACGTCCACAAGCTCAGGAATTTTGTAGAGGGCTGTGAGGTAGAACAGTCTGACGAGACCACCGCCCCCGAGCCCGATGATTTTGAGATCCTCAAAGAGTCGCCTATGATTGGGGAGGGAAAGTTCAAGCTCGAGATAGGTCTGTAGTGAGCGCATGTCTACTTTCAATACTTTGGATGTGCTGACGTCTATGATAATGCAGCGCGTACACCCCAGCCAGACAGCGGTACCGCGACAGAGACTGAGACCACCCCTACACTTTCAGTATACATTACCTCGCTCATGCTGGATTTTCCGCACTCGGATTTTGCCATGTCTGCATCTATGATGACTGCTATCAAGTGCCAGGATGATAGAGTAGGTGAGAGGGGCGCCCGCGCTGAATGGGTCTGGGAACACTGGCAAAGCGACTGGACTTTCAGACATGAAAGCGAAGTTTGGGGTGAGCATTCGACGCGTCCGTAGTGTTCGACGTGTATTGATAGCACACGCATACAGAGTGTCCATTGCCACCATTGTCGACGTTGCTCAATAATCCGAGGATCCGCGACACGGATTCATTCGTCGTATGCGTGCAAATACACTGTCCGGTTGGTCCGTTTTACCCCCAACAACCATCCGCATACTTCGTGCCTCGGGACCTTCTTGACGGTCTCGAGGCATCATTGGATAACTCAAGTAAGCTTACGACACTCCATTCATTCTCTCATATCCTCACCACTGACACTCCGTTTCTATTAGACACTGGCGATGTCCGATTTGTATGCCTTGAAAGGCTCAGTCAACAACAGCCCTATTCTTCACCAACTCTCAGCCCTCCTAGTACCGCAAGATCGAAGAGTCGGTCTTCAACGTCGTCGTCGTACTCACCTTTCTCATCCCAAACCACTGCACGCAAGCGGATAATCTACGCCCACTCAGACATCCTGACTCGACGGTCCGAATACTTCTCGACAATGCTTGCATCTGCCTTCTCCGAGAACGCGGCAGCGCTGGCTCCTGGGGAACGCAAACTCTACACCGTGGTTGTCGAAGAGGCCGATTTCGATACTATCTATTGGCTGCTCAAATGGGTCTATGCGAATTGGCTTCTGTTCAGGGAACATGATGATCCCCGTGAAGCTGTCGATGGCGTCGGCGCTGGCTGGAGCGCTAGCTGGCTCAACGCGCGCGGTCCCGAATGGGATTGGAAGACGTTTCGGAAGACCGGTGTAGGCGAGGAAAGTCAAGTCCTATCTAGAGATGATGCCAGGAGCACAGCGAGCCCAGAAAGTGCAACAACCTCTGCGGGAAAGGGTAAACAGCCTGGTGCCTCTACGCCATCTACGCGATCTACCCCTGCCACAGCTAGGCAGACCCCATCCAAGACACCAACGAATTCAGCAAGTACATCTCGTCAGACTTCTTCTACGACGCCACGGCGACCAGCACCACCATCGACGTCCTCCCCAAGCGGTGCCTCCCCGAACATGCCCGTACCGATTTCCGAGCCAGTCAGTGGCCTGTCGAGGACGAAGCCCATCCCAATAACACTGTCTGTCTCGACCTCGGCCTTCGCGACGTCGCAACACTACCCGATAACGCAGCATGCGCAGCGGCAGCACCCACGGCCGCCGTCCGCGATATCCTCTCCGGACCCGCACCCCCATCCGACTCCGCCCCCGCAGCCCGCTTCGGCGCTTTCGATGTACCAGGTCGCGCACCGGTATGCGATGCCGGGACTTGCGGCTCTCGCTCTGGAGCATCTGATGTCCACTATCACGCCTCAGTCGAGCTTTGCGCTCTTGCTTGCTACCTCTGTTTGGGATGAGTTGAGCTCGATGGTCGAGGTACGCCCCGCTGTCTCTGTCTCTGTTATTGTGCTGATGTACTCGACCTACAATAGGACTACGTCGTAGAGAAATGGGACCAGGTCTCTGTCTCTGAAGAGTTCGAGCAATGCTGTCAAGAGGTTGCAGCGGGGGAGTAAGTTGACCACACGCTTGTGCAATAGGAAGACACTGACACCTCAACGTTTCTCAGATGGGGTACCCAGGGTGGGAAGACTTTGATGGCATTGTTTAGACGTCTCCGTTCGCCATCCTATGCACCCTGAATGACGGCGCTAACAGACGGAGCGGGACATTTGTATATCAGGACTGGAGCTCACATACTTGTATTCATATTTTTCATGTCATCGTGGATTTGGGACTGGGTACTGATACATACAATGGACACAACGAGGCGATAGCTAGACACGGGATGCAATGCGAAAAACGACAGCAAGAAAACAAGAAAACAAGAAAACACGACATAGACCCACACCCCCTCGAGCTTCAAGCCTGCATTGGCAAGGCGCTATCAGCAGCCGGGGTCCTCCACCTCCCATATCCCGTACATACCCCAAATTCCCTGTTAACACGCAACCCGAGAGAATTGTTAGTGAAAAACATCGCCGAAACAATTGCTTGCACTAACCCTATTATCACACGCGGTCGGTTTATCGTAGTGGAAGCCGTGGATGGTCGCCGGCGTCGTTGCACACATATTCTCCCAACCGCCGCTGTGTACATTCCACAGACGCGACTCGACCCGCTAACAAGAAGTTAAGGATTAATTACTAGTGCGAAGCCAATGACATAGCGGATGGGGCTGGTACTTACATGCCGTCCGGAGCCCTCGGCAGTGCAGTCCTATATACTTATTTCAGCAACAGGAATCCGGGGCGCGAAAAGCCAACACCGCACCTTATCGACGAAATCGCCCCAGAACGGGATACAATCAGGTTCGTTGAAGTCGACTAGCCAATGCCCGTGCATCCCCGACCACATTCCCTGCGGTGAAGACCCAGTAAGTCAAGTGGAAAGTGGAAACACGACAAATTAGACTGTGTATACCCGGTTTTCACACCAAGTAGGCGATTCAATGGTGACGTTATGAATGTGGATGGGTGTCTCATTACACGCCTTGGTCCAGTCATATCCAAATGCTGGGATGTTCCACAGGCGGGCGGTGTATTCGCGGGCTTGATGCCATAGGTGAGTATCATAGAGTGTGTGAATAGAACGGTCAAGCCTACTAGCATAGGAATGGCACGACTGCGACGCAAGTACCGGAGTGTCCCAGTACAAGTTCATGCGCTGGCGCCGTTCCTCTTCCTCCCGTTGCCTTTCTTGTTCGCGTTGTTTCCGCTCCTTTTCGATGCGTTTTCGTTCATGCTCCTTTTCGCGCGTCTCGCGTTCCCGCTCCCATCCCTCGTGCTCACGCGCATGATCATTCCGCTCGCGTTCCCAGCGTTCCCTCTCTGCAGGGTCCACCGAGTCGTCTTTGATCGCTTGCATCTCCCGAAAAATGGCCAAGGCGAGCCAGAGGACGATCAGGAGGGCGACGATGCGGAGTAACACCTTCCAGAAGCGGTCTTCTCTTCCACTCTCTCTTGGTTTGAGAAGAAGCGCTGCTGTCTCCTCAGAGCTGTGGGCAAATATTGTCAATGTTTTTTTGCAAATGGGCGGGTAAATGGAGGATGCATACCGTTTGGAAGGCTCATGTGCATAGTACTGATTGTAAATCAGAGTTTGGCTTCCCACTGGCTGGCTGTGCAAAGGAAAATCGAGCACAGATTAACGATAAGATGACCGAGTGTGCTCGAGCAAATTAAAATATCCACCGTTGTTGCGATATATTTGCATTGGGAGACGCCGGGTAAGAGCGAGCCTGTTGACTGGCCCATTCACTGTCCGTGGTAGCGTCAATACCCAGGCTCAGTATAGAAGTGAAGATATATACGCAGGTCTATGCGTCGACGCCTTGTAGCGAACATCCCCGGCCTCGGATGCATAGGACGGCGGTGGCGACCGGACTCTGGACGTCAGGGTCAATATCAGCATGCGGCAAACATCGTAACTCGAGTCGTTCACATACGAGTCTCCAATGCTTCTAGCGCTACGCTTTGGAGCGTTGGAACGGGTATTCTTGTCCACAGGTGTATAGCTCGGCGGAGAGTCATAGTGGCTACCACCAGCACCCATCGGAGTAAATATGGGTAATCTGAATGAGCTAGGACTTGGCTAACCTTTTCCTAGTGCCCGACATATCGATCGATTGCTCTCAGATTTCGCAAAGAAATTGCTTCACGAACGTTGAGAGCAAAGACGGCTCGGGCGTCTAAACTTGGTGAACGAGGTAACCTCGCCGCAGGTGTCGCGGGCTTTGAATCTTTCGTACCGCGTCCCTTCAAAATCAAATCGCGTGTGCAGCACTGGCGAGCCCTTCATGACAAGCACTTGCTGTAAACTCGCTCCTCGATACGCGTTTCTCCTTGTCTAGCTCGACTCTGCTCGAGGCTGAGTGCATCTCTGGGGTATCGATAATACTTGGGGCTCGCACAATGCGCTTACTGCAGATACACGCCGCGGCGGTCTACCGTCACGGTATCCGGACGAAAACCGCACGGCGGACACTTGCGTCCCTAGCCCAAGATACCCGGTCAGACTCAACCTTCCGCATCCCAATCATCGACTTTGCCCAGTTTCGCGCAGCGAAGTCGGTATCGGAAAAGCGGCGCACGGCGGACGAGATAGTGAACGGGTTCAAAGAGGTCGGCTTCGTGTACCTCGCCGGGCACGGGATACCCCAGGACACAGTCGCACGGGCGTTCGAGCGAGTAAGAGTACCGTTCCCTCCCTGTCCTAGCATTCCCCAGTGACGAAGGGATCCGTGTCTATCAGAGTGCACAGTTCTTCAGCTTGCCTGCGGACGTGAAGGTCTGCACCCCCTCGCAATCTCCCAGCAACGCCACGATGCTGAATGTGAACAGTCGAAACTTGCATGGGAAGACCCGCGCTCAAATCGCGGGTATGTGCAGATAGGGCGGGAGCGCGTCACACAGTCCGCCGACGCCGACGAGATTGCAGCGCTCCGCGCGAAGGCGCCCGACTTCAAGGAGTCTATGGAGATCGGCCGAGACTGGGACGCGACGTGGAAGAACCGATGGCCGCACGAGACAGATGCCCCCGCGTTTAAACGCACGATGCTCGATTTTTACCAGGTGCGTATCCCGTTTCCCGGTATTTTGCTGGTGTTGATTAACATGGAGACGGGTAGACGTGCCATGAGCTGCACGTCGTCGTCATGCGCTCGATCGCGATTGGGCTCGAGCTGGACGAATTTTTCTTCGAGGACAAGATCAACGAGCAGTGCCATAATCTCCGGCTCCTCTCGTACCCTCCCATTCGTTCGTCCCTGCTTAAGGGCGACGACCAGGCGCGTGCTGGTGCCCACTCAGGTGCGCACATACGTATTCACTTCATCGTGCATATATCTAATAATGTTACCCTCAGACTACGGCACATTGACACTATTGTTCCAAGATTCGGTGAGCGCCCAGTCTACGAGGTCTCTATTCAGACATGCCAACAACACATCTCCTTAGGTTGGTGGACTGGAGGTGCAGAACCCCCACACGAAACATTTTCAGCCCGCACACCCCGTGGTCCGTAATACACACATCTGCTATCAAACGTGTCCGAGACTGACCACCGCCCCACCACAGCCCGGAACGATCGTCGTCAACGCCGGGGACCTCCTCGCGCGCTGGAGCAACGACGTCCTACGCTCCACTCTACACCGCGTCGTCGCGCCGCCCGCGCAAAAGGTCAGCGCCACGGAAAGCATCACCCCCGCCCGCCAGTCCATCGCGTTCTTCTGCAATCCGAACTTCAGCACCGAGATCTCGTGTCTGCCGAACTGCTATGGCCCTGGCGTCGCGAAGAAGTACGAGCCCGTGACCACGGAAGAGTATATCGTCGGGCGGCTCAGTGCGACGTACACATAAGGGAGGGAGGGGCGGGAGAGATTGGGATGCTATTTATTGTACAATTATATGAGGGCTCGTTGGTAGGCATACACTATATGTACTATGTGCTGTAAGTGCTATGATCGTATGTCGAAACAAAGGAAACCCAATCTACACCGCAAAGCCGAATATGTGTGGAAAAGACGCGGAAAGCTCTGGTGTGATTTCAACTCAAATCCCGCGCGAGTACCGTAAGAAGTGCGGGCGCGTGAATTCCACATCTCAACCTGTGGAATTCACCCGTAGCCCATGTGGAATCCATTGAGTAAGATCGGGCCAGGATCTACTGCAACGTAGCACCAGGATGCAGCGGGCAGCAGCGCTAGCGCAGTGGCCGGGCTCACAAATTTTGACAGATAGAATTGGGGCGGCGTTGATTGTAATGAAAGTGTATTGTTGGATACGGTAGTCGTATATAGCTAGTGCGTAGTGACAGTATGTAGTGAATGGCTGCGGCCCTAGGCTCGAGGGTGATTGCGCCGTCCAGCTGCGACACAACGACAAAAGTGCTCTAGACTAACCTTTGGGTGGGCATTGCTGACTCCCCCATAGTTGTTTGACAGGGTCGGTGCTCACATCGGCCAAGGAGGAGAAGGCAGGACTAGAGCCAGGCTGAGTTGCGATGAGGAAAAAGCTGAGCGGCGCTGAGCGCTGAGGCCTGACAGTCACGGTGGCAAGTGCCAGGCTCTAGAAAATCTAAGTCCCACTTCTTGTTTGCATGAAGCTCGCGTAGCGGTTCGGACCGGGTCCCCTGGCTTCGTTTACCTGCTGCTTAACCCGCCGCCGACCTGCCGAAACGCAAAATGTGGTGTCCGCACGGCGGGGCCATGGAAATCGCACGTACGCGTTTCTTACGGTCTTCACACTGTTTCACTTGCGGATTCCGTCCTTTATCGAGTGGAAAACGGATGATCAATAATTCGTGAGGCATCCATCCTCATTCGGCTTTGCGGTGTAAGTAATTGGATCCTTTCGGGACATTTTTTAAATGGCGCGTGTATTTCCAGGTTGGGCACATTATCAATGCTATCAGGCTGGAACGAGTTGTCCCAGTACGAGAATAATTGTAATGGCTCCAGTCTGCTACAGACGGCAACATCCTTCTTCCCTTTATACTGGAACCAGATTGGAACAGCCGGGAAAATTGTGGTTACATTAATATTATACTGGTATCTTGCTGTGGAACATGCCAAAACAGGCTAAAAATGATTTTACTGGTATTACGATGTTTTTAGGCTGGAACGGACCGTCGAAGGATGTCTTTCCTCCAGTGAAGACGAGGTCGACGCTTGTACTCTTACCACCACCATCTCTCTTCACGCCACTCCTTTCCCAGCGCCGCAGACGCACAAGGCGCATACGAACGCTACGAGAACTGAAAAAAATAACAGGCAAACATGCCTCCTCGTCGCTCATCAAGAGCCGCATCTGCAAAACCACCCTCGGGTCCCGTCACAGTCACCACCCAGCCCAAAAACACTGCCAAAACTGTCCCTGCACCGCGCAGCCGTGCTAAACGCGCCGCATCGCCCGAGGACGCAGCTCCCCCACCACCCAAACGCACCAGAAACGCAGCACCCAAGCCCGACAATAATGGCAGCCTCAAGCCGTCCAACGGCCGTGCACGCTCCGTACCCGCAGCCGTCAAGAAACCTACGGCCGCGCGTAAGCACCGTGCCCTCACGCCACTGCCCGAGGTCCTCCCACAGATGAAGCCCTACTTTAACCCGCTACCGACGCCGCCCGAGCCCCACTTGCGGCCCGCGCCGCAGCTCTTCGTCTGGGGCGCGGGTAATTTCGGCCAGTTCGGTATGGGCCCCGATGTCCTGGGCGAGTTTGGCAAGCCGCGGAAGAACGCGTGGGTAGAGGAGCAGATGCAGAAGGGGTCGTTTGGTGAGGCCGGCGCGGGAATAGAAGCGATCGCGGCGGGTGGGCTGCACACCATGTTTATTGACGAGAAGGGAACAGTGAGTAACATACGCTCGCTAGATCGTGCTACTAACTATAACGAGCGGCAGATATGGTCCTGCGGTGTGAACGACGACGCGGCATTGGGCCGCATTACCAAGGACGTGCCCGATCCCAAAAAACCAGGGTCGTACTTGGACATCGACGACCTCACGGCCGTGCCACATCCCCTCGAAACTCTCGTCGCCGAGGGATTCCGCGCCGTCAAGGTGACAGCGGGCGACAGCATATCCGCTGCGATAAGCGCCGAGGGCGAGCTCAGAGTGTGGGGGTCCTTCCGAGTCAGTTATCTCTGCACCATGTCCTCAAAATGGCAACTGATGAATAATGCAGGCGAACGAAGGCGCGCTCGGCTTCAGGAGCGGGCTGAAGCACCAGTTCCTACCCACGTCGATTCTTGAGCTCCAGCACAAGCCCGGTGACTACGAAAAGGCCGTAGACTTTGCCTCGGGCAACAACCACCTCCTCGTCCTCACCAGTAAGCTGCTCGTCTTTGTATTACATAACACTTGCTGATTTCTGCGGTCTTTACAGCTCACGGAAACGTCTTTTGCTGGGGCTCAGGCGAGCAGGGCCAGCTCGGCCATAAAATCATGGAGCGACGCAAAATCGGCGGCACCGTGCCGTACAAAGTGACGCTCGGCTCGCGGTCGCGCAAAGCCGTCGTCGTGGGTGCAGGGAACTACCACTCCTTCGCCGTCGACGACCAGGGTGACGTCTGGGCATGGGGCCTTAACAGCCAAGGCCAGCTCGGCACAGGATTGTCCAGCACAACGACCATGGACGCCGAGGTGCAGACGCCGAAAAAGGTCAAGGGGCTAAGCCAGCTCGAGCTCGACGGCGACAAGATCGTGCAGATCTCCGGCGGGGAGCACCACACCGTCTTCCTCTCCGCGGCCGGCAAGGTCTACGCGTGCGGGCGATGCGACGGCGGGCAGCTCGGGCTGCCGGAGGACCACGCGGCGCTAGAGCACGAGGACGGAGAGGAGGAGGTGAAGTACGTGACGAAGCCGACGCTCGTGGCGTTCCCGGACGACGACGATGACCCGGTGGTGCACGTCTCGGCGGGGACGCACACGAACATGGCGGTGACGAAGGGCGGCGCGCTGTACGCGTGGGGCGAGGCGACGCAGGGCGAGCTCGGGATCGGGGAGGACGGGGAGGCGCGGACGCCTACGACGATCGTGCGCAAGTCCGGCGGCTCGTGGGCGGCGATAGGTGTCGCGTGTGGCGGGCAGCATACGCTGGGGCTGTTCCGGAAGAAGAATTAGCGGCGAGGGAGTGTGTATGAAATGTGCCGTCGTCGTCGTCCGTTTTCTTTTCTCTGTTCTAATGTTTCTGCCCTCGCTCACGTACCTACGCATAGTACTACACTAGATCATTTCACAATCCGCCATCTGAACCTCATCTCATGGACCCCATCCATCCCATTCCATTCATACCAATGCTTTCATCCATATTGTTCTTTTATTTTATGATCTAGGCCGCCTCAATTCTAACGAGACTTTGCACCGTCGTGTCTGTCAACGTTCGCTCAGCATCCTCCGCTCTGGCCACCAGCTCGCCCCACTATAGCTTGCCGACCCGTATAAAAGCCCACGTCTTATTAATATTGCTACTCGTTTCTGTTGTGCTTACGGGCTGGACGTCGACCTCTCGTTTCAAACAAATATTTAAAGTCAGCGAGCGATACCCAATCCCAACACGTGGACGGATTCTGGTGAACCCAGTCTTGTCCTTAAGCTTACCAGCTTCATATCTGCAAGTACGAGAAAAGGATCGTGAGCGCAGTGAGTTGAAGCTATGCGTAAGGCATTTTCTACGCAGGTGGTAAGTATCAGTCTGTTCGTTATAATTGTCCCATTTTTTCTCGTATTTATTTATATATTTTCCAGCGATCTCTCCACGCGCAGAGGTACTCGCTCCCTGTACGACCAGGAGCGCTATCTGCTCGTGAAGAGTATGTTTATCCTCAAAAAAGAGACACCATGGCTGTGCTAAACATACCCCAGGTTCCCTGTAATAAACCCAGCAACTGGGGACCACCTCTGCACGTACGTCGCACCTCGAATACACAATCTAAACACTATTGCAATGTACACCCCAGCGTCGAATGTGCATCTACGGATGATGTCCGTGAGACCATAGATTTCGCGTCCAAAAACAAGGCTTGGGCTGCCACTCCTGCACATGCTCGCTCCAAGGTCCTTACGCGCCTGGCAAGGGCGCTGGAAGCGCGCATCCCCGACATGGCGCGCATCGAGACCTTGCAGACCGGCCGGACCATACGCGAAATGTCTGCTCAACTCGGACGGCTGCCAGAATGGCTGTACGTGTCTCCGTTCAACCCTGTCATGTACATCCGCTTATGCGCGACGGCGACGGCGACAGCGACTACTACGCGGCCCTCCTGCGCACAACTGAAGGCTTCGTCGCGCCGACGCAGGGGACGCTGCTCAACTACGTACAGCGCGTCCCGCTTGGTGCTGTCGCGCAAATCACTGTCTGTGCACTTTGGCCCTCGTGAATTGCATTGCATCTCATATCACTTTGACTCTGCCAGCCGTTCAACCATCCACTGCTTATCGCCGTGAAGAAGATCGCGCCCGCGTTGGCTGCGGGAAACAATATCATTGTGAAGCCCTCTGAGGTGCGTGTGTTTTCCAATCTACCCAATTGACTTAGGCGTATCTCACTGAACTCTGATTTGTATTGCACTCCCTCGCATATTCCTCCAGCTCGCGCCAATCTCCGTGCTCGAATTCTCGAAATTGGCCGACGAAGCAGGATGTACGTGCATGCATCTCAGTTCGTCTGCTTTGTTGAAGGCTTAGTACGTGCTCGCTATGCACAAGTGCCCCCGAGCACGCTTTCGGTCCTCCCTGGGTACGGGCACACAACGGGGAAGGCGATCGTCTCTCACCCAAGCATCCGCAAAGTCGACATCACCGTACGTCACGATACACCTCAAAACTCACCTCTCTTGCTCACAAACTCATATTACGCAGGCGGGCACAGAAACAGGGCGCGCCATCGGGAGCATCGTCGGCGCGAACCTCGCCGCATACACAGCCGAGCTCGGCGGGAAGGTACGTCCCCCCCTCCCCTCTCCTCTCCCCCTCCCTCATCCTCTCAACAGGCGCCCATCCTCGTATTCGCCGACGCGGACATCCCATCCGCCGTGAACGGCACGGCCTTTGCCGCATTCGTTGCGTCGGGCCAGACGTGCGTGTCCGGCACGCGCGTGCTCGTGCAGAGTGAGGTGTACGATGAGTTCATGGAAAGGTTTTTGGAGAAGGTGGAGGGGGTAAGGAAGGGGATGGGTGATCGTGCGTTGTTTGCTGCTCCTTCAATCCGCTTCCTAATGCACACTAACTGAAATGCATACTAACTCCTCCCATCGATGCAAACACGTACTCAAAAACGCACACTGACGCTACTGACTGCTGGCGCCGACAGCGATGAACCCGCGCTCCACCATGGGCACCGTTATCTCCGCTTCCCACCTCGCGCGCATCTCGGGCATGGTCCAGCGGCGCCCCGCACACAGCACGCTCCTCGCCGGCGGCGCGCGCCTCACCGGCACCTCCGCGCTCGACGCCTTCCCCTTCGCGCGCGGCAGCTTCTTCGCGCCGACCGTCGTTGCGGGCGTCGAGCCCACTGACGAGCTATGGCGCGAGGAGGTGTTTGGGCCGGTTGTGGTTGTAAAGGCGTTTGAGGTGAGTTGGCTGTGATTGATATTGTGTGTGGGAAGGTGATGGGAAGGGGCTGATGTACGGTGTGCATGTAGGATGAGGCGGAGGGTGTGCGATTGGCGAATGATTCGCGGTATGCGCTTGGGGCGGGGGTGTGGACGTCTGACTTGTCGAGGGCACATCGCGTTGCGGGAGCAATCGAGGCGGGACTCGTATGGGTGAACACGCATCATAGGAACGATCCGAGCTCGCCGTGGTTAGTTGTTTCCTATTCCTCTTCTCTAGAGTATCATGCTGATCTGTTTACGCAGGGGCGGGATGAAGGAAAGCGGCATCGGGCGCGAGAACGGGGTTGAGGCGCTCATGGCATGTGCGTACATTGTCATTGTTCGACGAACTAAGACAGATACTTACATGAGTACACACCATACAGACTCGCAGAGCAAGTCGACGATCGTGAACATCGCGAGTGCGGAGGACACGCGCGTGCACGATGACTGGTTCGCGGAGGATGCAGGCGTTAAGCGGTATGGCTGATGGGTGAAATGTATTAAATATGTGCTGTTCGAGACGATGATTACAATACCTAGGAAGGCGGAATAGGGACGTCGCGTAAGGTAAGTACACAAGAACGGGGGTAGGTGATACAATATGGTATTTGTCCTCGGCATGCGCATACGGGAGACCATAAAATACAGCAGTGCATATTCTTCTTTACATACACCGCGGATACGTTAGCCAGTGGTCTTGACGGCTTCTGGTCTTGCGGGCGTTTGCTAGATAGCGAGTCGAATGAGTATCACTGAAGAGTATATTCGGGGATTACGCACCTCTCCGAGCTCGAAGGGTGGCTCATCGATAAAGTCGGGCACTTTGTTGATGTCGGCGAGATACGACGCGCCTTCTTCCTCTTCTTCTAACTGGAGTGCGTCGAGCTCTGTAAAGGATATTTGTTAGCAGATGTCTTGGGATGCCATGGACTACGTGCCTGCTTCAAGATCAGCCTCGTCGATTTCGTCCGGTACGGCGTAGGATCGTCCCAACGTCTCCTGAATCTCGTTCGCCTGCTCTAGCATATCCTCCATATCGTAATGTATACTCTGCGATCGAAAGGCACATCAACGAAGTGTTGTATTTCCTGACAGTCAACGCCCGCACCTCGATCTTGTCAACGTCAATTTTGCCGTACTGTTTCCTCATCTCCTTGTTCGCGAGCTTCATCGCGTCGACGGTCGCCATTGTATTCCGCAGGTTGTCCGTGGCCAGCGAGGCAGACTCCATGTTAAACGTCTGTTGCGTAAGCTGCGCCATCTGCGCCTCGTACATGCGCTTCTGCTTCAGTGTGCGCAGCGCGCGCTGCTGTATTGCGTCCTGCGCTAGTGCCTCAGCCTCATGTCTAAGGATACCGAGTCGGACATGTGCAGTACCTTGCCGGGTCCGTTCCGGAGCTTGCTCATCTGCTCCTTGTACCGTCCAAGCTCCCCATCGAGTTTCTTGACCTTGACCTCGATGGACGCCATCCGCGCGTCTGTCTGTGGCGCAGATGTTTCGTGAATATACGCTCCGGTGTCCGTCAGCCGCAGCACGGGGCACTGACCGACGCGATAGCATCCTGGAGATTTGGTTTCGGTTTCTTACTGGACGAGCTGCCAAAGATACGGTTCATGTCGAGCTACCGAGAGGATACGCAAGCTAGAGACGCTATAAAAGTCCGACCAAGACGCCGAAAGCAAATCAGTGCAAGTGGCAGTAGTGCAGTGGATACGATGGACGCCACAACGCCTCGAGGAAGAGGCGTTTCATACGTAAACACGTGGCATTATTACCATATCCGTCGTTGTGGGGGTTGTTCGCCCTCCGCTGGCTTTTTCTTCCGTTCACATCCAGTGCCAGGGAAAACAACGAGAACAGGCGTTTGTACCCAGCGTATCTCAGCGGACAAGACACCGCACAAGACGCCGTTTTCTTGCGATTTCTCCGACTTTATTGGCTGGCACAACAACCATAGAAGGCACAATTTGGTTCCGTTCTAGCCCAACATCTCCTTATCCAGCCAGTGCTGCATCGCTATACGCCGTGGAACCGTCCCGTCATAAATCGTGAAATATCTGAAATCTAGATCCGACAGAAGGTGTCGACGGCTTTGATGAACTGTGGGCGCCGAGAAGTGCAATTTTGACTCGTCTCTTGCTGTGCGTGGATCTCAGTTTCTCCCTCGACCGGTTTGATCTCCTGCAGCCGTTGCCAAAAGCAGTTTGGGAAAAACACAGGAACAGGCTTGAACTCAAAATTTTATGCCCCTTGTCTTCACGGCCCACGGCTGTGCTTGCAACGAGGACTATCGATTGACGCACGAGATGCCTGCCTTGTGTCGCCGGTCATGTTCTCGAGGCTCCATTAAATTTTATACAGGTTCTCTGGAGGTATAAGATGCCGAGAAACCGCATTGGAGCGGCTGGAACTCGCGTAATCATGTCCGCTTTTTTCCCTAACGTCAACCTGGTTGCATTGAAAAATTATGCAGCAGTCACCGCCGCCATGGCCCACCCTGACGCAAGGCCGGGCACGTCGAGTGGTCTGCGTCGTGGGCCTCCTCTGAGGCCTCAAATTTCTAGCTGCCAGGATGTGACTTGGGGCGGCGAAAAGGCTGGTATTTCTCTTCGTTCTGGACCACACAAAATCTGACGGCTCTGCAGATGATAGAGATTTCGTTCGACCCAGCTACTTTACCACTGGGACCCAAGTCTCTACTCGCTTACTTTCCTGAAGGGCGAGCAACGCTGACCACACAAGCCCTGGTAAGTGTGGCGCTCTGTTGGGATGTGTACTTCATCTTGATTTATTGCAGGTTGGAATGTCGGAAGCGGCTAGGCGTGCAGGTTTGGTTGTCCCAAAAATACACAGGTTTGTGGACCATCGCATGTCGGCTGACATAGGTGCAGAGGTCGTCATCATGGACAAGGTAGGTGGACCCTCCGCTCACGAAGCATTCGCTCAACGCCACCCTCTCATACAGCTCCCCGGATACTCGCTCCAGGATATATGGCCACGACTTAGCGAGAACCAACGACTCAAAGTCTGTGAATGTGTCGCAGAAATCCTCCTCAAGCTCTACAACGAGCACAGTCCCATGATTTGCACCGAGCTGCGCGGGACAAATGTGTACACGGGACCGACGCTCCCCGGCCAGGTATCCCCCACAAACACGCAGGCACCAATACTGCTCTCGCCGCCGTTCAATCAAGGCCCATTATCTTTCCTACCTCCGCAACCGGCGATATACAGAAATGACGATTATCTGTCCGCGCTTGCAGGCCGTATGCACAAGGTCTTTCGCACCGACCCCCGCGCTAACCGCCAGGGCCGCAAGACAGGATACCCACAAGCCAGGAGGCTCACAGACACGGACGTCGAGCGCGTGCTAGACACATGGGCGCGCCTCGGCCAGCTAACCGCCCACCACGCGGGTGGCTTCTACGTCCCAGGCGCGCTGTCCCGCAACGCCCGACAGAAATCGTACGAAGTCCTCAACAGCGCTGCATTCGGAATCGTGCACACCGACATGCAGATGTACCGCTTCATCGTGCGCATCGACGGTAGCGGTGGGAGCCCCACGGACCTCCAGGTCTCCCTGGCTACGGGCTGGGAGCACGCCTTCCACGGCCCCCTGTGGTCCTGCGCCCGCGTTCCGCCGTGGCTCCTCCCGCGCCCCCAGCCAAACGAACCGGTACACTGGGAAGAGCAGCCGCGGTACCGGGAGGCAATAATTGGACACCTTCGTGCTCGCAGCCCCGAGAGCTGGTTCATCGCGCATGTGTACGGCACGGCTGAGCGGCGGTTTGAGAATCTTGTGTCCCAGCATTGGATATTTCGCGATACCTCGGAGGTGGCGCTCGTGAGGTTGAAGAGGTTTTGGGAGATACAGCGGCCAGATATCGCGTTCCCTCTGCCTGTAGGGTTGGACTACCGAGCGCCTGGGGACGGCGAGGACCCCTTGCATCAGCTACTCGCATTGGATCCCCCAAGTACGTCGTCGCAGTGGAGTCCAGACGGGTGATGCCAAGACTGGGTCCTCTTTTTTATTCGTAACATCGCGCAGTGCTTGACGGTTTCCCTTCTATATGGACCTATGCTTGTTGTGTGAGTATCTATTGTCCTTGCGCCTCGGGCTCGGTGTTCATTTCTGTTGTCAGCATCCGTCTTGTATCCCCGCTAGATTCGCCGCATTGTATAACTTGTTATTGGCCGTGTATCGTTGTTCTTTCGCGTATTGTACTCTACGATTTTTTTGTAACCTGCGAGAACGGAGACACTGCTGAAGCTCGAAGTACTGAGAACTTGGAAGCACCGAGATCAAATCGAGATACCTATGTATATCTGAAGTTCAAGCACATCATGGTGGGCGTTGAATGCGTGTTGTTACATTACTATTGTCGGGGAGAGGTGCATTACACATTTCATGAAACACTTCGCAAATACCTAAACTATCGCTACGAGGCCCCATGCCTTAAAATGAATCACCTCATGCATAGAGTGATAGGCTACGGCCACGACAGGAACCCACGGATGGCCCCACCCACGTTCAGCACGTCCAATCTGCAGATGAAAGCATTCCATCAGTGCCTGCTTCAATCCACTGCCTGATGCAGTAAACGGGATGCGCATAACTCACAAGAATGTATCGTGGCCCCACACGCCACCAAGCTCGTAATACCTTACGTCGGCATTACCACCCATTCGAAGGGCGTCCACGAGCTCGCGTTGTTGGTCCACAGGAAATAGGATGTCAGACTGTACGCCAAGGACGAGAGCCGGGATGTGTGACAGGCGGGAAAGATTGGCGGCGAGAAGAGGAAGGTGTGGTGGCTGGACGGGCGGCGGTGGATGTGGTTTGTTCAGCAGGTTCGAATTGCTTTTGCCTGAGTTATTTGAACGTGACCGTGGATGTGAATGGGATTGCGTAGACGAGGTAGACGTATGTGCATTAGGTGGCAACGTCATGTCGAAGAGATCCATTGCCTTCGAAATGTATATCAACGAATTTGCGTCATATTTCAGGCAGAACTGCTCGCCCTGGTGGTCCAGGTACGTCTCGATGAGAAAATCGGGGCATAGTGCAGGTAACCGCGGGAGGGCAAGATCGCCCTCAGCGGATCCGCGTACAGGTTCCGCGTCTGCGGACGATACAGGTTCAGGCCTTAGCATGCGTCCGAAACGTTGGTCCCACTCCGGACCGGACCTATATGTGATTGTGGCGATTTCTGATAACGGATTAGCGCTGTATACCAGTGGAGTGATGCCTGCGACTTACGGCGGGCGAGTTTCATGCCTGTATGCGGCGGGAGACCGTCATAGTAGAACCCGTTATTCCAGTTTGGATCTGCCATGAGTACTGAGGTGGAATAGTTGAACAAGCTAGGCAGATAATATGTACAAATCTTGCTTACCACTTCTCTGTGCAAACCGCATGGCGACGCTACTTGGATTGCTGCGTGCCGTTCCGCTAATGCTAACGACACGGGCGACTCGCTCCGGATGTAGCCACGCCGCAGCTAGACTCTGCATGCCACCCATCGAGCTACCCACACTTGCGTACAGTTTGTCCACGCCGAGATGGTCCAATAAACAAAACTGCGCGCGGACCATGTCAAATATTGATAATATGGGGAATCGTGTGGCATATGGTTCGCCTGTAGCTGGGTCGATGGATGAAGGTCCTGTTGAGCCGTAGCACCCGCCGATCACGTTCGTGCATATAATGAAGAATGAGTTGGTGTCGAGGGGACGGCCTGGACCTATGAACGCCTCCCACCAGCCAGGTGCAGAGTTGAGGGATGTTGATGCTGCATGCGACGATGCCGACAACCCAGTATGGAGAAGGATAACATTGTCCTTGTTCGGAGAGAGAGTACCCCATGTCTCGTATGCTATGTCCACGGATGGCAGCGGTGCGGCATATGTTAGTGGCAGCGGCTTCGGGTGGTGGTAGGTCTTGTACGATCGTGGGTCAGGCCGCGCATACGGCGGTTCTGGTCCTGATTCGGATTCTTTTTCCTGCGTAGAGGACGTAGCTTGCGCAAGCCGGGATTGGCGCGAAGCATGTGCGTCGACACAAGGGAAAGTGGGATTCGGTGTGTACGCTCGCCGCAGGCCTGGTGTCCGTCTAGTCCTGGCCGTCGCCGTCGCTTTCGCGACCGATTTCGCACTTGTTTTCAACACGTTCATCGTCGCCGCCGTCGTCGTCGAGTTTCAGTGAGAAAAACATATCGGCCCGTTGACTTCGCTTTGAAATATAGACCGGAGACGGAAAGAGACGATGGCGCCATCGTGAGCCGTGAGCAGGCCGACAGGAGCAAAAATCAAATTCGGCAAGAGTTCCCACGGTCGTCAATTTCACGTCGCGTTGACGCCGCATGCTGCGCTCAACGACGAGCTCGACGACGGACACGACGACGGCGACGGCAACGACGACGACGACCAGCAGATGAACGACGGCGGCATCAGCGACAGTACTTCGCTCGCCTCTTCGTCCTTTGCTCATCAATTTTCACCGTCAACGCCCTCCACTTCATTCGAAAACTCTAGTTCTTCACATCCTGCATTGGCGCCTACGATTGAGGCGGCGCGCAAGAAAGAGCAGCGGCGCAGCTTCAGCGTTCGCGTGCTCCATTTACCCAAGGATGTGAGTGCACATCCCCAGGTAGCGCGCTAGGATACTAATGAAATCAACGGGCGTCTTAGTTCACATCACTCGTGCGGTCGAACAGTACCTCTGGCTCCCGCCGTCCCCCCACAAAGGTCCGTCCACAAGGGTGCCAAGTGCAAGCATCTCAATGTTCATCTCACTCGTCCTAAATCGAAACCAGCCGTCCGAGGGAAACGACTATGTGTTCATGCCACCACCGTCGGCGCCTGCAGCCATGTTCGCGCACCAGCAGCTGCCCACCGACGACCGGGATCATGACCGTGACAGACGGCCGCGAAAGTCTGAGTCCAAGGTGCGTTTGTCTACAGATGCGATCAGAATCAAGTTGCGCAGGCGAGCTTTTGTACGTGGTTGTTGTTTCAAGATTGGTCCTACGTCTTTGTATTCTGTGTGCATATTTATATCATTCCACATTGTTGACAGCGCTCATCGAACAATTTTGTTTCTATTCGGGCTAACTATGTGTCAACAGATATATGCGTTCCTCCACCGAGCGCGGTCCGGTTCGCGCTCGCGCTCGCATACGCGCCCGGTGTCCCCATCTGCATCATCCCCTCCTACTGCGAGTCCTTCCCCCGCGCATGTGGACCCGGTATCACACGCAAAGTCGCCTTCTGCCTCCACCGCGGCATCGAAGTCGACCTCCTCCGCAGAGAAACCATCCACCCGCAGCCCGTCCCGCCCTCTGTCTAGCACAAATACACATTCCACGATCACGTCGCTTCCACCCACCCTTTCTCGACGCCCGCGCCATGCACGAGCAGGCCTCGTCTTGCCAAGTGAAGGTGGGAATCCCGAGGATGATGGTCGTGGGCATCGGACGGATAATGCGTATGGGCATGGAGCGGAACGTGGGCCTGAAGACAGTAATGGAGACAGACACGATGGCTCGCACAATGTCGAATTTGCACCCAAGCCCACCTATGACACAGGCGCAAATGCGTCTAATACAGGTTCTACTAGACGTAAGCTGCTCCAGCAGTTCTTCACGCCCTCACATTCCCGGAGGTCATCTAGTGATCCTATTCCGGTTCCCACCGTATCGCGCCAGCCGTCACTTACACGCCAGACATCCGCATCGACCTCACGAGCTGTCAGCCCAAATGCAGATTCTGGGCACAGCAATGGCAATAATGGTAGTTCCAGGCCTGCAGCAGAACCTGCACGCGGGCGCGGCCGTCGTCCTAACCGTTTCTGGGGAGGTCATCGCAAAAGCGCATCGGCAGAAGTCCCTGTGCCCGTGCCCATTCCCGTACCGACGTCTCACGACACGTCACTGCTGCGTGGTCCCCCGTCGCATTCACCACTGCGGCCGGACTCTTTTGCGCATACCCCGTCCACGCCACCCCGCAGACCAAATCCAAACTCAAATCCTTCAACAGCACCCTCTACCCCACCGCCTCCCGCCTACACGGTCGACTTGGCCTCGCCTCAGCCGCGGAAGCACGTGCCTGTAATTATGCATACGCCAGCGACGCCACTGCGCGATGATCCGGTGCGCGCAGCTACCAGCCCTCCATCGTTGCATTCGGTACATTCGACGGGAAAGTCGCGATTGGGTGCACCTGAGCCGCGCTTACGTGCCGCCGCCGCGCTAGACCGGGACGCCGAACGGGAGTGGGAGTTGGGCAGGACAGCGAGGGAGAGGAGTAGAAGCAAGGAGAGCAGCATGGCTGGGAGCCTTCCGAAAGAGCAAGGGCTCGCGGCTCGGTTGTCGCCGCGGATGTGGGCAAGAGGATTGGAACGTACTGCGAGTGGGTCTGGGGGACGACGAGACAAGGGAAAGGAGAAAGAGCGCGACACATCCAGAGTCCGTGGTCCTACCATCGAACGAGCATCATCCAGAGCACGAGCAATCCGCCCTCCGGTGCTCCAGAACGGACACTCCACTGTGAACGTCAACGCCTCGCTGTCAACTCCGGCGTACGCGACGTCGGTGCCACCCTCGCCTAATTACTCTCAATCACACGCCGTGAAAAAGACGCGTCACGGGAGTTTCGATTTCGAGCGGCCGGTTATGGTGCAGCCGTCGCCACATCACGCTGGGGCACCAAGGGCACATGTCAAGAAAGTTCACCTTCCGCCTCCCGCCCCACTTACAAGCTCATCGCATGCCACCGCTACCGCTACCGCCACAGGTACTGGTGCCGGAAGCTGGGGACGGCGCACAGCAACAGGTATGGCAAAAAGGCCACAACTGGGTGGTGCCGGCCTTGCACATGGCGCATTCGCCTTCGAACCTGCTGTCTCGACCTCCACATCGGGAAGTGTAGTATCTGAGCGTAGCGTCGCTGCTGGTGGATCGACCAGCAGTCGTACCGGGACGGCAAAGGCTAGGGCAGTGACTGGAGATACTGTGCTTGCACCAGGAGATCGTGGCAAGAGGCCAGCGGCACGTGGGCGCTCACTCGACCTTGGCATTGGTCTTGCGTGGGCACCGACGAAGGTCCGCCAAGAGGCTGTGCTGCCATCGTTCAGAGGGCCGAGTGCTCGTGGATATGCCCATCCTGGTACGGCCGATGCGATGGAGGCGCTTCGCGGTATCCTCGGAGAACCTGCATTTGCTACACTCACAAAATGTACGTCTCGGGTTTTCGTACTATCGTCTTTTGCGCTGCTTATTCCTCCACTCACTAGACGTGCGCCGGTACGATGCGCGAGCAATCTCCTTGGACGCTCTTGTGAACCGCACGGAAAAACTCTTGAATGCTCTCCCGATCAACGCACGGGAACGGCGCGAAATGCTCGATCGTTTCGTCCGTGGTGTCCGCCATGCGTGAATGCGCTCTCCCCTGCGAACACTGCCCAGTCCCTATCATCATCTATATCCCCCATGCCCACCTTGACTATTTTCTCCATTTATTTGCGATCCGTGAGGTTAAGTATGATATATTCCGCCGGCGTGCTATTATCGATATCCACATCCACTAGACTCGCTCCCACCCATCCTACCCGTCGTCTCCCATCGTGTTTCCGATTGTTATCCATGTACTTGGTCGTTTGTGTATCCTGGATCCATCCTTCTGCTCTCTGGTCTGTTTTTACCCTTCCATCATATGATTCCCCCACGCATCTCACCCACGTACTTATATCAATGTTCTTTTCTACTTCACTTTCTTGTTTGCTATTTTGCCTGCGTATATTTACTCACCTTACCTTTTAGTACCTAGTATTGGTTACACCCCATCGGCATCGCATCTACTCACACCATGGGCGTCGTGCTCTCCTCCCTCGGTCCTCGCTATGTCGCTATGCGCGCTGTTTGCTGCAATGGATGTACTTTGTTCTTTTGAGCGTTTCGGGATCGTCGTGATTGGTTACATTAATTCCACTGCATCGATAAGTATCATACATGCAAGACCTCCGAGCCTGAGCCTACCAAATAGTTCTAGGATATACCGTTCGCCCCCTACGTCGCGGGTCGCAATGCTCGAAGCCGCTCTGCGAGCTTGTCATCTTCCTGACGCACGGGCTCGCGGGCGGTGAGATCTGGCACAGCATCGAGGTCCTTTGCGGCAAGGTCGTGCTGCAACTCGATATTTGCCTCCTCGGCCGTCTGTCGCAGTAGTTGGTCGATCTGATCCTGAGGGGTAGACACGGCCGTGGACGAGGACATTGCGTCCTCCATATACGACGTCTGTACATCGAGGTCGGAGAATTGCGATTCAAATGTGTCCATGACGCGGGAGATCTGGGTTCCGAGAAGAGGTGCTCAGGTGTTATGTAGACCTGATGGCGTCAGAGCACTCACGCGTTCAAGATTCATACTGTCCATTGCTTTGTCCATCCCTTTCACCACGGAGGTCATGTTTCCTGTCACCTGGCGCATTGTAACTGCCGTCTCCACCCGACTCGCAACGGCATCTATGCGACTCGAAAGCCGCAGCAAATTCAAGTGCTCGCTCTTCTTTCGAATTGCATTCGAGGCATATATTCGTGCACCGTCGTTGTTGCCCTGCTGGAGTGCCTGCTCGCGCGGCGCGGCGTTAGACAATGCGCATATGATAGTGTACTTATCAAGATCATACCTTCTTCAGCTTGTTCTTCTCAGTGTTCTCATCCTTCTGTGCTTTCTTCGCTTGTCGACTGAGAGTCTTTGCGGTGAACTGATCCAGAATTACGCGCGTCAATGAGATGTAATGCGCGAGAGGTGTATTCAAGCACCTTGAGCTGGAATAAAGTTTCTGTGCGAGGTTAGAGACATTCTCCGTCACATAGTAGGACCTCTCACTCTCAAGATTGCTCATGGTCTAGCGGTTATCCGGTTAAAGTGGGAAAAGCAAACAGGCTAGCGGCAACGGTGGTAAGTAGGTTGAAGACGGAGTACTTAACACTGACAGGCTGCTAAAGTAGTAGCGCTTACCTAATAAGCAAACTCTATACAGCATCGACGCGTTATAAGTACGAGCGCGTCTCTTGGCGTCGGACCACCTGGCGTTCACAATTTTCTAGTTGGAATGGGTCTGCTTCATTATTTGAGGTGCTCGCTGTCCCGTTTTTCTGTTTACTTTCGCTGAAGTTTGGACCAACAGTTATGCAGCAGTTGTAGCTGCGTTTGCATTCATCACCCTTTCCCTCGGTCGGTTGCAGTGATTCATGGACTCAAAGCCTATGCTAACTCTCCATTTCAGCCTCGGGTCTGCTCTATGTCTCAGAGCTCATAGAAGAGCACTCTAGGACCTCCAAAGTTGTCGGCCAGAGAGGTATCTATGTACGTCCAAACGTCCCGCTCTCATTCCTAGCTACTTACACAATAAAATGCACAGGTAATCATCGTTCTTCACGCATTGCTATACGCCTTCGACACACTACCATTATGGCAAACAGCATTCTCCATAGGATGCCATATAGTCTACCTACAAAATTTTTCGGCTACATGGCCACTAATATCGCTCAGCTCCTGGTCATTCATCGCGTCTTGCCTCCTCGTGGTATCCGACCACTTTGCGTGGTTCTTCCACTTCTCCCGTGTCACACAAGATGCCCGGAACGCATCTCACGCACGGACGTATCAGCATCACCCCACGCCTGCAGCCCCTACCTTTGCCGAAATTGCAACTTTCTTCGGCCTGTGCGTGTGGCTTGCCCCGTTATTCCTATTCCTCAGCCTCAGCGCAAATGATAACGCCCTACCCACGTCCTCCGCTAATCCTTCTGGTAAAGCACGCGCCAAATTAGTTGCGCACTCATGCTAACCTACAATTGCAGATCCCATGACGCCCGCTGCATCTCCCAGAATGCTGAACCGCTACCCGGTACCCTCACGATCATCCCTTTTCAAATCCCTCTTCGAGCACCTTCCCCGCGTGAGCCCGAAGCTCAGGCGCCGAGACACTACGGAGGGCATCATCGCCCCGCACTCGCCTATCACAAGCCGCCCGTCTTCGCCATCCCCTATGGCGATTCCGGGCTCGCCGACTCAATACCAGCACAGCATATCCCGTGCTACGTCGATACCGCGAGGCCTTGACGCGGATATGCGCCAGTCCTCCAATTTCCAGCTGGGGACGCCGCCGCGACGCATACCGGAGAACATGCGGCGAGCTACTGCGGAGGGTACGGGGCTTGGATTAGGGATGAGGCGTTCTTCGAGTCGATCAGTGGTAGGGGAGAGTTAGTTATGCGAATGATATTTGCCATGCAATACGCAGCTAATTTGTACTGTAAATTGCATTGCGGGTTTGCGTTCGGAAAACCCTTAACACTCAGACGTTATACACGACATAATCGGACCTGTGGGTATAGTGCAGTCCAAGGTGCAGAACATGGGCATTTATGGAGCGGTATAGTGATCAATTACACTGACATCAGGCGCAAAGCACGGTATAAGGTACGCAGAGGAGACGAAAGCGAACAGAGCATGAGCAGCAAAAGGCACTGACGAGTCCATTGAAATGGCAAGGCAAAGGAATGAAGGGAAACGGGTGATGCATGGAAGCTTGTGGTTCAAATGGAGTCCGTGTACTCCGTAACTGCGTCCCATATCGAGTTCCTCACGGTATTGACGAGCGTCGCCGCACTGGGGAAACACAGACCACAGATTCCAGAGTTCTTCAGCGAGAACGCCTTCGTGTCTTGCAAGGGATCATTAGAAAGGCGCCACTCCTTCATGGAGTTGTTCAGAAAGGTAGGGCATTGGCCTTTTCTGCCGCAATTCGGACGCACAGAAAGAATCATCTCGGACTGAAGTTGCATCGCGATCAGGTTTTTGACTTGGAGGAGATGCAGCAGGTCCTCGGCGCGAAGAAGCTTCCATCGGGCGGTTCGCTGATCGTCCATGAGAGCTGTTTGGCGAGAGGTAGTCCAGTCGGAATCGATGTCAATTCGACTAAGGTGATAGTACGCCGCAGGGAGGATGTTCGTGATGTTGAAGTCCATAGCTAGGCGGATGGCTGATACGGGTTCTGGCAGTATATCGTCGAGGTAAAGCCCGTCGATCTTGCCGTCATATTTCTCCGAGTGCTCACTGCAAAGGCTGTCGATCTCCGTCTCTAGGCGGTCCCATTGAGTGAGGGATGCAGGCCAGTCCGATTTGATGAGATCGACGATGCAATTGCGCATGCCATCCATGTTATATTTCGTCGTGAGAGCTAGTGGACCTCTGACGAGGAAAGGCGTGCTTGGGTTGAGCCGTTTCTGAGGGAGAGCCCTGAGAAAAACCCGTAAGCATGACGCGAGTTCAAGGCGAGGAAAGAGATTCACGTCTGATGGTAGAATATCTGCAATAAGGACACAAGGTCCTCCGCATTGTCGGGGAGATGCACGAAAGGCGCACCGTCGTAGAATTCCTGGGATGCCATGGGAAGGCTAAGCATAGCAGCAAACGTCTCGGACTGGTATTCGAGCATCGATTTATGGATACGGAATAGGCAGAGGGTCCCATCCAGAGCAAATGCAGAGATGATAATGTTTCCGTCTTCGTGATAGAGAGATGGATGACGTTTTGCGGTGGACATGTCGAGTTCCCTTGCCTCAGATGTAGGCAGCAAGGGTGTCGAGGACTTTTGAGCAGGGATAGCGGATGCTGGAATTTGCGGCAATGCCTCTGGTATGCGACTCTGGATGACGTCCAGCTTTTCGGACATCGCGGACAGTTGTTGAGATATGGCATCGTTCGAATGGGCGGTATCAGTCGGCAAGAGTCTAAAGGAGGATATCTGCTGAGTCCTGAAAAGGAGGTCGTCGAGGTCTTTGGCTCCCAGAGGAACGGTGGCCTTCTTCATGGATCTCATCCTCAGCTTGAGCGAGGTCAAAGTGCCGTAGAGCTTGGCGACAATGGTCGAAAAACTATCGGAATCGACGGACATCGGAGCAAGTGAGCTCCTCGAAGATGAAGCCATGGTTGCCCGAGGTACCGACGCTATGGAGCAGGAGAACGTATAAGAACTGAGAGAAAATGCCACTGCAATGTTGCGTTGCCACCAGATATGTCCTACGTCAACGTCGTATCGTGATGGTAAGAGGCAAGGCGCGACGGCTATATTTACGCGACGCGGCGGGTCAGTTGACCTGGAATTTGTGGCACATGCACTGCGCTGCTTTACTGGGCGGCTCTAGTCTCTGCTTTACATTTCCAACTCGTTCTCTTGTACCGGACCTCGAGTCCGCGTTATGCACTTGTACTTGGGAAACAACCCGAGGGCTTTGTATCTGGTCACCAGCTCTCACGACAAAAGACTGGGTCGACCTGAGCGGGCGCTCGTATTTCGTGCCGCCGAAGGGAACCCCTCACAAGCTGTTGTTGAATTCATTCCCAAGGATGAAGTAAATTACTCTACTATCGCCCGAGTAACAAGCCGTATAGTCAAAGGATGCCTTGGGCTGATTGGCATCGAAAACGGTCCGTATATCTCTCTGTGCCAGGCAACCCGGCTCATGCGCCTGCCCAGACATCTTCTTGGCTGTCGTTACATCTGCGACTGAAGTCGGGAACACGAGACCATCCGCATCGTCTCCGGAATCAGTCGCGAAGATCCACGAAGTGCGCTTTTACTCGTTAACGTCCTCGACCTGGGACGATCTGGCTGCAGCGGCAGATGCACTGCCCTCGCCAGACGCGGTGGACTCGGTTATGATGCGTGAAAACTACAACGCCCCAAACACACAGGTTTTCGAGCACCCATGTTTGCCGCTCACCAAAATCCTTTCCTCCGGGTCTTTCTATTACGCGTTCGACCCTCAGTGGGATCTATCCTCCAGGCTCTCTGCGCGCTTGGCCCGTGACAAGGGGACGGCGCAAGATGCGGGAATGTTTGACGAACGCTTCGTTTGGAACGAATACATTATACGTAGCCTTCTTGATTTCCGGGATAGACTCGATCCTCACGAGCGTGCGGACCTCGATCTCTGTCAATTCATCGTGCGTGGACTATATGCTTCGTCTTCAGGTCGAAGCTAAGACGCTCCACCGTCAGATTTTGGCGATTCAAGGCTATGTCGGTGTCTTCACTATGCCCTTATCGGCGCCACCAACAAATGGTTCTCCTGTCGTTGCGACTTTGTCTCTGATCTCCCGCCTGGGCTGGAAGCGTGCCGGCACCAGATTCAATACCCGTGGCGTGGACGACGATGGAAACTGTGCCAACTTCGTTGAGGTACGTCTGCACCGTGTCGCCCCGTATCAGAGAGCTTCGTCTCAGTACCTCGCTAGACCGAAACGGTTTTCAGTACAGACCAACATTGCGTTAGCTATGTACAAGTGCGCGGAAGCGTCCCATGTATGTCGTCTCATTTAATATATAATCTGAGGTATTTCAACCCATTGTTTGTGTACAGTGTTCTGGGAGCAGCAAGGGCTACAGACGTTTGGCCAACGTATCCAGATTACACGTCCGCAGGCGTCACAACCAGCGTTCGAGCGGCATTTCGCACATTTAACAGAAGAATACGGAGCAGTTCATGCAATTAACCTCCTTGGCACCAAAGAGAACGAAGCCATCCTTACGAACGCGTATGCACGCCATCTACAGTTAGCGCATTGTGCCTTAGGCGACGAACTCGGCATAACGCACTTCGATTTCCATAATGCCGTTCGGGTGGGCGGACATGATAGCGTTGTTCGTGATCTTAGGTGAGCGTGCATATTGTGAGGTTCGAGAGTACGGCTTATATGTGCTGTAGGCGTCTTGACAACATAACAGACAACATTGACCGTTTCGGTTTCACAATGTGTGATGCAACGTCAGATGAAATTGTAACAGATCAAAAGGGCGTGTTTAGAACGAATTGCTTGGACTGGCACGTATCTTTTTCATGCCTTGTAAACATGTCTGATGTAATTTCAACAGCTTGGATCGGACCAACTTCGTTCAGGACATACTCTCTAGGACGACGCTCGAGCAGTATCTCTACCTGGTCCGGCGTGAGTGGGTGCAGTCACCGACCCTATGGTCCAATCATCGGGAACTGTGGGCGGAGAATGGTGACGCGCTGTCGCGCATATACGCCGGCACTGGCGCACTCAACACCAGTTTTACACGGAGTGGGAAAAGGACACTGGCCGGTATGTTCCCTATCTTACCTGGAATATCTCTGCGCGTAACGGACGAACGTATCAGGTGTCCTGTCTGATGCTACGAAGAGTGTCTCGAGGGCATATATCAACAACTTTCAAGACAAAGGGAAACAGTCTGCAATAGATATGTTCTTGGTAGGTTCTAAGCAAAAATGACTTGGCAGCAATTGATGAAAGGGCAAACAGGGAAACATGAGCAGCCAAAAATCCATCACGATCTTCGACCCTATACACGATTCCGTGCGCGCTGCACTAGAGCAACGGTCAGTTACCCCCAAAAAGAATGGACTGCAGGAAGTGATGCTTTCTTAGACTGCCAGAGTATTCCACGACAAAGCTATGCACTATGTTTGTGGGAACATGGAATTTGAATGGGCGGGTAAGTCCCAACTATTGCCACGAAACTTACTCACAGCTCATACAAATTTTCAGCCACCGTCAGAGTCCTTATTGCCTTGGCTGTTTCCACGGGCGAGTGAGTACATTTGTATAACTGACGCTCGCACGAGTACTGACACAAATTCCTATCAGGCGTTCCTGAGTAGGTCGCATTTGTCCATTACATCGTAGCGCATACTCAAGGTATTGCAGGCCGGACGTCTTTGTCCTTGGTTTCCAGGAAATTGTCCCACTGACAGCGCAACAAATAGTACAAACAGACCCGGAAAAGAGGTGAGCTAGATAGATATGTACGCACGCGTACTATACTCATGCATGGTGTAGGCGGGTGTGGGAGGCGAAAATTTTGGAGACATTGGACCGCCGACCAGACAAGAAAAACGACTATGTGATTCTTCGCAGCGAACAGGTATGTATTTTAACGAAGTGTTAGTGCTCTCTACTGAACGGCCTTTGCAAGCTCGTCGGCACTGCGTTGGTCGTTCTCGTAAAGAGTGAGCTGATAGCTGTCATACGAAATGTCGAAGCTACAACCCGTAAGGTAATTAGCGGTGCTTTCGACAACCTGACAGCACGACTAATTATACCAGACCGGCTTGAGAGGTATGAGTGGGAACAAAGGTGCAGTCGGCATCCGGTTCGAGTATCATGATACAAGTTTCTGTTTCCTCACCGCCCATCTCGCCGCGGGACATTCGAACATCGACGAGCGCAATGCTGACTATCGAACCATCGCGAGTGGCCTGCATTTCTTGAAGGGGAAGACCATCACAAGCCACGAGTAAGTTTTGGATGCAGTAACGGCTCACAACGTATGTTGATTGGCCCCAGAAATGTTATATGGCTCGCAGACACGAACTACCGCATTGACCTCGACAATGAAACCGTCAGATCCTATGCACTTGCAGATAACTTTGATGCGTTAATCGCCGCAGACCAGGTTCGCAAATTTGTTTGCTAACGGTATTCTCCCGCTGACAGGATAGTACATAGCTTCGCCGAGCGATTGACTATCTAGCGGCTTTCGATGGGTACGAAGAGGGGCCACTGTTATTCCGACCGACGTATAAATACGACGTCGGGACTGACAACTACGACACCGGAGAAAAGATGCGGATACCCGCCTGGACTGGTGGGTTTCATCTTGACTGATTCAACCTAATTCTAACCGTATCAATAGACCGTATCCTGTATCGGGGAAAGCAACTGGACCTCACAGTCTATTCCCGAGCGGAACTGAAGGGATCAGACCACAAGCCAGGTACACATCTCGCCCTCTTTCCTGGAGAAATGCCGGTTGATCCTGCTCTTTAGTGTTCGCGCTGTTCAGAGCCAATGTACGCATAATTGACACCGTGAAACGCGCCGCTCTCTCCAGTATGCTTCTGGAGAGTGTTGTATCAACATCACCCGGCGAGAAACTGGACGAAAAATTGGCATCTTTAGTACTGCCCCACGACGTGGCAGAGTGTACGTGGCGTAAACACTTTGTACAATCACTCCCTGATATGCGTCTTGAAGTACCGCCTCCTAGCTCGGACGACTCGGCCTGGTGGGATGGCCCAGGTGCGCGATTTTCTTCCCGGAACTGCATACAGGCAACTGAGTTTGTGCTACAGATCATCCAAATGGCGTCTTCATACATCCACCTCAGGACTTGGACCGTCGCCGATCATCCAACCCATTCGATTCACCCAGTGAATCATCTCTTTCCTCTTCCCCATCCTCATCGGACGAAGAATTATACACTCACGCCCTCTCTCTGCAAACACCGATCACACCAATGCCAACAACGAGAAAACCGCCCCCACCTCCTCCTCCGTCACGATCAACGAAACCTACGACCTCATAATGTATGATTGTAGCACACGTTGCCTCCGTAAACGTGCTTGGACCAACGCTCGCAGCAACAGTATATTAAGAAGATAGAAATATAACATGACGGTAAGTAGAGTGCGCGGATCAAATCAAACCCTGTTTCTTTAAATCCTCGTAAGTCTTACGGTTATACACATTGCCCTCGTCGTCTTCGAGCTCTTCCATGGTTTCTTGCTCGAAGATCTCGTGCCTTCCCTCTTGTTTCAACTTCTCAGCCACTATGAACGGTCTCGTAGTTAGCTCGGCGAAACAAAGAGAGCTAAAGGAAGTCATACGCGAAAGAGCATCCTCGATCCGGGTGATCTCATGGAAATGTTTTGTGTTCGGAAGGCCAAGAGCTCGCATACCGAAGGCGTGTCTCGACTCCTGGAGAACGAACGATGGTTAATTTCGGGGATACATCGGCGAGACGGGGAACGTACTTGAAAATGACGATCAAAGTTTTTCCTGCCCATGTAAACATGGTCAGAACATATCTCGCAGCGATACTCAACACCAAGTCCATGCAGTTTATACAACCAATATGGTATTGGTTTGCCATCCCAGCCCAGAGGCAATTTGAGGGGGTTGTAGATTCGTTCTTCCTCTTCCTCTTCCTCCTCGCCTGCTCCCTCCTCGCGCTTAGGGGGTGGCGGGGGTTTTGCCTGGTCGATGAGTTCCTGTTCACGTTCACGTGCTGTGAGCGAGAACCGACGTTCCACATTTGATTTCGTTTCGTTCAGGGTCGGCGCAAGCGAAGAGAGAAGGGAAGTCGACAAGTATGTGAGTAGGGCTGAATTACGAAGGCGCGTCTTTGCCGTAGATTGATGAGAAGAGGACGACGGCTGGGCGGATGCAGCCGTTCCGTTGGGATTCGATTGGGGTCCACCGTCCCCGGCAGCCTGTCTTGCTATGGCTTTGACGTGTTTTTTGGACGTTAAGTGCGCATCGTATACAGTCTGCTTGGAATAATTCTTTTGACCTTTTGAACACACAGGTAAGTACGCGACACAGGCCTGCAAGCCGTTTACTCACATGCAGAACACCAAATTCCCTCGGCAGTCCCCGTGCCATTTGCAATTTTGGCGGTGTTGTCCTCCCATCCCTTCAACTCGCCGGCCTCCCATTTCGCGTTGAATTCTGTTTCAGCATCTCGTTGTCGGCTGTCCGTGTCCACCAATGGTAGCGTGCGTTTCGTGAATGATAGGAGATATGTGTGGAGATTCTTGATATAACTAGAATTGCCAATGCCTCCATCGAAAGTTGTTTCAAAGGTTTACTGCAATGCAACGCACGTTTCGTAGTCTTTTGTCGACTTTATATCCTTTGATAACTCCTGATGAACTGGGTTGGTTTGCGCCAGTAGAAGAAGGTCGAGATATTGTAAGTATCCTGGCCTACGACCAAGATTCTTCAGGTTGTTGTATGCGGTGTGGTTGGCATACAGGTCGAGATATTTGCCATACGCCTCCTCGCCAGAGAACAATAAAGATATAGCTGCGGAATTCAAGGTGAGCCGACGAAAAGTGAGTAGCTGGTGACATACGATCTTCCTGCTCATATTCCTCGTCACCCTCCTCTTGCGTGTTGTCGTCCAATAACGCCGCAATTTCGATGTCAAAGCCACCGGGAACGGTGTCAGGATATTTGTGATAGTGGTCTTGGATCTTCGTTAACCGCGAGTAAAACTCGGAGAGATCGTTTTGTTGTGCAGAGCCGGAAAGCAGCTCTAGTTCGGCTTTGCGTGCGTCCTCGTCCTCGTACATGCTACTCAACGCGGTGACCCGTGAAGAAATGCGATCGAGAACCTGAGCGGCTTTGTGCTCATTTTGAAGCCTCGTTTCGTGTGTCGATTGATGCCTCGAGAGCAGCGTATATAGAGCGCGCTCATAGCGTTCTACTTCCTCGTGAGTTTGCCGTTGAATTTCGATGATAGAGTCCATACTTGAGCGGAAGACGGGAAACGACAAGGCGCGACGGGCGCGACCTCGCATCCTACAGGATTTTCAACTCCGCCACTTCTTTACAACTCTCCTCTTACCGTCGCGCTTCAAGCACTCCGCACAAAATGGCAGGTATTAATGCTGGAGATGAGGTCTGTTGTCTATTTTCCTGCAGGGAAATGTCCTTGGAACTGACTTTTCCGTCATAGAAACTTGTATTCGAATCGTCAGAGGCAGTTTCCGTGGTCTCGACCTTCGATGACTTGGGTCTGAAGGACGACCTTGTACGCGGCATATATGCATACAGTGCGCAGAATTGTTTTCACTCTTTGAGCCTCTGCCTGACTCTATGGCACTTTCTGTAAAGACTTCGAAAAGCCGTCTGCTATCCAGCAACGTGCGATATTACCCATAACGCAAGGCCGCGATGTCATTGCACAGGCTCAATCCGGGACGGGTAAAACTGCGACATTCTCCATTTCCATCCTTCAGTCCATCGATGTCACCGTCCGCGAAACGCAAGCTCTCGTGCTCTCCCCGACCCGCGAACTGGCGACGCAGATTCAATCAGTCGTCCTTGCGCTCGGTGACTACATGAACGTACAATGTCACGCATGCATAGGCGGCACTTCTATCGGCGAGGACATTAGGAAACTGGAATACGGCCAACACGTCGTTTCGGGGACACCCGGGCGTGTCTTTGACATGATTAGGAGGAGAAGCTTGCGGACGCGGAATATCAAAATGCTCGTTCTTGACGAAGCGGACGAACTCCTCAATAAGGGCTTCAAGGACCAAATCTACGACGTCTATCGTTATCTCCCCCCGGCCACGCAGGTGGTCCTGCTCAGCGCCACGCTCCCCTATGATGTTTTGGAAATGACCACAAAATTCATGACCGACCCTATACGCATCCTTGTAAAACGTGATGAGTTGACGTTGGAAGGGATCAAACAATTTTTCGTCGCGGTGGAGAAGGAGGATTGGAAATTCGACACCCTTTGCGACCTTTACGACACGCTCACCATTACCCAGGCCGTAATCTTTTGCAACACTCGGCGCAAGGTTAGATTTTCGGAAGCTTTCGAGTGATCGGACCGTAATTAATGTGATATCTGGGCCTCAGGTCGACTGGCTGACGGAGAAGATGCGCGCCGCCAATTTCACCGTGTCGTCGATGCACGGGGAAATGGTGCAGAAGGAACGTGATGCAATTATGGCGGAATTCCGAGGGGGAACCTCGTAAGTTTGAGCTTTCTCTGGGTTCTAGTATATACCACTGATGGCCCTTCCCTCAACAGCCGTGTTCTTATCACCACAGATGTATGGGCCCGCGGCATCGATGTCCAACAAGTGTCTCTCGTGATCAACTACGACTTACCTGCGTTGGTTTGCTTCCTTCATGAGCTTGCACAACCTCTGACTAGTCTGTTTATGTGCCCGATAGTAACCGTGAAAACTATATTCACCGCATCGGACGGTCTGGCCGTTTCGGCCGCAAAGGTGTCGCAATCAACGTGTGTTGCTTTTAATATTTTTTCGCTTGGGCTCACGGACTAACTGCGGGAACTGTGTCGCAGTTCGTGACAGTTGACGATGTCAGGATCCTTCGTGATATTGGTGTGTCATTTTCTATCGTGCCGCCGACCATGTGTCCTAATACTGTATCTCGCAGAGCAATTCTATAGCACTCAAATCGTGACTATTCCTTTTTTCTACCGTTATATCTCAAGCTAACTGATTTTCATCAGGACGAAATGCCTGTCAATGCTGCGGAGCTCATCTGAAGCGGATGGCACTTTCTCTCCGCAACTTCGCTCCGTGCCATTGCTGGCGCCAGTCGAACCGAGGACCTTTCCGGCCAGGGCACTCCACGTTTATGTTCGGTCTAGCTGAAACTTGTATTCTATATTCTGGTACTTTGCCACTCATTGTGAGCTATTGTCGATACTGAGTGTTCTATCTCTGTGCAATATGAACGAAAATCGTATCCTCATTGTCCGTGTCAAGTGAACAATCAATGCTTGTGTTTGTAATAAATGATACCACGTTTCTTTCATGCTGCTACATCGAGTATGATTCATGTACGTGTTATTCATTGATGCAACTCGGGTTCCTCATCCATACCTTTGAAAAAGTTCTCAGGTTGGTCCCCCGATAGCTCTATACAATTTGAATCCGTGTGTTTGTGTGACTCGACAAAACGGCACCAGTATAGCTCGAACGCGAAGGTGGAAGCACTGCTGTAACCTCGGAGAGTTGACTTTCGAGATATAAAGGCACAGATCAGAGACCAAACGCCAGGAAAAGGGTAATGACCGATGAGCAACAACGGATGAAACCTGGTATGGCCTGAGCAGCCTTCCCTAGGTTCCGTCGGGGCTGCCTAGGCCAAGGTGTGACGTTAAACGAGAAGGTTCTCGTGAGAGGCGTACGCGTCTTCAACGAGACGGCGGAGGCAAAGCGAGCGCCGAAGGCCGCTGTCATCCACGGGTGTTCCGATGAATGGGCCTTGAGGTATTTGCACGCAGTAGCATGCGGTGGGCTACCAAATCCGACGGGCGAAGAAATGGGGGCAATTCGGTTGGTCCTTCTGTGTAAGCACACAGATGAACAAAGCGTGCCTTTCTGCAGGCCCAATGCAACGTGAGATACAGCCATACAACATAATGAAAGACCTCACAGGAAAGCCGAAGGCCCCGACTGGCCCCGTTGCGAAGTCTAAAATGCAAATGTTTCCATTTGCGCCTGAAACAGGTCCTATGTAGCAAAACTCAGCGAGCCTGCGCGAGCATATAGTTGACAGCGCAACGCCAGCCGTTGCGGAGACGCCAGCAGCTATCGTGCGATGAGGTGATGACCAGCAGGGAGCAGGAGAGTAATCGGTCAGACTTCAAGACAGGAGAACGCCGTCGAGGGTTCTGCTTCAGTCCTCAGTGATCATGGGGCACATGGCATTGGCAAATCGTAGCTGGTCGAGGGGATAAATCGAGGCCAAACTGGGCCGCTTGGCCGGTAGACCTGTATGGCGAGTCGAAGAAAAGCGCACTGTCCCAGATGGATGGATGTGAGCAAAACGACACCGTTAGAATATTCCACGAGACTGGCTGACTCACGATATCGTCGTCTTTGGAGTTCCGTGCTCCATTCGAGGCTAAAGCGGCTCACATAAAGGGTAGCTTTCCATGAAGGCGCGAGAACATCACGAAAGGCCGATCCTAACCCTCCTCTAACTGGTACTATTGAAAGCGGAAGGTCTTGGACGGTGAGGCGGCTAGTGGGTGTTCGAGTGCTCGAACACACGGTCTGCGGGGCGCTTCGCACCATGGCAGACGCGTAAGCAAGCCCTATGTTGCGCCTAGCTTGCCTCTTCAATGGACATTGGATACTAGCTGGGTGATAGCCTTGACTGATATATGCAGCATACTGGAAGCTTGTGAACGTTCCTCCCGTTCATTAGACATTAGAGGGAAGACGCAGCGTACCTGCATTCAAGGCGGCCCGGAGCCGCGTGCTCAATGCTTCATTGAATTCCTTCAGGCCGACACGGTCACCGAGGTGAATATGGCTAATCTTCATCTCCGGTGTTCCTGTGTGCTTAGTCCTGTCATTGATCGCTCCTTCTGTCTGGGCAAGTTCCACATGCCGACACAGCGCATGACTAGTGAGGCCAGACTGTTCGTAGTGGCCCCATTTCGCATGCCGAAACCGTTTGCGCAAGGGGGCTCGACGGGAACGCGTACGCCTGCGAGTAAGACGTGTGAGCAGCACCGAGGAGGTATTAAAGCCCGCTAATCTGGAACGGATGCGCAAGCTACCTTCTCCCTCACCAGCGCGGGCTACGCAGCTATGTGTTACTTGCGCCAGTGAGCAATACGTTGTATCTCTGCCCGAATAACGGATTTTGACTATGTTGACAGAGTCAGAAATGTTTATTCGAAGTAATGGGTTCACTGACATCAATTTGCCGCTCTACTCATCTTTGTTAGCAGATGCGGACACGGCATCACACTGGTGAGTGTGACAATTCAGTGTGGTAGCGAGCGATACGCTGACCATGAGTCCTCGCGTCATTTCCAGCCAGACGAAGAGGTTTGACGTTACGAGAACGATGTCGAATGATATTGAACACGTTTGCAGATAAAATGCGACCTCCGGAACTGCAAATTTAGTCCTGTGCATCCCAAGAACTGCGGCCCCCGATGCAGTCAGACTTGCTGGCAATAGTAAGCCCCTTCGTCGCTGAACAATATGACATTGGCTTAACTGTTCGAAGCCGCCAATTTCCACAGCAATATTGTGAGTCATTGATCACGCGCGGGGGTCAACAGATGGGTTAATAGGCATGCAGCACCCAAGATCGACAGATTGTGTCCAGATTGTGTTCGAAATGCAGCGTAGCGAGTCATGCCAGAGGGAAAGGGTGCTGTGGGGAAACATAGCTTTTAGCCGTCAATCTGTACGAGTGCCTGGATCCGAAGTATGAAAGACATGGACAGTCATCATGGACGTGGTTTCAGAAGAAGAACTTCACTCAAAGGAGCCAAAAATTTATGAGAGTGGCCAGAATCCGCTCCCCAGCGCGCGAAGATGAGTTGAATAGATGATACAATATTACTAAAATACACACGAACGGGATAAACGCTGATTTCAAGCATACTGTCAGCAATGAGAACGTAGCTCAAATAAATCGAGAAACGCACGGCTCAGTCGTCGCCAATGTCATGCTTCTTCTTAAGCTGTGCCAATTCCTCTTCCCTACGTGCGAGATCTGCCTTGGCAGCAGCGGCATCCTGTTTTGCAGGCATATGATATAGGACAACTATATAGCGCTCTTGCAGATGGAATCCATTGAGGTGATCCAGTGCGTTTTTAGCCTTGATATGTTCAACATCACGTCCGGTAAGCAGGAGTTCAAGCACACACTCACATCCATGACATCGTCAAATACAACAAACGCGGTCCCCTTTGTTTTCTGCTCGTTGCCAATACGCACTTGTCGTATGCTCCCGTAGCGACCGAACAGGTCGTAAAGGTCCTCCCCTGTAATTTGGTAGTTCAGGTTCTTGACGAAAAGTATGCGGTTGGCGCCCGGTGGCAGTTTTGCTCCCTGTAAACGCACTTTCAGAAGGCATCCGTGCAGCATGAAGCGCGTACATACCGTTGGCCTAGCAAGAGACATGACCACCAGATGAAATCTAGCTGACTCACAAGTAGACTGACAGTGAAAGCGCTATGTGAGGCTTAAGCCACACGCCGGCGGCGGCGCAACGGGTTGTGGCGGTGCAGAAATTGAACGCGTGGCTGGATGCGGCCTGAGAGCCCCTGTCTGTGCGACGCCGGTCAGCGTTCTCTTTTGCAACTTGTTCAAGATCTCTTCACAACCAAACAGCTGCCTCCGAGAACTGCACTCAAAAATCGTCTACAAGATTCTGACTCTGACAGTCACATTACTGAACGAAAGGCCTAGTTTCACAGGTGTCTACGTCCGTCCCACCAGTGCCAGTGGTCACCTCGGGATCGCCAAGACAGTACCACACATGCCAGGAATCCTGCACAGTACGCAAGGGCAACCCAGCGGTCAGATTTACGCAAATCGACGTTGCTGATGGATATATGCTTTCTGTTGAGTCAAAACCGCATAGCGTTGACGCTTGCTTATGTATGCATTTGGTGCGCATCGTGCCATCCAGGCTCAAGATCGAAACTGCCGCTAGCTATACCGCGACGACTCCCTCGGTCATTTATTGCTCTCAGGATGTTGCGGCCCGCTGTCCAAAGTATCAGGGCCGTGGGTGACGTTGGAAACATTAAGGTCGGTACCCTCCTTTCCTAAGCCCATTCCTAGATGCTTATCGCATCTCTAATTTTAGTTGCCACCGTTGAAACATCCTGAGCTTGCGTGGGTAGAATCAACCTCGCGATGTGTACGCCCAATCTCATCTTCTCTCCGCTTGCTCTCCGCTCTCGAAATTCTGGCTGCGCACAGAC
Source organism: Plicaturopsis crispa FD-325 SS-3 (assembly GCA_000827205.1). NCBI lineage: Eukaryota > Fungi > Basidiomycota > Agaricomycetes > Amylocorticiales > Amylocorticiaceae > Plicatura > Plicatura crispa. Next base: position 1,011,158 of record KN832554.1, read on the forward strand.
GCTACCTTGGTTCCAGACCCTTAAACCCTGCTCTGTCCTAGCTATCTCTGGGTTCGTGTGAGAGAGAAGTGTGCCTACCGTCGCGGTCTATGCTGAATGATCAGGAGCAAATACTTCAAGAGGCAAGCCTAGCTCGATGTCCGCTAGACCATCTACCATTCGTATCAGCGACCTGTCGGACAACGTTTTTCGTAAACTCTGGACGTATTCCCCCGGGCCCTCGACCGCTCGACGGTGATTGCTGTTAACCCCCCGACCTGATTCCATGTCGTCCGAGGCTCTGAGCACCCCGGCGTTACTCTGCTACTACTTGAGGCAACCGATGTGTTCGCTGAATATTCTTCATAGGGCTTAGAGGCTCCCCCTTGGCGCTCCGTAATATCATTGCCCCACATAACATTGCCAATGCCATAATTTCCGCTCGTCGTTAGTATTGCTTCCACGCTGTCCGGAGACAAATCACGTCGTGATCGGCAAGAGCACTTATTACTATACAAGGGATCCGAGAAGGTCCAGCGAATTCTTCTCAGTTCCGCGGACCCTCCTTGCTTTGAATTATTACATGGCATCATCTCCTGGCGGACCTAGCGTGAGGTCGACCGCGCCCGCCGCAAGCACAAGTACTCCTGCTCCAGATGTATCCGAGGTCATATCAGAGGTACACTCGTTTTACTATGCGATGTTCTCCGTAGCAGTACGATCCTGATCAGACGCGTTCCGGCTGCAGTTGAACATCCTCGTTGGCAGCGTCAGCCGTATCCACCGCTGGATTGAGGATTTTGCCCGGCATTCCGAACATGCCAGAGCCAGTGAGACGGCTGCTGCAACAGCCAACGAGTTGCGGGTGCTCATAGACGAGAACCGGGGACTGCAGCGGTCCGCTGAGATGGCCGTTGCCGCGCGCGACGCCGCGTTCAGCAAGCTCAGCCACGCCCGCCGCGTCATACGCGACTTGCTGGACGAGCAGGAAAGGGTACGATCATGTTCTTGTATTTCTCCAGTCCGTCGATTTGCTACCCGGTACAATTTGAACATAGATGGACAACTTAAATGGCAGCGGGGCGCATGCTGTAAGCCCCGACGTCCAGCCTCGTACCGCTCAGCAGCGGGCCCATGAGCTCTCGGAGCTATTGACGCCAGGTAGCGAGGAACCACCCGAGCGAACAGAAAGCAGCGACGAAACCGTCCGTCTCGGAGGCTCTCAACGCGCTACGACGCGTCCCACTGTCCCTATCTACTCACCCGTCGCGGGTCCATCGGCTCCGCGCGGACAAATTGTCGAAAGAAGCCCGCCTGATGTCGGTGGACGTCGTGAATCGGGTACTTCACCGTCGGCAGGCGCGTCACCTGGGCAGACTTCAGGATCTCCGCGCCAAGATCGCCCAGAGCGCCAGGATTGGAACCTACAATATGGGAAGCCCCCTCGTTCAGCGCATGTTTCGGGCCCCATCAAATGGAGTGATTTGCAGCGCCGAGCGGGCGTTGACGCTGACACGGTGAGGAATGCTGCAATTATCCGCAGGACAATTTGCTTACTGGCGACTGTATGACTTTGCAGGTAGCTTCGTTAGAAAGGCAAGTGACGGTAAACCCTGTGTGCGACGTGGTAGTTGCTCACTCAACCGTTTGTGCAGCATAATCCTTGAAACCGGGTTGGGCCTGCGCCTGCATATCGCCCGCGACGCGGCATTCATATATGACCCCATAGTGCTTGACTCCCGCTCTAAACCAGAGGCATACCTAGTCGACTGGGGTAGGCACGAAGATAATAGTGCAATTGAACGGCACATCAAGGAGCGCGGCGCAGGCCGCACGCTGCGCACCTATTTCTATCCGGCTGAGAAGGTCAGTTGGCGATTGACACGTTGCTCCCCACGGTTGCACGGCTAAGACTTTCGACGACAGGGACGGTGGTACCACATCGGCGCATTCAAATGGGACGTCCCAGCGGTTGATATGAAGTGGGCTTCGTGGTCGGCATTGGGCACGGATGTAGGCATTTCTCGGATGTTCAGGCGTGATGTTTGCTGATGCTCTAGGCCAAATTAGTCCAAGAAGAGAGTGAAGGCCAAGCTGGAAGCGCGTTGTAAGGGGAGTATCACCGAAAACGAGATTGGGCGGATGCTGGACGACGGGGTATTGGAGCAGCTCTGCGTCAAAATCACCGCGGTCTCGAAATCGAGAAACGTGGATTCGGGCCAAGCATAGGGCAAGGCTAGGGCAGCAGCGCACGCGTACGGGCGTGTGCCCGGTGGATTTGCGGTCGTATTTCTTCACATTGGATAAGTCACTTCATGATACCCGCATACACCAAAAATAAATTTCATTCGGTCTGGACGGGCGGGTGTCAGGAGCACAGTAGTAGAGGTGAATAATATCAGACGGATGTGCAGGAGATGGCGACTACACACCTGTGTGAATCTAAGCCCGTCACCACTTCCGCTTCATCAAGCGTTCAACAGCTTTGCATTCCCCCTTGCCTCTAACGCATAACACGGTGCCCGCATCATCATCGTCACCGTCTGGAACCACGCATTTAATATCTTCGACGCTCGGACATCCACAATCGACGGGTTTCGGGACACAAGCAAGTGTGGTTGGGCACAGGTACTGAGAACATTGCACTGAAGTACTGGTCAGCGCTGGAGTTCACGACAGATAATCGCGTTCACCTTGGTCGGCGTGAGCGGCCCACTGCGATGAGCCCGAAGGTTGATGCTGCTGCTGTTGTTGCTGGCCCTGGTGATGGAACATTTGCTCGAAGAAGTTGAACTGAGCAGACACCAGAGACACGAATGAAAAGGCGAGCAGCAGTAACAATGTTCGTTGAAACATAGCGGCAACGTCGCGGTACAAGTTGAAGGAGGTAAACTCGATCCGTGGCGCGTGTCCGGGGATCATGAAAGCCACGTGGTCGAAAAAATATGCGGACCCACCGTCCGCGATCGCTAAAGACTTGTAATTTACTCCCTGAACTTGCTCGAAAGCGTCGGCAAACTTGCTTTAGACCGATACACTCTCCCTTTTCCGGTGCAGCGCGGTCGTGCGCAAAGAGATCTATGCTCAGCGCGTCGCCATGAATATCTCTCATTCCGTTCCATCGACGGTCTCCAGCATCTCGTTTTCGTTTCTATCTACCGAGGACATCCGCCGAATATCTGTGAAGCAAATCGTGAACCCAGTTCTTCTGGACGATCTGAACAGACCGAATATCGGAGGTCTGTACGACCCAGAACTTGGTCCTAGCGATAGACAGGACATGTGAGTTCATTTCACCTCCAGGATAACTTGTTCTGAACATATTGGTAGCTGCGCGACATGCCGTCTCACGTACTACACTTGCCCGGGCCATTTCGGTCACATCGAGCTCCCTGCACCGGTGTTTCACCCGCTATTTATCGTGAACATGTTTAACATCCTGCGCGCGACCTGCATGTACTGTCATCGGTTTAAAATGGAGAGATCCGTGGTGCGTAATGTTTCCTCATCTTGCAAGATTCGTGCCGATTCTTTGAGCCCAGCTGTCCAAATTCATTGCCAAATTTCGGTTGCTCGAGCACGGTCTTTTGGACGCGGCGCAGACGTTGGACGACATGCAGCGCAGAGTTTACAACCACAAGGGCGACGCAGATTCGGACAACGAAGCCGTTGACGAGACGGTGACTGCATGGGAGCAAAGGCTCCATCTCTACGTTGCCCTGCAACTTTCACGAGCGTCCGGCAGCAAACGCGATCACTACAAGGATACCCTCGTCTACCAAGCACGGAAGGACCTCATCATAGATTTCCTGAAGGCAGCACTTCAGAAAAAATGCCACAACGATGACTGCGGCGCGTGAGTGCTTCATGTATGCGATGTTTATACTCACCTAACACAATGATAGGCACGCTTTCACTTTCCGCAAGGAGGGCCACACGAAAATCATCGAATACGAGTTGCCTCGGAAAATGAAAGACCAAAATAAGATGCGCGGTATTAGGCGACCGGATGTCCTTCTGACCTCGCAGGCTCCAAACGGTCGCGCAGAAGATGGCGAGGACTCCGATATCGAGATGTCCGACGCAGAACCTGCAGGAGAAAACACGTTTTCTGACGACGAATCCGACGAGCCCCTCGCGAAGCCTGCCGTCGAGAAGGTCGCACGAGCAGCAAACGGCAAAGTCAAGGGCGCGCGGGGACGCAACGAGCGTGTCGTAGCGCCAGAAGAATGCCGCGCCCATCTGCGGCGGCTGTTCAAAAACGAGAGCGTTATGTGCTCACTACTCTTCGGGCGGCACGGGCCGTTCTCGGCACTCTCGCGCGACGGATTCTCGTGGGCCTCTGCGGATATGTTCTTCATGGACGTCGTGCCCGTCTCGCCGACGCGCTTCCGGCCGCCTGCGAAGATGGGCGAAACGCTCTTCGAGCATCCGCAAAATGAACTGTTGTCGAAGGTCTTGCGAACATCGTACCGTCTTCGTGACCTCAACAGCGAATTGCGGGAGGCATCTGTGAAGAGGGCTGACATGGACGACGTCGCGCGAAGGCGAATATTGGGCTTGCTGCTTGAGGCGCTCGTGCAACTGCAGGTTGATGTGAACAGCTTTATCGACAGCAGCAAAAACCCAGCACCCATGCGGCAAGGAAAACTTCCTCCTGCAGGTGTGAAACAGGGCTTGGAGAAGAAGGAGGGTCTGTTCCGGAAACACATGATGGTGCGTCTACCTTCTGTTCCTCAGACGTTCAGGACCGGAACCGTTTTATATTTTAGGGAAAACGTGTCAATTACGCCGCGCGATCAGTCATCTCGCCAGATGTTAACATTGAGCCCAACGAAATTGGCATACCACCTGTTTTTGCTCGCAAGCTCACGTACCCCGAACCCGTCACGCCTGCTAACTTCCACAAGCTTCGTCAATGGGTCATCGCTGGCCCTAGAGGCTACCCCGGGGCTACGATGGTAGAGTCGGAAGATGGTCACCAACAGTCACTCGTGAGGCTCCCTTTTGCGTACCTCGACGTGATGCTTATACGGAACCTTAGGATAACATGACTGTCGAGCAACGGACGGCCATCGCCAACCAGCTGCTTACACCACAAGACGGTGAGAGAATCACTGTCGGCAGACGTGGGCTTTACACGCGTACAACGGCGGTCAACAAGAAGGTGTACCGTCATCTGCAAAATGGGGACCTCCTCATTCTGAATCGACAACCAACTCTGCATAAGGCTAGTATGATGGCGCATAAAGCGCGGGTATTGGAGGGGGAGAAAACAATTCGAATGCACTATGCGAATTGGTTGGTGACCCAGTTTTTGCGCACTTGCTCATACACTAATCCCGGTTAATCCACAGTAACTCATATAACGGTAATACCTGCTGCTTTGCCTCCGTTCAAGCTACTGACTTTGTTTCTTTGCCTTTCAGCCGATTTTGATGGTGATGGTGCGTAAACTCTTGTCTTTTATTTTCGATGATTGTTTACCCTGTCCGTCTATGTAGAGATGAACATACATTTTCCTCGTAAGCACTAGCTTTTTTCATTGGTAGCTTTGACAAGTATTGATCGATATGAAATTACAGAAAACCAGGTCGCCCGTGCTGAAGCCAAGTTCATTGCGAACACAGACAACCAGTATCTGACTACGACATCTGGCAAGCCATTACGTGGTTTGATCCAGGATCACGTCGTCGCCGGTGTCTGGATGACCTGTCAAGATGCGTTCTTCACTCGGGAAGAGTACTTTCAGCTACTGTACGGCTCTATACGCCCCGAAGACGACTCCTCGTGCCAAAGCGGACGCTTAGTAACATTGCCCCCTACGATATGGAAACCGCAACCACTCTGGACGGGAAAGCAGATTGTAAGACCCTATGGCTCTGCTATTGACTTTTCTAATGCGTTCCACAGATATCTACCGTGCTGAAGAATGTGACCCCATTAGAGGCAAGCGGACTCAATTTGGACTCGAAAGCCAAAGTCCCCGGGAATCTTTGGGGCAACGACTCGAAGGAGGACAAAGTCATCGTCATGGACGGTGAGTTGCTATGTGGTGTGCTCGACAAATCGGCATTCGGTGCTACCGACTATGGTCTCGTGCACTCGGTATACGAGCTGTACGGTGCTGCATCCGCCGGCACACTTCTTGGAATACTTAGTCGACTTTTCACTAAATTCCTGCAACACCGCGCATTTACGTGCCGTATGGACGATCTTGCTCTCACGCCGGACGGGAACTCGCAGCGGGCCAGCATATTGCAGAAAGGGTCGAACATCGGGACGGAAGGAGCGATCGAGAACTTCCCCTCACTCGCGAGTACCCCGGAGGCAGATGTCCCTGCTGAGCTTGCCACTCTGCTGCAGGAGGTGCTGCGCGACGACAACAAAATGGCCGGCCTCGACGTTACTGTGAAGACAAAACTCGCGCTGCTCACCAAGTCCATCGCAGACGCAGTCATGCCCACTGGCCTCCTTCGCAAATTCCCGCATAACCACATGCAAATGATGACGCTCTCTGGTGCGAAGGGTAGTGCCGTCAATGCCCAACAGATATCGTGTGCGCTTGGTCAGCAGGAACTCGAGGGTCGCCGTGTCCCTGTCATGGTCAGCGGGAAAACCCTCCCTTCTTTCAAGCCGTTCGAAACCAAGGCCATCGCTGGAGGCTATGTCGCAAGCCGTTTCTTGACAGGCGTCAAGCCTCAAGAATTCTATTTCCATTGTATGGCGGGCCGCGAAGGACTAATCGACACCGCAGTCAAGACGTCGCGGTCAGGCTACCTGCAGCGCTGCCTGATCAAACATCTCGAGGGCATTCGCGTACACTACGACCACACTGTGCGGGGCAGCGACTCGTCCGTGTATCAATTCCAGTACGGGGGCGACGCGCTCGATATCACCAAGCAGAAGCATCTGCAGCAATTCGAGTTCGCCGCGCGAAATGCGCAGGCGCTGTTCAATCTTCACAAGCCGCGAGAACTGAACGGGCGCGTGGACGATATCGAGGCGATCGAGTACATGAAGAAGGTCATCAAGCGGTCGGCGGTGCGTACGGAAAAGTACAAGCCCGCAAAGCGCGAGAAATACGCGCCCGCACTGTCGATGTTCAGCCCTAGCCGATTCCTTGGAAGCACATCGGAAAATTTTGCAGAGGCCGTGGACAAGTACATCAAGGCCAATCCAGACAAGCTCCTAAAGTCAAAGGAAGTGCTAGAGGAGGTTGCGCACTTGAAGAGGCGGAAGAAGCTCCTTTCTGCGAACGAGTTCCGGGTACTAATGAACGTGAAATACATGCGCAGCTTGGTTGATCCCGGAGAGGCGGTCGGACTCCTCGCTTCACAAGGGTATGTGCAATCCATGCCATATTCATATAAACATACTGACCGCTTCCTATGCAGTGTGGGTGAACCGTCTACACAAATGACTCTGAACACCTTCCATTTCGCTGGTACGATATTTCACCCATGATAATAGGCGATTTCTTACATCCGTTGCAGGTCACGGTGCCGCCAATGTCACGCTGGGTATCCCGCGACTGCGTGAAATCGTCATGACCGCATCTCAGAAGCCCAAAACGCCGTCCATGATTATCGCTGTGCGGCCGGAGGTCTCCCTCGAGGACGTCGACGTATTCTGCAAGCGCGCCAGCCGCCTCACTCTCTCGCAAGTCGTGAACAACGTTACCGTAAGACAGCGCCTCAGCGTCATCGGCGATGCGCGACGCACAGAGTACACGATCCAGATCGACTTTTTCCCGCAGGAGGAGTACGAGGCCGAGTACGACAGCGAGCCCTCGGAGATCCTCAGGGCGTTCGCGACGAAGTTCCCGTTGCTGCTGAAGAAGGAGGTCGTGACGGAGATGAAGAAGCTCGATGCGGACTTGAAGAGCCAGATCGCTGACCTTGGGAAAGGGACTGCCGTCAAGGAGAAGGATGTAGCCCGAGGTGGCGGCGAGGATGACGACGACGCGGACGCAGATGGTGACGAGCCCGAGCGCGGGGCCGATGACAACAGAAGCGAGGTCGGGGACGGGGATGCTGTGGAGGAAAAGCGAGCCAGACAGCACCAAGAGGGGGGTATGTATGAAGACGACTCTGAAGAAGATGAAGACGAGGATGCGCAAAACTTCGACATCGAGGCACAGTTCGCATCCGACGACGAGGGCGCAGCAGAGCTGGGAGAGGACGCGCTGAAAAAGCAACAGGCAGCGGAACTACAAGAGCAGGCAGAGGGAGTGGAAATGGCGTTCTTAAAGAACTTCAATAGGGCGACATCCTTCAAGTTCGAGCCCACCGGATGCACGATCGAGTTGGAGGTTTGTGCCCTCTCTGCTTTGCTCGTGTGTTATTTGCTGAAGTCACTTCTAGTTTGGCGCAGATACACCAAAGCTTCTGCTTGTTGACATCGTTGAGAAAACGTGTCAGAAGACTGTTGTCCGTGAGATACCTGGGATCACGGAGTGTTTCCGGACCAAAGAGGAGAAAAAGGGTCAAGTTGAGATCAAGGTCATTCTCTCCTTTTCATCCGCGACTTGCATTGAGCTGACCGGAATGCATTAGCTCACTACGAATGGATCCAATTTCAAAGGCCTGTGGGAGTTCGCGAGCACCGCTGAGGAGGAAATCATCGACGAAGACGGGATGTACTCGAACGATATCTACGCCGGCCTGAAGACGTACGGTGTCGAGATGGCGCGTGCGGTTATTCTCAACGAGATGGGTAGCGTGTTCGGTGCTTACAAGATTGATGTGGACATGCGACACCTGGAACTGATTGCTGACTACATGGTACGCGCATTTTAATTTTCGCGCTGTACACCGTCTGATCATCATGCGCAGACCTTTGATGGTGGTTACAAGCCCTTCAACCGCAAAGGCTTGTCGACAAACCCGTCCCCGTTGCTGAAAGCATCATACGAGACGACTGCGTCTTTCATATCGGATGCGACGCTTTACGGGGACTTTGATGACCTGACGACGCCTTCCGGCAACATCGTCTTGGGACGGCCCAACTTGACAGGAACTGGGGCGTTCGATGTCCTGACGGCGAACGAGCCTGTCCAAGCTACTAGATAAAAAGTATGTATACGATATTTTGCATAATGCATGGGCTGCTACAAGGGGGCTGGTCGTGTACCCTGACAGTGAGCGGTCCAATCTGGACTCGGACGCCTGGGGCGCGTTACGCGAAAAGTGACACTTAAAACGCGTTATGTCACGCGGTTATTTGCACATGTGTGGTTCGGTGGCACGCGTTGGTCGCGACCCTTCCGCGCCGTCGTTCGACTTTCTTTCTTGAACCACCACCTTCGCCGCCGCCGTTTTCATCTAGTTTTTCATCTATTCCACTCGCGATATTACGCCGCAAATCGACTATGCGTCGCGCAGGTCCTCTACAGGAACTCCCGCTGGACCATTTCCTGCCATCAAAGTCAACCGCACCCCAAAAATCGAACAAACGCCCACACTCTCCCGGTGTACCCTCGCTTTTCAGCCCTGCGAAACGTCGCATTCTCACTGCAGAGGGCATATTCTCGCCGGAGAAGACGATGAAGAGCTCGCTTGTCGCGTCGAGGGCTAATACCTCCCCTTTGCTGGTACTACGCGGTGGCGCCGACAGCCCAGCCAGGAAGCTAGACTTTGGGCCTCCCAAGTCTTCGCCGCGCACGTCCGTTGTGTCGGCGCGTAAAGCGTCAAACCCACGCACACCCGGGCCGTCACCGCCCCTTCGCCAGTCGACGTCCTCTTCCACGCGCGCATCCGAGTCACCAGAGGCCGATGACTACTTTAGTCCTCGTCACCCCTCTCGTGTCCCTACAGCGATCCCACGCCAGATGCCACCGCCGCCTGACCGACAGTCCCAACATTATCCCGGGTTTGATGTCTTTCAGGACACCCACATCCGGCTCCTGCGCTCCTCTGACCTCGAAAACGCGGCTCAGAGTGACTCAGATGCAGAGCTGGATGCGCCCAAGGAGAACGTGCCACCGCGCCGTCGGTCGCGCAAGTCCGCTACTGCACCAGCGGCGTCTGCTGAGATGTTTGGGATTGGCAAGGGCACGCCTGCGACACCGAAGAAGAAAGTAGTGCCGGTCTCGGAGCGGGATAGGCCAGTGACACCAACGCCGCGCAGGCTGGCGCCGAGCATGACGCACCTGACGCCGGGCTTTGGACTAAACTTGACGCCAGGCCTCGCAGGGAGCCCGTCGCAGAAGCAGAAGGCTGCAGGAAGGCAGCTATTGGAGGACGAAGTCGACGAAGTGGGTGGATCTGAGGATGAGGACCAAGCGATGGTCCTCGCCTGACACCCGCGCTTCGTATCGTGTCCGCCTTTCTCATTTCTTGGTATGCTCCACGTCCATGCACGATATCTCATGATGGACTTCACCTGGCACTTCTGCACACATCACTCCACACTCTACTCCCCGCTATCTGTATCTCTGCGACTCAGACCCAGTGCTCCGACTATCCAATCACACGCTATTTACTCATCCACGACCCTCGATGTGCGCCAGATTCATACATGTATGTTACGATTTGAACCTACATACGGCCTCTATTCTTCGTATCGTACTTACACTCACCACGTCATGCCTTTCCTTCCCCTTACCCCTCGTTTTGTGAGACTCGGTGCCGACTCTCGATGTTTGCATGAATCCAAGCTCATTTTGTGCAACATGCACTCAGAATTACATGCACGTAGGCAGAGCAGAACAGAGTACATCGGCAGGTATGTATGCAAGATTGGGTAGCCCATCATGCAAGGCGCTCCGCACATATCGTATTGAAATGGCCGAGGCTGCGAAGCCGTGCTATAAAGCTGTGGGCCTCCAGTTTGCAATGGGAACGGCTTGTGACCGCATGGGTACGCGACAGCGTCCCGGGATCGAATTCAGTGAAGGTCGCGGGCAATCGATGCCGGCGACCGTTCAAATCATCCCGCTGCCGCGCTTTGTCGGCGCACGGCCCTTTCCTGTCTTCGCCTTCTGCGCCTCGCCGATGAGCTCTGCAATGAGACCGTTGTAGGTCTCCGAGTCCTGTTGCAGCGCCTCACGCGTCTGCAGCAGGTGCGTAAGCAACGCAGACGTATTGGCCGTTTGCGCGCGCAAATCCGCGAGGTGCTTTTCCAGCGTGCCTATGGGCATCAGCGGGAGCGAGTCTAGGAAGAACAAGTCAGTGGATGCTCCAACACCGGTGGGTGTGGGGATGGGACGCACCAGAGTCGAGGTTTAGTAGCTCGTTCATCTTCGGCTCGTCGAGCTGGGGCTTGGGCCCCAGGCCGAGCTGCAGGACGGTCGATGGTGGTGGCTGGGTCGCAGATTGCGGGGTGCCTGCGCGCGGTGTGCCGGCCCTCGACTGGGTGCGCGAGCCGGGTTTCGAGTGTACCGGGCGAGGGCCAGGCGGCGCGGACATCGGCCGCGTAGAGATCTGGAGCGGCGGCAGCGGGCTCTTCCCGTTCGCGGGACCGAGTATCTCGTCGAGGTTCACGGGTATGCCGAGCGATATCAGGTGCTGGCGGCGTATGCGCGAGCGCGTCCAGTTCGGTGGCTTCGTGGGTGGCGGGGCATGGAATAATGAGTTGTAGAGATCCCGGCTATTTGGTGGTCAGTAGTGGCACAGGCAGGACAACTTGCATATTGTACATACCTTTCTGCGGTTACAAGTATTTGGCTGATCCCCTCCACCTGTCTTATATCATCCTGGGTCGTCACCGTTGATAAATCCTCATTTGCCCAGACTGGGGCGAGTATTGCGTCCAGCTGGTCGTGTAATAGCTCCTGCGATGGTGTCGGGTCTAATCGCAACGGCTCCCATGGTACCTCCGAAGGCCCTGCTATCCGTACCTCCTCCCCAAACCCGACCTGCTCTCCAAACCCTCCTTGGGATCCAAAATCTTCGGCCTGCGCGTCTCCAAAGTCCCCAAAGTCGCCGAAATCATCGTCTGCCTCGGCGGTCGGTACGGGGGCGTCACCGAAATCGTCGTCGAAATCATCGAACTGTCCGGACGTAGAAGGGGCGGTGAATGGGTCAGCGTCTGGAGGGGGGAATGCGGGGATCGCAGCGCTCAAGTCGGACGAGAGGGGAAACGTCGATGTCGACTCAGAGAATACGGAATCGACGTGAAATGATGGCAAGTTTTCTGTCGGTGGGAGCGGGGATTCGCTGGGTGTTCCCCAAACGGATGACCCGAATGCGTCGTCGTCCATAGCCTCACAGTCAAAGAGGTCTCAGATAGAACAGAATGCCAGGATCACGGTAGGTTGCAAGTCAAATGCTTGGATGATTGCGGTGGCGCGCGACGAATCTCAGATCTAAAGCACGTCGACGCCGCAAAATGACATGTCCAATACGATAACAACTCCTCGAAAATGAGCTGACAGACATTCTGACTTTGTGGATGGACTAGAGCTCTCTCGCAAGGACAGACAAAAATAATTTCAATCAATCCGAGTCTGAATCCATGTCTATCGTAGGCATATCTTCTTCCTCCTCCTCCTCCTCCTCCTCCACTGGCACTGCCACGGGCCTCTGTACCGCAGGGACGCTCGGAATGCTTGCTGGTAGCGGTGCACTTGCCGCAGACGAAGACGATAGTGGGTCCGGAGGCGGCGGTAGCTTGGTAGTACTTTGTAACGCGAAAGTAAGCTTTGGCTCTACCACGGCACTGATTTTGGGTGAGGGTGCCGGCTGTGGAGCTGGATCCCCCATGATCGTATCCTTGGCCTGGGCTTCTGGTTCCGCAGCGACTTCCGTTCCTAACTCTGCTGTAAAGGCCGATGTTGCAAGGCCTAGGGATTGCCGGACGTCCGCCTCTTCTTGGCTCTCCTCGCCGCGGAAGAGCGACAACGACTCCACATGCGGCATCGGGCGGACGAGCGGCGGTAGCCTTGGATGGAGGAGCAGCTCTGTCTCACGCTGCAAAACAAGAATTAAGCACGCGGGACTGGGACGGACTTGACGAACCATATACATACCTGGTTTGCACTGTCCGCACCGGAGGCTCTAATGACTAGGCCGAGACTTTTGCTCATCACGCTAGACGTCCCCGACGCGAGCTCCGAGGTCAGCTGCTGCACCTTACACAGAAGCCGCCCGTAGAGCGTGAGATCCGCGGAGAGCGCCGCTGGCGACATCTGCTGCAGCGCGAGCAGTGCGGACAGCAATACGCGCGACGAGATAGAATGCACGGCAGGAGCTAACTGTGGGTTTTGCAATACGATTTGGAGGGCTAGAGAAAAAGTCAGCATGGATTCGGATTTTGCGCAAAATCCGCACCGTCTAATGCGGCTAATATCACGTCGCCATCGTCGGCGGTGCGACAGATAACCTCCCTCGCGGTTTTGAACACCTCGTCACCTTCGTACCCACGGGCACGCTTCTTCCCCTTCTTGCTGCTTTGGCTCGCGCCCGCACCAGGGCCCGATTCGGCGGTGTCTGACGGCTTGGAGTTTGGCGCGAGTATCACTGTGATGGATGGCAGGATGGCTTTAGCGAGACGCGTAGGCGGGAGGGCGGAGTGCAATGGGTAGGAGTGGGCGAGTAGTGCCGTGGTGGCATGCAGGAAGGGCAGGCGCTGGGGGCTACAAATATGGTGTTATTGGGACGTCAGTGTCGATGCAAAATGCGTGCGTACGTTGTCAATTTTTGTTCCAGGTGGTAGACGATGTAGGTCGTCAGTCTGGGGACGTGTGGTGATAGGTGATTTCGGACACTGCGTACTCCGTGAGTTTCATTTTGATGTCAGATACAACTGCGCCACGAACCATTTCGACAATGATTCCAGAAGGGTGCATCCGAGTTTCAAGATCTCGGGTATAACGGAAACCTCCATGGCTCGAACGGTAGGGTCTACATGGCCATCTACCTGGTCAATGTTAGCAGAGTAATCACTGAATGGATGTAAATGTTCGCATACTTGTTCATCTGGAGTACAGCTCAAAAAGCCAGTGATGAGATTGACTAGTAGCCCTATGGGCACTTGCACCGGGCGCGAGGATGTCGACCTGTGCGTACATTCCGTTAATATCAAGGCAAATTCGGCTCTGGTCAGCACAACGTACATCAAAAGGTCGGATAGAATGGTAACACCACATCGGAGACGGTCAATATTGAGGGAAATGGCTAGTGCTGGTTCCTCTGGGGACTGTAGCGGCTGTGAGATGATGATTTTCCGCCCTGGGCATCGACATAACGAATCAGTTCAGCTGTGAAAGAGGTCATGTACACTTGCGCTGACCTTCGTGGGGAACCGTGGTAGTCACCTGCTCGAAGGCACTCCACGAGAACGCCAACGTCTCGTCGATTGATTTGCGCCAGAGGTTGAGAGCGCCGACTTTGCCGCCAATGAGGTGCAGAATGGAATACAGAGGCGATGCTGCCTCGAGGACAGAGGAGCTTGTCGGTCTGCTAACGGTGCCATTCAGGTATCGCATGCATAATGCATTTAGTGAAGTGTTCAAGGGCCGATGCAGTGTAGGATACAGAGGCACTATCCGGCCAAGGGTGGTCAGGACGAGGAGCTGCAATAATTTGTCAGGCTATGAACATTGGATGTAGCAATAAACGACTGTATCGGCTTACCTTCAAATCTGGGTCCTCCCGTTTTTCGGAAAGAGCAACTAGGGCCTGACTGAATTTCAGCACATTCGGCGTCGCGACTTGGCGCTGAAATTCGGGCACGTCTGTTGCAGACACGAGGATGTATCTCAGCAGCCTGATCGCGGCTTTGAGCGTCGGCAGCGGCTCATTTTTCTTTTCGTGCGCGAATGAGAAAAACTCGCATAAGAGACACGTTTCGATTGAGTAGAGCTAATACACGGACTGAGAGTGAAGGTAGTGCAACGCCCATCCAACTATGCGCGCAATCTATCATAACGCTCCTGGAAAGGGTGGACGTTTGGTATGCTATGCAGAGACCCGCCCATCTGCCTGCAGGGTCCTTGGAGTACAGCAGTGAGTTTATGCGGGTTGTCCATTTCTGCAAGTGCGGCGACGGGGAAAAATGCTGGGGGCAGATGGACGCAAGAACGTAGGGCAGGTGTAAAGCAGACGAGGCGTCTGTTGCCAGCTGCAGCTGCAGCAATGCTTTTAGCGGATGAAGAGGTTCCATGCTACTGAAGTACTGAAGAGGTTCAGAAAAATTATGGCAGACTCGGATGAAAATCAAAAGTGTTTAGACAGGGGTTATAGCGCTGAGCCACGTGGTTATCGACTCTCGAGCGACTTCATTATTTCGACTCGCTCGTTTCTCGAAATTCTGCCTGTAGGTGCCTCGGCATCGAATGGGGAATGTTAGATCAGGTTGAATTGTCGAGAAAGATGTAGTATTTGTTGAGTAACATTTAAAGGATGTTTGAGCAATCAGGACGCGCGATTCGAATACTCTGAATCCGAGTCGACGTCGCGGGCTTGCTGTAACGGACTCTAACCGAGCCACTATACTCACCAACAGCAATAACCGTGCTTTATATATTGGTCAACTCACAAACCGGACAGCGTCTCAAGTTCGCCTTTCCGAAGTCGTATAGACACACGGGCCTTAGACTAGCATGGATCGCCCACCGGTCCTCGATCCCTCTGTACAGGAGCAGCTCCAGCTCAAGACTTTCGAGGTAACCAAGCATCGCCTTGATGTTTCTCGACGACGCCGCGGTCTAACTTCCATTGTGTAGGGGAAATTCGACGTGAAGGACTTTGTGGGCGCTGTGTCCGAGAAACTTATAGCACAGTCGCAGTCGGATCCTGGCCGTGCGTGCACTCCGTTCACGAAACGTTGCTACCGCTAATTCCTATGCAATTCCAGCATTCAATCCGAAACCATTTATCAGGACGTTCGAGGCCGCTATAGACAAGCTCATTGCTGTGCGTAAAGATGTTCAGGCTAGGACAGAACAGTTGGAGAAGAGTGTCCGTGTAGGGGAGCGTGAATACTCGAGGAAAATGGCAGAGCTTAACCGAGGCTTTGAGGTGCGCGCTTAGCTGCCCACACGAACAGTGTCTCACAGACCCCCTGCAGTCCGTTGGTCAGAGCTTCACGGGAATGGAGAGCAAGATGAACGAAGTCGGTCGGACGGCTATCCGCATAGGTGGGTAATTCTGCTGCGTTTACATATCCAGGATCATTAAGCTCCCTACAGGCGAACAGCTCGAATCCGTACATATTGAACGACAACGTGCTCAAGCCGCCTACGACCTCATCGACTATTATAATCAGTTCACGCGAGACGATACGTCGCGTCTAGATGCTCTCAAGAAGGAGGGTCGTGACGGTCGCCGACAAGTTGCTGTCATCCTGAGACGCCTAAACACTGTTGCACGTGAGGTCGACCTCCCGACAGCAGAGAAGGTGAGCCGGCACCAATGGGTACTATCAAGCTGCTGACTACTTTACCAGACACAAGAGAGCATAAACAAGTACTGCGAAAAGTTCGAAAAGGATATGCTCTACCTCTTCGACCGGTGCTACCGCAAAGGCGATCCGAAAATGATGCACGTACGTCGTGCTCCTCCTATCTATCTATGTCAGGGTGAACCTGACCTTTCACCAGCACTGCGCACAAACACTGCTTGAATTCAATGGCGGCGCATCCTGCGTGCAAGTGTACGTTAACCAGCACGATTTCTTCATCAATCGCGTGCGCGAGGCGAGCAAAACCGACGATGACCTCTTGTTAGTCGTCCTTCCAGCTGTATATCATCTCCGGGCTCACGTTTTATACGCAGATGGAACTCCCTACCCGACCCCGACGCAAGTCCGCCTAAAAGCGAATCTGGCCTCAACGAACTTTTTGTGGAAATTCGATCGACGGTCGGGCAAGAGGCACAAATCGTCCAAGCCGTGTTCCCCAACCCGCCGTTTGTGATGCAAGTTTTCCTCCAGCGAGTGTTCGCGCAATCCGTTCGTACATCTCCACGCAACCTCTGCCGTCGTGCTGACCATCGTCCGTAGATACAACAATACATGGAGAATCTACTCAACAAGAGCACCGCGATATCGGACCTGGCATACCTCCGCGTGCTGCAGATGGTCCACATACAAACGGCACTTCTCGTAGATGACCTAAAAGCATACGAGCTACCATTCGTCTCTGCTCGCTCGCCGCTCGATGCATCGGAGTTCCGACGGTCGCTGAATGGCGCGCCCGCGTCCACAATGGCAGCGTCGACGTCGACGACGGCGATCAGCGCTATGCTAGAAACAGCAATGGAGGAGCTCTTTGTGCCATACACGGAGGGCAACCGGTATCTCGAGCGCGAGAGTAGGAGCTTGGGCGCCCTCTACTCAAATCTTCTTGCGGATTTCACCCGCTTTCATGTGCGTATCGCACGCCTCAAACGTATACGTCCAACGCCTAATTACTTTTTGCACTTTCTTTCATCTTGCAGGAGAAGACCCACAAGGGGAAGGCCTCGATGTTTGACCGCATGGTGAACCAGCTTAGTGCCGCTGCCGCTACTACCTCTACAACCGGCGCATCCACAACCTCAGCTCAAGCTGCCGCCGCCTTGATGCGCTTTGGTGGAATTAGCACGAGCCAGGAGAAGTCTACCGAGGAGCCGCTGCGCGAGGAGGATGGCCTACTGAACGTCAACACAGCCGAGGTCATGCTTAGATGGCACGCCGAAGCGATTGGTAGATGTGTTGAGCTCAGCTCTCCCAGTGATGTGTAAGTGACTCGCTAGGATGCTGTTCAGCGCATGCACTCATACGATAGGTCAACGCAGTGCCAAGAACACTTTCGCTCTGCTACGTGTCCTAGCAGAAGCGATTGGAAATGCGTACGTAGAGGCAGCCATCGAAACGTATGTCCCTCACTCTGATATCGTCGAGCACCGTATCGCTTACACATGGCACAGCGCGCAGGCCCGCTTAGATGCCGCCGACTCAAAGACGGAGCCTAATCTACAGCCGCTGTCAATATTGCGCTCCGTAGACCTGATATGCCACCTGTGGCAGCAGTACGTCAACATCGCACTACTACCACTCGCCTCGTCGTCAGTCACCATTCGACGCGAGATGGTCGTGTTCAATAACCAGACGGTCAGTCGCCTTGAGGGCGGCGCGAACAACCTTATGCAGCGCGTCGCAGATAGTAAGTCCGCCTAAGTATCCTCTGACTGTTTTACTTATGTACTGTGAAGCCATCATCGCGTGGCTATCTGTGCAGCTCGCGAAGCAGAAGCGCAACGACTTCAAGCCGCGCAACGATGACCTTTCGTTCGCGAGGGTGAACACCGAGCCATGCCTTGGCTGTTGCGAGACGCTGGAGAAAGTCCGCGATGCCGTCAAGCAAAGTTTGAGTGGCAAGAATATGGAAGTTTTCTTGACAGAGATTGGTGTCGCGTTTCATAGGTGCGTCGGTCCATTTGTTCTCAGAGGGACAGCTTTATCGACATGGAATTGCAAAGTCTGTTGCTCGACCACTTGCGAAAATTCCCCGTCAGCGCGACTGGTGGTCTAATGCTCGCTAAGTATGCAAACATTCCTTGTGCTTCACGATCGATATCAGCTCACGCTTGCTGCACACCAGGGACTTGAAGACATATCAAGATACCATTGGCACATTCGGCATCCCCGCGTTGCACGAGCGGTTCGAATTCATCCGCCAGCTGGGCAACGTGTTCCTCGTGCGCCCGGAGATTCTCAAATCGTACATCACGGAGAACTACCTCGGGCGGATCGACTCCACGCTGCTTAAACCGTACCTTGCCCAGCGGAGTGACTGGGGCCAGTTCGAAAAAGGGTTCAATGACGGCGAAGAGGGCGAGGGTGACCCTGCGGAGACGGAGGGGCGCGGGTTGAAGGAGAGGTTTGGTATGGGCCGACTGAGTATGATGATGAAGGACCTGGAGGGTCTGAAGCTTGGGGAAGGGATACCTGCCATGCCGAGCGGGTTCGCAGGGAGCTTTTCGATATCCACGCGGCCATTTGGGGGTGCACCGTGATACCCGTGTGCTGCACATCTGTCTACTCTGTTGTATTGCGGACACTGTACTTGCTTTCTTCTGTATTTGTATCCGACGACCACTGCGACCGGTGGCTTTGAGGTTAAACTTGGATTCGAACTTGGACTGGCGGCAACTCCGCGCAACTGGTTTCGGAATAGATTTTCGATCTGTCCGCTGCACGTCATGCATGTGTTCCTGGCGCGTTTCTAGCGAGATTATGGGCGTTACAGGAAGGAGCGTGTGTGTCCGCCGTGGCCACCTGCATGTTTCCTACTCCCACATACTAGTCTCTCTTTATTTTCCTTTTATCTCTTCCAAATGCCCGTTACAACTCTATCTGCTGCTTTTCACATCACTCCAAGTGCGTCCTGCATTCACACACCGAGCGCCATGCAGAGGGTGGCTAACACGATTCACAAGCTGTTATCAAGACATTCATTGAACACACTCAGAAAAAAGGGAAGAAATTGAGGGAGAATGGCGCCACTGAGGAGGCAACAGATGATCTGTTCTTCGACGAGTACGTCGCGTGTGGTAGTTTCATGAGTGGGAGCGGTCACTGACGGTGGATACGAGAACAGGGCATTTCACATAGTGAAAGCGTTTATCGAAATGGGCACCAGAAACACAGTCGAGTCCCTGCAGTCCTTGTGTGTGGTCCCTTCTTTGTTGTACCAGCGCGTAATTGACTAAAGTTCTGTCTCAGCACAAACACACATGTACCCTCGCCGTACTGGGCTGCTGTCTCACCGGTCTTGATACCTCTCGCGTCATGCAACAAAGCTGCAGACGTACTGATCGACTGGTTTGGTCCTGTGGATATCAAACGAGTCGTCGGTGGCGAGAAGTGGTGGCAAGTCCGCGGTCTTGCCGGGGTGGACGGTGAATGGATCGCAGAGAAAGAGTTTCTGACTAACGAGAAGGTCAAATCCGACAAGAAACTTACAGACGACGAGAAGGACATCCTGCGGATGGAGCAACTCGAAACTGTTATGGTAAAGCACGCTGCCATTGCATCGACCGTTCATTTGCTGACCTGGTATGCAGCTCTATGTCCATGGAGGTCAGTCATCTGGCGCCTGACTATTCAATTTTCAAACGACGAACTTCTCTCTAGGCGGCTATTTCTGGGGCTCGATAAATACACATCGGTATCAAATCATACGCTATGGTGCATCCGTTCCACTCGTAATCTCTGGTTTCCTCCCTAACAATTTCTCTTATCTAGCCCGGAAATTCAGGGGACGTGCATTCGCAGTGAACTATAGGTGCGCACTAACCCGTGGTCACTGTATCGGCGTCTTGCTAATACGAGCCCCAGAAAAGCACCCCAATACCCTTGGCCGTGCCCTGTACAGGATGTCCTCGCTGCCTGTGAGCTCATCATTAGCTGGCTATCTTCTTGCGCGCATACTGACTTTGTGAACTTAGACCTCTATCTAATCGACCCACCACCTACAGCTATCCACAAGCCTGTCCCGCCGTCCAAAATTGTTTTGGCAGGTGATTCCGCAGGTGGCGGGTTATGCCTGACCGTTCTCACCGTACTACGCGACATGGGTCTGCCCATGCCAGCGGGTGCAGTTCTTATCAGCCCGTGGGTTGACCTCACGCATAGCTTTCCTAGCATCATGAACAACACTGAAACCGTGCGCTTTGATAAATCTGTCGTGTGATCACCTCATGACACTCTCGCAGGACATTATACCTCCCCATGGATTCCTCGCGAAGCCGTCAACGCTGTGGCCTGTGGAACCGCTGCCTCCGGCGGGCTCGGCGCGCATTATGCCAGCTAAACGAGGGCCGCCGCCGGAGCCTGGACATGCTGACACCTTGACTCCTAGTACGGACCGAGTGAAGAAGGATGTGGAGAAGTCGAGGGAGGGTAAGGATACAATTGGGGAAGAATTGGGCAGGGCAGGCAGTCAGGAGGAAAAGGTGCAGGGAACTGGTGCCGGGGACGTAGAAAAAGCACCTTCCCTTCCGGATGCAGACGACATCGACTTCTGGCAGCCAAAGCCGCCCAAGGTCCTCATGGATGATCCGCACGCTGTTCCGCTCGAGTTGCGATCGCAAATTCAGCTGTACGCTACGAACGAGTGAGTTAGCGCAATCCTTTGCAGTTAGCCCTTGCCAATAACCTCATTTTGAAGGCAATTAACCCACCCGCTCGTTTCACCCGTACTTCAAGGATCTCTTGGAAATCTTCCTCCCCTGTATATACTTGCTGGAGACAAGGAGGTGCTCCGGGACGAGATTGTGTACATGGCTCATCGTGCGGCACATCCTGACCAGTTCCCTGCTCGGGAAGGTGTCCTCCGGGATGGCAGACGACAGCAGGAGAACGCGGACAAGTTCACGACGCCTACGAAGGTATGTGTTCTCCGTTGGAGATATTGTCAAACTTTGATTAGATATGCTCTCTAGGTTCACCTCCAGGTCTTCGATGGTGTGCATTCTTCTATTTACGCTCTCAGTCGGTCTCGTTGACATGGGCCGTAGATATGTGTCATGTCTTGACTGTTTTCATGTTCACAAACAGCGTGAGCGTGGATCACGTCGATGTTTACTTACGCCCAGCTAATAAATATCGAACAGGCCAAATACGCGTACCGGTCCATCGCGGAATTCATCAAGCATGTCACCAGCCACTCCGAGGAGCACCTCGGGCGCAACCCATTCCCGGAATTGCACCGGCCACCCTCTGCGATATCTACCGACAGCAACCTTGAACGAGCACATTCCCGCAAAGAGAGGAGAAGGTCTGCGTTCCACTGGGGAGAAAGGAAAGACGATAATCTTGAGGCCGAGGAGAAGGACGCTAAGGAGAAGGAGCCGTCTCCGGGAGAGAGCAGCGGTACCACCGGGGAGCAGAACGATATCGAGATGTATCGGGAGAACGAGCAGGCCATCGTGGACGAGGTAAAGGAGAAGAAAGTGGACGAGGTTCCAGCGTCAATGGGCGTAAGCGAGCCATCACTTTCTAGTGCTAGCCTACGGAACGAGGTAAGAGTTCTTCTTGTTTGCATCTCATCAAGGGGCTAAATTACTCTCAACTCCCTCAAGACGAGAGATATTCCTAATATCCTAATGATTCGCGAACGGGTTGACATACACGGTCATGCACGAGCCATGGAGCCCAAAGAGGAGATTGCGGCGCTCCAGCTCCGTCCTGCAGAAATCGGCATCATAAAGGAGGGTCCGTGCTTGCGATGGGCTGCTGGCCAAGAAAAATGGGACAAACGGTACAAACACAGTGCGCAACGCGTTATCAAGAAGCGGAAGCGAAACGAGGCTGAGGCGAAACGAATGCTGGCCAATGCGCGGGACCAAGGACTGCTTCTTGCCCACGATCCACCGTCGACTCCTGTGCGACGCCCCACTACCCTGACGGTCGCTTCATCCTCGAGCTCAGTACCGGGAGCTATCCAAGGGGATCGACGGTATGGGCCGCTTGACCTAGCAGAAGAGAATCCGCCTCCAACCTCAATAGCCAAACGCCGAGATACCGTGAGTGAATACAAACCGTGCGGGTCAACTACTGACAAGTATATTAGAAGGAATCCCTTGCGCTGCTGAAGAGTAGTATTTACCACAGCGTGCCCGTCACTCACAAGACGGTGCCAAAGCTCAAGACCATAGATGCCATCCGCGCTGCCTTTGATCCTGACGACGACCCTATGAAACCGCCCAGACACTCTGCCTCTGAGCAGCAGACTCAGAGCCATCTGATCCCTATGCATGGTTTGAGGGTGTGGGACGCACTACTCGGGTGTGTGATACAAGCTACTTACAGGATACCGAAGTTATGCTTACTCTCAGCGACGCACCATACAGGTATTTCATGCGCACTAGCTCGAAGAAGGCGCTTCGGGGGACCAAACACGCTGCGGAAGCCGTGCACAGGGCTGGCGAACGGCTAGGAGTCCTAGAATCGGACTCGAATACGCACGGCCATGCTAATGGCGAACGAACGAAAACATAGAACACCCACCCACTCCTACCTCTGAATCGCCTTGTCACTGTGTTCTGGCTGGCATCCCATTTTACTTCCCTCCCTTCGCGGACATCATACTTCATCATAGAGGATACCACATAATTATTCGGACATTCGGACATCTACGTACGGACACTCTACCTTCCTACAGCCTCCCGCACTATAGCATGTATCTATCAGAATCTATCCGCATTTTTTCTAGGCTATCTACTTCGTCGAGCCCACGCCGCACGGGCCCATCGCACGATGCAGCCTCGTGTCCATGACATGGGTCGTGCGAAAACATATGTTACATAATCTAGTAGGGCCTGTTTAACGAGGGCGGCGCCGCTGCCTTTCTTCTCCTTGTCGCACCATCTCTCCTCTTTCTCCGTGTACCCTGTGAGTACAACCAGAACGCGTTGACGAGTGGATCTAACCTGTTCATTCTCCCACCAGCTTTGTTGAACAAAATGCGTGAAGTCATCTCTGTCCATGTCGGTCAGGCTGGTGTCCAGATCGGAAACGCCTGCTGTAAGTACTTCATTCTTTGTGGTCTGTGCCGCCGCATGCGCCCGCCGTGAAATCGAAAGCCAAGGACGCGTCGATTTATTCGTTTCGCGTTCTCTCGCCGGACTGAGCATTAGATGGCGTGCTAATCATATGGCAATCGTTTAATCTTTCAGGGGAGCTTTACACCGTCGAGCACGGTCTCAGCGTGAGTTCTGACGCGTTATCTGCCGCGGAGTGTATCGCTGAACGATCTCTCCCAGCCCGACGGTCGCCTCCAGGAGGGCTCGCCGTCCGTAGGCACTGATGGCTTCAGCACTTTCTTCTCCGAGACTTCCTCCGGGAAACACGTTCCCCGCTCCCTCTATATTGATCTGGAGCCCAATGTTATTGATGAGGTTAGGACTGGTACCTACAGGAGTCTCTTCCACCCCGAGACCATGATTACTGGCAAAGAGGATGCCGCAAGCAACTGTAAGTCGTGCCTCCCAGCCATCCTTTGTGCGAAGGCTTACGCGTTCCTGAAGATGCCCGTGGTCATTACACTATTGGCAAGGAGCAAATTGACACCGTTATGGACAAGGTCCGCCGCTTGGCAGACAACTGCGGTGGTCTGCAAGGATTCTTTGTGTTCCACTCTTTCGGTGGTGGCACTGGTTCCGGCTTGGGCGCACTCATTCTCGAGCGTCTGTCGACCGACTATGGCAAGAAGTCTAAGCTGGAGTTCAGCGTTTACCCCGCTCCTTCTACGGCCAACTCCATCGTCGAGCCTTATAACTCTGTCTTGACGACGCATACTACGCTCGAGCACTCCGACTGCTCCTTCATGGTAGGCACCTTACGCGGTCTGTTGTGCGACTTTCTAACGAGCTTTGCAGGTGGACAATGAGGCCATTTACGATATCTGCAAGAAGAACCTGAACATCACTTCGCCGAGCTTCACGAACCTGAACCGGCTCATCGCGCAAGTCGTGTCATCTATCACCGCCTCTCTGCGTTTCGAGGGGTCCCTCAACGTCGACTTGAACGAGTTCCAGACAAACTTGGTGCCCTTCCCTCGCATTCATTTCCCTCTCGCTACCTTTGCTCCCATCATTTCTGCCGAGAAGGCCCACCACGAGCAGAACTCCGTTCCGGACATGACGTTCTCTTGCTTCGAAGCGGGCAGCCAGATGGTCAAGTGTGACCCCCGAGAGGGCAAATACAGTATGTACATTCACAATGATCTACGTGCAGTTACTTATGTTACATCACAGTGGCCTGCGCTCTCTTGTACCGTGGCGATGTTGTGCCCAAGGATGCTAGCGCTGCCATCAGCGTCATCAAGACGAAGCGTACCATTCAATTCGTCGACTGGTGTCCCACCGGCTTCAAACTTGGAATCTGCAACGAGCCTCCGGCCCACATTCCCGGCGGAGATCTCGCCAAGGTCTCGCGCAGCATGTGCATGTTGTCCAACACGACGGCCATTTCTACGGCGTGGAGCCGCCTTGACCACAAGTTCGACCTGCTGTACTCGAAGCGTGCCTTTGTGCACTGGTATGTCGGAGAGGGTATGGAGGAAGGCGAGTTCTCGGAGGCCCGGGAGGATCTGGCTGCTCTCGAGAAGGATTACGAGGAGGTTGGCATCGACTCTGCAGACATCGAGGAGGAGGGCGAGTACTAGATGTGTGCAAAGAGTGAACGTTTTTCATTTTCTGGATCTCCCTCAACATGTTACACCCATATAATCCTTCATTTTCACGAATTTTCACGTATACCGACATTTTGATTACCCTGCTACCCTCTGCGTACACACATTTGTTGCCCGCCTGGAAACACGCCGTATTTTTGCGAACGTATAAACGAGCGTGCTGCGAGCCTCGAGGATGAGACGATCACAACGCCCCAGTCGGCAAGGAATCGGAACTCGGAAGTGGTATCCGATAAGTCACGGCGCCGAAATTCGAGAGTTGTTGACTTGCCCTCTGACCACGACAAGGACCATTTTTTTCTCTCAGCCTTTCTCCGCCAGTCTCATCCTCTCGACTTCCTAATCAACGACCATGCGCGAAGTCATCTCTCTACACGTCGGTCAGGCTGGTGTCCAGATCGGTAATGCCTGCTGTGAGTCGTCGTTTTTGGGCCCGTCTTCGCGTCGCCAACAACGCGTGCTAACGGACAACAGGGGAGCTCTACACTCTTGAGCACGGCCTGAGCGTGAGTGTTTGCTTGGATCTGATTCAATATCACAAAGACTCATTGATACGTAGCCTGACGGTCGCATCATGGAGGGCTCGCCCTCGAACACCGATAGTGGCTTCTCCACGTTCTTCTCCGAGACGAACTCTGGAAAGCACGTTCCCCGGTCTCTCTACATCGATCTCGAGCCCGGTGCGATCGACGACGTCAAGACCGGCCCTTACCGGTCTTTGTTCCACCCCGAGACAATGATTACTGGCAAAGAGGACGCCGCCAACAACTGTGCGTCACGCTGCTTTTCTGCTCGTGTAATATGTTCAGACGTGTTAATCCTCTTTTAAAGATGCTCGCGGTCACTACACTGTCGGAAAGGAGCTCATCGACCCGGTGATGGACAAGCTCCGTCGCCTCGCCGACAACTGCTCTGGTCTCCAAGGTTTCTTCGTCTTCCACTCGTTCGGTGGTGGAACTGGATCTGGTTTCGGTGCGCTTCTCCTCGAGCGCCTGTCCACCGACTACGGCAAGAAGTCGAAATTGGAGTTCTGCGTGTACCCCGCCCCTCAGTTGTCGAGCTCCGTTGTTGAGCCTTACAACTCCGTCCTGACCACCCACACGACCCTCGAGCACTCTGACTGCTCCTTCATGGTATGTTTCCGGGAACACCAATGGACGCGACCTTTCTGAGAGTATCTGTGTAGGTTGACAACGAGGCAATCTACGACATCTGCAAGAAGAGTCTCGGTGTTGTCTCCCCTAGCTTCGGCAACCTCAACCGTCTCATCTCGCAAGTTGTGTCCTCCGTCACCGCGTCCCTGCGGTTCGATGGATCGCTCAACGTCGACTTGAACGAGTTCCAGACTAACCTTGTACCGTGAGTAATCCATCAAATTCCTCATCACGATCTTATTTTGATTTTCCCTCTTCTTCTGCCCAGCTTCCCCCGTATCCACTTCCCTCTCGCTACCTACGCTCCTCTGCTATCGGCGGCTAAGGCCACCCATGAGCAGAACTCGGTCTCGGAGATGACCTTCTCGTGCTTCGAGAACGGCAACCAGATGGTGAAGTGCGACCCGAAGGAGGGCAAATACAGTTCGTCCTTCTACCTCTATTTCTCATGTATGGCGTCTAACATTCATTGTAGTGGCTTGCTGCCTGCTCTACCGTGGTGACGTCGTTCCCCGGGATGCTCAGGCTGCTATCGCGAGCATCAAGACCAAGCGGACAATCCAGTTCGTTGACTGGTGCCCGACCGGTTTCAAGGTAGATTCAATTTCTATCTTCTTTCGGATCCAATGGAACTGATCGCGTTGTGTTTCTAGTTGGGTATCTGCAACGAGCCCTCTGCTCACGTACCGGGCGGTGACCTCGCGAAGACCACTCGCAGTCTTTGCATGCTTTCCAACACCACCGCCATCTCGGCTGCGTGGGGACGTCTTGGTTAGTTACCGTTCAGCATGTTTTGTCGCGCTGTCACTGACCACGGCCCGCGTAGACTACAAGTTCGATCTCATGTACTCGAAGCGTGCCTTCGTGCACTGGTACGTCGGTGAGGGTATGGAGGAAGTAAGTCTAAGACATCCGTGTTATAAGCGACCGTAATATTGACCATCGATCTCTCCCAGGGTGAATTCTCTGAGGCTCGGGAGGATCTCGCGGCCCTCGAGAAGGACTACGAAGAAGTCGGCACTGACTCCGCCGACGCTGAGGAGGAGGGCGAGTACTAGACCATTCGTGTCAAGTCCGGATGTTTCGTCGTGCATGTTGCAAAAACCATACCCCCCATATTCCTCTCGTTCTACTTCCGGGTCATTATGTTTCCGTTTAGTCTGTTCTTCTGTGTTACTTTGCGATTGCTCCTACGTATACTCTCCTTTCTTAGGCCTGTGACGATTACTAGTATTCGGCGTTGTTCTGCAGGTTTATTATAAAATCACCCTTTGCTGCGGTAATGGTTTACGACTTGTTATATATACGAGTGTGATGCAAGAGACCTTGGAATTGAACAGTACACACAGAATGGTAGCGGTACTGAGCACGAAGGGATACAGATGGTACTCTAACAGCCGCAGGCATGCATGAAAGGGGGATGCACCTATACACTGATAGTTCTATTGAGTAGGTCTAAGTGGACATTCCGTTTGCTCTATAGTCTGCATCTACACAACATCTACATCACATCTAAAAATCCCGTCTTCCATCCTAGGGCCATCTGCACGGACTAGCTCTCGTTCACTGTCACTTCTACACCGTTCTCAACGATCTTCATGGTGACGCTGGACCTCACTAGCATCAGAAAGCGCTACGTATAGGCAGAACGATGTGCAGCGTACCTTGCGAGATTGGGCACGAGATACGTGGGCTTGGTCGCCAGCATTTGTTCGCGGGTGTGCGACGTGATTACGGCGAGGGTGTCAGCCCCGGCAGCCTGCCCGCTGACGACGCCTGCAGGCGCGTCTTCCACCACAAGGCCTACATAAAAGCAAATGATGAGTACATCTGAGCGGAGGGAATAAACATGAGCCAGACATACAGCGCTTGGGGTCTACCCTACATTTCTTCGCGCCAAGGAGGTAAGGATCAGGCCTACGTGTAACCCGTTAGTTTGAGTAGAAAAGGCGTAACATTAGATTGGACTGACATGGGCTTCCCGACAGTCACGTCTTCGGACGCGACAAAAACGTCAGGGATAACTATGCCGGTAATACCAAGGGCAGCAGTCGCGTACTTCCGTGTCGCGGAAGTGCACACTGCCCAGCGTGGATGAGGGTATTTACTACCGGGAAGAAGCTGCGTGATCAAGACGAATGGTAAGCTACTACGAATGTTTTTCCGTCAGGACAAGACGCACGTTGGTCATGATATCGCTGACGCCTGGGAGCAAGACGATGCCCTTGCGGCCGTTCTTTGACGATTCGTCGACAATGGCCTGTTCGAAGCGTTCTGCTTCTCGCTGAAATATGTATCACGCTAAGCATCCCGCAGGATATATGATCTTGGCCGTGCACTGCTAACTTCAAGTTCGTCGGGGTCTGTGATTCCGCAATGCCTCTTGAGATTCTCCACCGTGCGTACACCGTGTGCATCTGTTTGCGGTATTATGACTCAATGGAAAAGGGCATGCAGTTGGCATCGGGACTCACTGTGTAGGATCAATTCTACGTCGATAGTAGGGTATTTCTGCTTGAAGAATTCCCAAGCACCGACGACCCCTGCCGTAGAATCTACGAGGGTGCCATCCATATCGAATAATCTGGGGTCAAAGTGTTAGACAAATTCTATGCCTGTCACAAAAAGTCTACTTGCATCGCATCGTATTGCTTTGTTATGGGTGCCATTGTGTGGTTGAGTTGAATCTAACGACCTTGAGCAGATGAGAGTTTGAAACAAGAGAGAAATGACTCCAGGCCTCATCTTACAGGCCATTTTACTTACCGTTCTTCCGTGCCGAAAATTATTGATCTCCGGGCGGGGAGATTTGAGATTTGATCTCGCCCACGTGGGCATTTAACCTCCTTAACCACTCGGCCATCCCTGTAAAACACAAACCTCGTATGCCTCCTCGAAGACGCGCCCAGTTTAACCAGGATGCTATCGACCAGCAGCTCCAGCAAATCCATCTTCTTGACCCAGCTTCTTCATCCGAAAACCTTGAGCAACTAGGTCCAGTAATCAAGCAGATTCATGCAAACAGACAACAAGAGGCGTATCTGCGCACCGTCCAGAGCTTGATTGAAGCGAAAGATGCAGAAATAGAGGCCATATGCGGGGACAACTACCAGGACTTCATCTCGTCTGTGTCGACTTTATTCACCGTCAAGTCCTACACCACCAACTTGCGCGAGAAGATCACCTCGCTAGATGCCAGTGTTTCACAGGTTGGCCGAGGTTTGGTAGAGAAGAAGAAGGCGATGCTGCAGTCCAAGAAGACGGCTGCGAACTTGGACGAGGCTATCGATACATTGCAGGCATGTCTGCGAGTCCTCGACGTCGTCGACCGTGTTGGAGAAATGGTCAAGGAGGGGAAATACTGGAGCGCTTTACGGGTTCGTTCATCTCAATTTCGAGCTCTCTATCGTAGTGTAGTTGATGTATTGTATTTCCACAGTCCCTTGAAGATATTCAGAGTCTGCCCCCGACATCATTATCTCAAACGCCGTTCTTTCAGCACCTTCTGTCGTCGCTGCCATCCTTACGCGGGCAGATCAAGGATGCCGTGACCGCATCCATGAAACAGTGGCTCCTGGAGATACGAAATGTGAGCGCACAGGTTGGAAAGCTTGCCCTGGAGTCCATGGAATCTCGGACAAGACGGTGGCGAGCACGACGGGACAAGGACCCGATGCTTCGCATGAGCCGTGTTGGCAGTGCGGTAGAAATGGTCACGTACGAAAAGACCGAGTGTGCGTGGTATTCACCAACATATGTGTGTGATCTTTATCTAACCCGAAGAACAGACAACGTACTAGATAATGACCGGCTCAAAGTCGACTTCAAGCCGCTATTCCAATGCATTCACATTTATACCACCCTTGACTCGTTAGACGAGTTAAGAAAATCATACCAAGCTGATCGCACAGTAAGCCTCCTTGTCTACTTTTGTGTTTTCTGATGCTAAGTCTGTGTCCTCAGGCCCAATCAGACCTTATTTTACCGAGCCCTCTACCATTAGCATCCCTCATATCACTCACCCAAGAAATATCCGGATTTTTCATCATCGAGACCCACGTCCTCGATAATACAGGCAGTTTCCGCTCGGAGCGGGAAATAGAAGAGCTATGGGATGCTCTTGTCAGCCGACTGTCGTTGGGTATCGAGTACTCGCTGCGTGCGGAGACAGACCCAGATGCTTTCCTGCGGGTGAAGGAATGCCTCATTGGCTTTATCATGACTATGGAGGTATGTCAGGAAAGTCTAGTGTTGTAAAGATGGCTGACGAGTCGGTTCACAGTCATACTTCTACGCGACGAACTCGTTACATTCTTTCATCCTGGTTTTGTTTGAGAAATACGCCATGCTACTGGAGAAACAGTTCAGTCGACGCTTTGACGACGTGCGTGTTCCTGTCCTCGATTGACCTTGCCAAACCGCTTATATCGAACTACAGATTGTTCTCAGAGACGATCACACCAACATGTTCGTGCAAAACGCGACTGAACTCGAATCTGTCCTCTCGGTAGTTTGGCTCAATCCTACAGAACAAGAGGAGTTGAAGCAGTGAGTTGCTTATGCTGCGTTTTCCTTTGTGTACTCACATATCTTCAGGACTGCGCTACCCTTGAATCTGCCATGGTCTCAGAGCTTTTACCTCTGCTGCCAAGATGTGCGTTGTCCCGAACTCAAAGAACGTAGAAAATTCACTGAATCCGCTACTTCAGATCCGGAGTTTCATACAGAAATTCTACCAATTCGTGGAAGGTGTAAGCCAGCACCATCGGAACATCGACGAACTTCTGAGCAAGGTATGCGATCCATGGGCTGCCACTTTATCGTGCTGACGGGATTGCTCAGTCTCTCGATACACTGCTCTCGGCACATGTTAGCGAGAGCATCGGCAAACGACTTGCGGGCACATCGACGCTGTCTCAGATAGCGCAGATCGTGACAAATCTTGAACACTTCCAGATTGCTTGCTCTGAGTTGGAACGATCTCTGACGAGTCTTCGGTCGGTATTCATCTTTCTGGGTGGCAAGTGGGCGCTCTAAACCTTGAATTTTTCGCACAGGTCAACCCAGCGGGGTGGGACCATCCGACTCACCGCGGCCACATCCTTCGCATCGACGCTCTCCCGCGCACTACAGCGCATCTCAGGGCTGATCAACTCCAAGCTCGATGATTTCTTCGAGCTCTCTGAGTATGACTGGACTCCGCAGTCACGGGAAGACGCGCCGAGCATGTACCTGTATGAGCTCGTCAACTGGCTCACGACCGTCGTCGACTCGCTAGTGATAAAGGAACAGTACAAAAATGAAGCCTATCGAGGCGCAGTGGCGTATATCGCGGAGTGCTTGATGGTACGCGTCGCTCCCTTCTCAATCGTGCTACTCGCATTAACGCGAGAAACCGCAGGATTTTTTGGCGGGACGAAATATCCCGATGATGAACGAGAACGCGATCTCCAACATTTTGGTTGACGTTGACTTCCTGGAGGACGAGTTCAAGCGCATTGGCCGATCGCACTTGACGTCTGTATTCACTGAACTACGCATGGTATGTGCCGACAATCATTATCATTTACCTGAAGCACGATCGTGACATCTTATCCCCAGACGACCTCAATCGTTCTTACGGATACTGTCCAAGAGTATTTAATTCCAGCAAATCGCCAAACCTCGTACAGTTCTGTAAAACACAAACGGCTACAGGCTCTTCTCGACAAGTTGGCCAAGTACGGGGCTTCCACTCGAGATGCGGCAAGTAGGGAGAAGGGGGAGAAACGGAGGAAGGAGGCGAATTCAGTTGGCAGCCTGTTCCCTGGTGAGGGACGCTGATGGATCGACGAGCTCGAGGTCCGTCATGTACTTATTTCATAGTACTCAAGTTGTATTTTCCACCATAATTTAGGGACCTCCGCGGTCAACTTTATATGTAAGAAGGGGTGTAAGAAGAGCATCTGTGCTCCGTTTATATGGACAAGATTTAAAGCTAGTAAAAGCCAGAGAAAGAATGAGATTGGCAGAGTTGAAAATAGCGACTAGACGGATACGAGGATAAGGCGAGGGTGCACATGGGAAGGCGGTGCGGGGTGTAAATTTTCTTCGACAGCGTGAGGGATCGTGGACGTGTATCAACGTTAAATCAGAACCCGAAACGTGAATACGAGAGAAAAGACATCCATTACACCCGGCGCTTGATGTTCGCGCTCAACCACTCGAGACCCTCATACAGACCATCACCCGACGTAGCACATGCAGCCTGTGCGACACGTAAGCACACGACAAAGGTAAAAGTACGTGTTCGTGCACTAACCTGGATGTACCAGGTCCGCTGCCTGAGCCCATGTAGTCCAAGCTTGTCGGTGATTTCAGCAGCGTTCATGGCATTAGGCAAATCTTGCTTGTTGGCAAAGACAAGAAGAAGGGCATCACGGAGTTCGTCCTCGTTCAGCATCCGCTGCAGTTCCTCGCGCGCCTCAGACACACGTTCCCGATCGTTAGAGTCCACTACGAAGATGATGCCCTGGGTGTTTTGGAAGTCTATACGCGCCGTAGTTCAGTATGGATGGACAGCACCGTATACGTGTCGTGAAATTTACGTACAATGCCTCCAGAGAGGACGAATCTTGTCCTGACCTCCGACGTCCCAAACGGTGAATGAAATGTTCTTGTACTCGACCGTCTCGACATTGAAACCTGCGGACACGTCAGTTGTGGAGCGATGGGTGCGAGAGCGCGAGAATGACACCGACCGATTGTTGGGATGGTGGTGACGATCTCGCCAAGCTTGAGCTTGTACAGGATGGTGGTTTTACCAGCGGCATCGAGCCCAACCTTTGCAACACACCGATTAGTCTCCACAGCGAGGACGAATTTCTGAAAGACATACCATCAATATACCTATAGCCGCTCGAATGTGAGTTGTGAAACATAGAACGAGAACGTTTGCCACGCACGCATCTCCTTTTTGCCGAAGAGGCCAGAGAGGAGCTTGGAGACGGAAAGACCCATGGTTTACTATGGTACGGAGTGCGGTGAAGGGGGAAGGTGGTCGTCGAGGTTTGAGATGGAGTCGTGAGCAAGCTCGGCGCGGTCAAGAGTTGCTGAGTCGTTTCGAACTCCGCACCTGTGGCGCACCGACGCTTTATACCAGAAATTTATACCGCTTCCGAGTTTTATCCACAGCCTCTTCTGGAACACGTTCAGAAGTGAAATTGTCATGAGCGCCGGGCGGGGGATTAGAATCATGTTTATGATTGACAGGGTCCAGGCGGAGCGGGAGAGATTAGAAACTACTACTGGTCTACACGCGTACAACACAAGATAAATACAGAGGATTATTGAGAAGGTAAAAGTTCAGTGAAGGTACGGTGCGCGATTAAATAGGTACTAAGCAACTTTTGGGAGGCCAGAAGAGAACGTCCGCGTGTTAGCTCGACGACCCGGTAGGGGGTCCACTGTGACTGCCCCCACTGCCACTAGCCTGAGACGCTGCGCGCAGTCGACGCTCGATCTGGTGACGCCAATTCCAGTAGATCCCGTTGGAGGGAGTCGGGTTGTACTGGCATAGCTGGAAAAGGACGAGCTGTTCGACGAAACCAGGGTTGGGCCATATCTGTTCACGTCCTGTGAATTTCATTGTGACTCGTCAGCCTGGTTGCATACGCGAAAAAAACAGGTAACTCACGTCGTCGAACCATGTCCAGCGCCTGTGAAGCATTCATAGGCTCAGGACGCGACCACATGACTGGAAGAGGTACGTGGTCAGCTACCGACTTGAACGGACACGAGTAAGATTGACATACGATATGCTGCAACAACGACTGCAGATTGAGACTGACCATAGGCACAGTGCACGAGCACGGTGCCGCGGTGTTGTCTGGCCTGGTGGATGAAGCGACAGGCAGCCGGGAGGTGAATTAACAGATCCGCATAGTCCACGTCGTCGACCGGGATGCGCATATGGGTCATCCCAGATTCCGGAGATTCCGCCGGAATAGGGTCAGTACATACAGATAGTATGTGCGTAATTCCCCTTTCCGAAAGCGATCGTGTAGACCGGGCGGCTACCAAACTATATAGAGGAACAAAAATGGACAAGGTCAGTAAAATGATATAGTGCGCGCACAGCAAGCCTATAGAAGGAATAGAACGTACTTGCCCAACCACAGACCAGGCTCGATCTCGGAGACGTTTTTCCAGCCTGGCATTTGACGCGCCGTAGCTCGAATGCCTGCGTCCATTGACGATGAAGCAACTTGGTCTCATTTTCCTCCACTGCATTTGTACTTTTCACCAGGGGGTGACATAGTGCTACGGACGATGTTGTTCTCCGTCGGTGGGCCTCGGCTACGCGTAACTGCTGGACCGTATGAACGGGATTAGCTGCTCAGCATTGGCAAACGAGCGTACTACACAGCAAGAAAGGCTAAGGGCGGTGCGCACGTGGCGCCTTTTGGGCGCACCGCCACCGTATACGAATGACGCACCTCGATATCTCTTTTGAGTGGCAGTGTAGTCGATCCGCTAAGCAAAATGCCTATTCGCGAGAACCTAGTCGATCCGCTCGGACGTCATCGATGTCCGCCCCGAAACCCATGGTGAGTGATAGGGAATGCCTCTCGCCGGATATTAGACGCTGGGATCCGTTCCTGCACAACGTGGTTATGGGAACAGCTTTGGGACGCCTCCGAGTCGCGCGGGTCCTGAGAGAGGGCGAGCAGGGCGGATACTGCATGTTTCAGCTTCAAGTGCCTAGTAGCAGTATTGAGCCGCTCAAAATGCGTTGTTGCGCCAGTGTTGCGACAGAACCGTTAACTGTGTGGGAAATCCAAGTCTCGTGTCGGTGCCGTGCCTTAGTAAGGACGCAGGCCATCGCCGATGATTGGTCGGGGACCTTGCGACGATTCTTGCGTTTGGGACGCACTACGGTGGAAGTCGCGCCGGACTGGTCCTTCGAAGGGCGGGGATGCGTCGCAAGTGCTTGAAATGCTAATGCTGTTACTGAGATCGGTAGCGAGATTGCGAAGATGCTGCTATACACCGGAATCCGGTCCTTCCAAGTGTACACAGGACAAATGCAGGACAGATGCTCAACATGAGGAGCGAAGGCAGAATTTTCGGACGAGACACCGACAAGGAGCAAGCAGGAGGAAGTCCTGGCTTCCGTCACGCGAAAACCTCGAGGCGGGTTGCAGTATTACGTAATCGCCCTGGGAACGTAACGAAAACGCCGTTTCAAGATGGGTTGGTGGGCTTATAGCGCTGTAACTTACAACCTGGACACGCACCTATTGGCCTACCCCATACCCTTTCCTCCTTGCCTTCAAATCCGAATACCTATATCCTGATGTTGAGTATCGAGTGGGATTCTGTACGTTAGAGATTTGTCCAAAATCTAGTCTTCTTACTCATATAAGTTTGTAGGACTTTCATTCCGACGGCCGTCGAAGGAAAAGACCGAAGGCATCCACAGTCCATGGCTGGCTCGCAAAGATGAGAGGGACGTTGCTGGGGAACGAGCGGTTGCGCAGCAGGGGAATGCGAGAGATGAAGGAAGCACGCGCAATCCGCAGATACAAGAAGCAGAAGCGTGCACAGGCTAGCCGTAGGAGAGGCGGCATTCTTTCCTCGTTGTTTGGTGGTGGAGGAAAGAAGCGCAAGGCCAGTGTAGAGAGTCGAGCCCTAGTACGGAGGGAGCCCTCAGGTCGGAGGGGTAGCGGGCATCACTATGTGGCGAACGGCCCGGGAGGCAGAGGCGGACCCCCACAACGACCAACGCAACCTACGCGGCACACCTCGCGTCGATCGACTCGAGACTCTACACGGAGCGTACCCCAGCGAAGGTCCACCAAGGACTCGTCGCATTCGGCTCGATCACCGCCACCGCGGCGTGGCTCCACAGGACGGAGATGATTTGCGCATGCACGAGAGGATATCCCTTCCGCTGCGGATGTGCGGATTCAATAGATGAGGATGACGATTCACGACAGAGACGAACCGTATGTCCTGCACGACTTCTTATTTCCCATTATTTTTTCTGCTGGCTCAGAACGACGTATTTAAACATTATTGCCTACCATACATAACACTCCTTAGCTTGTATCCAAATGCGCTGTACAGAATAGACACTCACTCGGCACCAATGACCTGTATCAGCGTTATCTCGACTTCAAATCGATGTACACGAGTCGGTGAGAGGCGATATGACGTGGAGATGAAGGGGCATCCATGAATTGAAAATATTGGAGCGATATGAGAGACAGACGAAGGAGAAGTGAGGTGTCGATGCGAGAGGAGGGCGCACTGCAAATTAATGGACAGTCGGCTGTGCACGAGCCGGCGACATTTACGCGAAATGCGCGTGACTGACTCGGCAAGGCGACGCGACCACTTGAAGGCACTTGGTGGCGTTGGTTGA
The DNA here is from genome assembly GCA_000827205.1 of Plicaturopsis crispa FD-325 SS-3. Taxonomy (NCBI): domain Eukaryota; kingdom Fungi; phylum Basidiomycota; class Agaricomycetes; order Amylocorticiales; family Amylocorticiaceae; genus Plicatura; species Plicatura crispa. The sequence goes on from KN832554.1 coordinate 1,047,825, forward strand.
GGAACCGTAGATGACAACATGGGGAGGAAATACTCAACCCATCACCCTCGCTTCCTTGTAATGTCAAAGTCACCAGGTTGGCGCAAAATACATTGATTGCAGATACTCATAGTAGTGTGCTCCTAGGATGTGTCTCGGCGAACGGTGCCAGATATCGACTAACCACGGAGAGTCAAGTCAGATTTGAATCATTGAGGGGACGTAAAGCTGGAAACACACCAACTAGCTTTCGCCAGTAGCTGGATCCCCAGCCACCACCTTCTTCTTTTTCCGTCGTTTGCGCTTCTTTTTTGGACTTCCTTCGCCTTTGTTGTCGTCTTCGATGTAGGCTGGTGGTCCATCCAGGTTCAGGAGAGGTATGTTCATCACCACATCAGGCTTGCGGTTTCGTGACGGGGAAATCGTTGGAGGTAACGATCCGGTTGTATCGTTCAGCTTCTGTGATGAACCGTTGGGTAGCTTTTGATGTGCTGAACAATGCGTGAGTACACTACTCATGGTAGCATCAATCATGGCAGCTTACCGCTCGGCTCACTAGTTGTGGGACCTGGTGAGGATCGGGGGATATTTGGTGAGGTTAACGATGACCGGGAGGACTCGCCGACAGAGATTGCGTTCGGTAGTGGGGAGTGGGTGACAGAGGTATCGTGTTTCTTCTTCTTCTTGTGAGGCTTCGTGAATGATGTATTCACTGTGGACGTGTCCGCAGCATTCGCATTCGCATCCGCTAGGGCTGTACCGACGCTTGTATTTGGGGTCGGCGGGCTGGCAGCAGGAATAGGTTGTGTCGCGGACCCGCTTTGCTCCAGTTTCTTCTTCTTGTTTCTCTTACTGCCCGCCGTTCCAAATGGATCCACCTTGAGCTTACGCTTGATAGCGCCTCCTCTGCTTTCACCCTCATCGTCGGAGGGTTCCCGTTGCTTGACTTCATCATCTTCCTCCCTGGCTCTTTTCTTCCCGCCTTTTCCCGTCAAGTGGTTCTTGAGCCGCGCAGCGTCGCGCGACGTTCCTGCGGACTCGGGTATCGGTGCGCCCACTCCAAGCCTAGACACACGGATTAGTTGGAACAGTCACAGGGAATATATGAACAGGCCGTACCTCGCTGGTCGCCGCATGTATTCTTGGAGCTCCCGCTCCGTGTCATTCTGCGATTTCACCAACGATTTACTCGAAGGTTTTATCCAGGACGCGACCATGTTCTGGGCGAAGGACATGGACAAGTCGATTTGAGCCTGCAAGGTTTCGACATCCATTTCCTCGCCTTCCGGAGTGTCCGTGGCCATGGTTATCCAAGATGTAGGTGGAAAAAAAACCAGTATATGTCGGAGAAACAAATCGTTATAGCACTTCGTAAGACATGCGCAGATAAGTAGAGTCGAGTAGCGAGACGATCATCGAAGTCAAGAGCAAACAAATCTGAGTGGTTCCGCCGCGCCTGCGCGCCTGTTCTTGTGACTTGTACCGTACCTTCATCTACTCGACCGTTTCTTGTCATTCCGGCGTTTCTCTCTCAGACCTGAGCGCTGAGCTCTTGCTGTATATTCATTTATCCAGCTTACATCGTCTTCCAATTCCGAGAGCACCGATGTCTCATTCGCACAAGCGAAAACGAGCCGACCTCGATGATTCCGACGATGAGCCGTCTTTGGGCAGACAGATTTTGCCCGTAGCAAACTTGCCCGAGGATTTTAATGGGGAGCCTATGGATGGGATGCAATACCTATTCACTGTTAGGTGTGTTGACTGGTTGTCGAATATAGATGCTGGCTGACGGTCAATTCCACAGACGAGATGCTCGAATTCTGCCTCATACCACCCGAGTCATCAACCCATATGAACGTCCAGAACCTGTGTTATCCCTTCCTACTGCACCATCCGCTTATAAAAGTTCGTCGCAGATGCCTTCAGACGAATGGCGAGAGTCGTTTAAGAAGCATATCATGCGCTTTCGCAAAGTACGTAGATCGGTTTGACAGTATTGGGTAGCGCTGACTAGAAATAATACTCAGAATACTATTCAACCTACCATTGGTGTACGGTATACACCACATGAACCCAACGACAAGCTTATGCCTGATAAGAAAGAGAGAGACCTTTGGTGGGCGTTTCTTGCTGGAAGGCCTGCCTCGGACTGGAATCCCCCCAAAAAGAATACCTTAAACGCCTATGCTCGAAAAAGGCGCAGGTTTGGATATGGGATGCGCTCTTTCTCAGAGGACCCTGAGCCCGAGCCTGAACAAGAGGATGATCCACAGGATAGCCAGGCCCGAGAGACCTGGCACATCAATGACGAAGGCGAGGTAGAATTGGCTCTTCGGGAGGATCCTGCCGAATCGCTGCCAACTCCTTCGGGGACACCTGCACCTCAGGAGCAGTCCGCCGATGCTGAACACACCGTTACAGTGTCAGATGAGCCTTGTGCTCTGAAGCCTCGAGAACCTACGCCAACATTATTGCAACACATCGATCAAGTCAGGCTCTCGTCATACCTCATTTCTACATAGTCCGCGCTAATGCTTTATCTATCTTTTAGCGAATGTCGCTACATCTCTTGATGTATTTTACACACTGGATCAATCTCCACCTTCGGCAGCCTGATCCTCCATCCTCTTGCCTGACCGAAACCCATGCTCGCTGGATCTTCGTCCTCCTTTCGCGAATAGAGGAGCATATCACGGCTGACGACATGAGTCTTCTACGCGATCTTGCCCGGGCTTGCTTAGCTTTGCTTAAGGAGCATAGACAACGCCAGTCGAAAGCCGCAGACGAGACTGCGGTCACAAGTCCAGATGCTGCAGTGAGCGATATGAGCGAACGCTCTTGCTGGATCATAATATCTGCGGTCGTCGAAGTCTGGGGCCAACGGGACTTGTGGATGGACGCGGAATCCAGTTTAACTGGTATATGATTGGTGCAGGCTTTCTAATAGCATGTACATATCTCACGTTCCACCCGCATTGTCCCGGTGAAACAAAATCAAAAAAGGATAAATCACCACAGCGCGTACATTCCTGGGCAATGCCCGTACAAAGCTACGCTTTCTCTGCCTGGTGAAGACCTGCAGTCCTCGGTTCGCGGACCATCTACAACTCAACGCGTGTTCAATCCCAAGCTTACTGGACACAACCGAGATGTAGGACTGACCACGCGTATAACGACAGGCTTCCCATCCCACGTAGGGTTTGCGGCCCCCACTTCAAATGCATGCACCGTCTCAAACCCATGGTGGTTGTAGAACCATGTATTCGCGTCATTGCTGGAGTACAGGAGGGTCGCGCGGGACTGGCTGTCGGCCTAGGTAGTGTCATGTAAGCCCCAGCGTACTGTGCAAATGCTAATGAAAGGCGTACGAAGGCAGTCACGGCGTCTACCAAGGCACCGCCATACCCGCGCCCCTGGCTTGCGGGTTCCGTGGCAAGACCGTCAAGCTTGACCATTTCATCTATTCTTTGGCCAATTTTCTTGAGCCCCACTTCTACATGGGAGTTGATCTCCGCTCTTCGCTGGATGACGAGATCTGTTAGCACGTAGTATCGATACTGGAGATGCTGCAACGCACTCTTTTCTGTTCCAGGGTGGTTATACGCTCCATAGCACCGTTAAATTGCTTGAGCACATAGTCAATCAAACGGTCGACGGGACGGTTAGGCTTAGACGGCGAGTTCTTCGCCTCGACGCTGATAGGGTGTCAGCACCCATTTGCATCGGCATCGAGCCTACTCACCAGACGACAATTCCTGCGCCACGATCCACAGTAAGGCCCGTCTTGTGCACGACGTATGACACTAGCAAAGTGCGCTCAATTGCTCGTCGAAGCCCGTCATAGAGACGTGGCCATTTCATGTCCTAGGCGTGGATTTCAGATAGATATACAGCATGCAGAGTCGAAGAAATGCTTACTAACCGGCGTGTCACGCATATACTTGAGCATTGGGTCGCCCACAAACGCGTCTGCCAACGTGCGGTCAGCCCGGGGAAGATGACCTTCCGGGACAGTTGAGCGGGGGCAAGAACATGAAGCTGCATTGGACTCACGATATTTCAATCGTTTGATAGATATGTCGCGCTTTCCCGCGTCATCCTCAAACTGTTCTTGAACGGATAGGCCTTTGCGCCGCTTTCCAGACAACAAATGCATGGCCGTCTCAACAGTGAGCTTGCGAGGTGTACGGTGGTCAAACTCCGAGTCGACGAGTCAAACCAGTGCGCAGCAGCATTAGCTGTTACAGCTGCTCCTGGTGCTGCCATTTATGATCTGGTCCTGAGATGAGAGGGTCAAGGTGCTTATAACATCCGAACTCACCGCGAAGTTGTCGAGATGCTCGAAAGCTGTCCCAGACCGTCATCCGTTGCGAGCAGAAATGTCGGAAATGTCCTCGATTCCTCGTGCAGCACTTGGGCCTGACTTGGGCTCCGGGTACGCCGTAAATTCCTGGCGAATGCTCCATCTCTAATATCTTCTGGCGTGCTTTCGTGAGACGAGAAGGGTCCGGTACAGTTCAAGATAGGCCTATAACGCGAGACCGGCGGCGTGCCTTGACGGCAATTGACCATGAAGCAGCAGGAACAGATCTCGACCGTCCTCGACGCAAGCGCTCGTTCAAATTTTCCCAACGGTCAAACCAAGGCCGCGTTTTCACCGCCTTGTTTTTCGTCGATATTTCTTGTGTCCTGCCAGCATCCTGCACCCACATTCGTTTCCCTGTTTCCTGTTTACTACCTCGTAATTCATAGTAGCAATGCGCGCCACCGCTGCAGTCTTCGTCTCGCTCGTCGCGTCAGCCGTCGCGTACCAGGTCACAACCCCCAGCGCAACGAGTGGGTGGACTACCGGCGGTCCCAACACCCTCGCCTGGGACCGCGTTGACAGCGACCGCCTGAACTTCACCGCCGTCCTAGTCAACCAGGTGCGCGTGCTCGTACAAAGAACTGAAGCCATGACACTGATCTCTTTCGATAGGACCGCTCGGTGCTACCTACGAACAACGAGGTGCTGGCGGCACTTGTTGACGGCACCAAGGGCTCCATCACCGTCAGCGCACCTAGCGGCGGGTGGCCCGTTGGCTCAGCCTTCCAGGTCAACCTTGTCCAGGACAGCTCGGACGTGAACACCATCCTGGCGCAGTCCGCCCAGTTCAACATCACGTCCAGCGGGTCCAGTAGCAGCTCCGGTGCTTCGACTACGACTGCCGCCTCCAGCTCGTGAGTATACTCCTACCGGTCATCCCGGGACGTTTGCTTATACCTGTGTCGCAGGACTGGAACCACCCTTGTCGTGTCTAGCACGGGAACCGCTAGCGGCGATCTCAACCCGACTACGTCCCTGACCTCCACGTCGCCGTCTCAGTCAAGTGGCGCTCTCCCTGCGCTCAACGTACAGTCGGCCTTCTTCGGAGTCCTAGCCTTTCTAGGAGCCTTCCTCGCCTGAGCATCGACGGTCCCCGCCGGCCTCGCTTCACCATTTCCCTTTTCATTTCCTTTGGGGTTTTAGATGTATGGACATTCTGTGGTATGGATACTTCTTGGTTTTGCAGCTCGCCTATGGACACTTGTTGAATGCTATAGGCAGCAAGTACGAGGTACTATATGTACGGTCCAATCTTTACTAGTACTGTAATCGCCTGCACTTAGACACCTCACATATTCATGATATCTAGCAGCGTATGTTTGTGACTGCCCGTACCGTTTCGTCCCAGTTTCTTGTGGTTTTGGTTGCGGTCCGAGAATATCTAAGATCCGGGATCGATATACAGTGCTTGACTTCATCTACGCGATTTTGTCGCTTACTTACCGACCCATACCTGCCAATGGCCTCGAATTCCTACGAGCACCTCCTGCCGCCGAGCTGGAAGCCTCAGGTTACGGCCTGGCTTGCAGAAGACACGCCATCCTTTGACTACGGCGGATACGTCGTCGGCGAAGCCCACCGGGAGGCATTCCTCTTCGGCAAGGGCAAAGAAGCAGCCGTCTTGGCTGGCTCACCCTTCTTCGCCGAGGTGTTCGCCCAGCTGGGCTGCGAGTGCGTACCGAGACGTTCTGCACCGCTCTTTTGTCCCGCTAATCATCTACGGCACAGGGTCGAGTGGCATCTGAAGGAGGGTGAGGTGTTCGAGCCCGTGAAGCATGTCGCGACGGTGCGCGGGAAGGCGCGCCATCTGCTCCTCGGAGAGCGGGTCGCATTGAACATGCTGGCGAGGTGTAGCGGGATCGCGACCAAGTACGTCGCCTGCCCCCGTCCAGCGACACAGTTTGACCGAGGCTCAGTAATCCAGATCTAAGCGGATCAAGGACCTGGCGCGCGGGTACGGATACAAGGGCATCATCGCTGGTACACGAAAGACTACACCAGGTTAATGCGCATTGTACGTCGTGCGAGGTCAATGACTGATTGTTTTTGCATGCACAGGATTCAGGCTTGTCGAGAAGTACGGGATGCTCGTCGGCGGCATTGACCCGCATAGACACGACCTGTCGAGCATGATAATGCTCAAAGACAACCACATCTGGTCCTCCGGTGCGAATCTCTCACGCAATACCTTGCTTGCATTCTGCAGCCACTAGACCTTATTGCACAGGCTCCATCACCGCTGCCATCCAGCAAGCCCGGGCTGTCGGTGGCTTCAGCCTCCTCCTTGACGTCGAGGTAGGCTCGGAAGCCGAGGCGGACGAGGCCATCGACGCCGGCGCTGACATCATCATGCTCGACAACATCGAGGGCGAGCACCTCGTGAGCGTTGCCCAGACGCTGCGGCAGAAATGGGAAGGGAAGCGCAAATTCTTGTTCGAGACCAGCGGGAACATCACGGAGGCGAACCTTCAGGAACGCGCGATTAACGGTACATACCTCTACAGTACGCCTTTCAAACCGCACTGACACGGACGTTCTTTTGCGCAGATATCGATATCCTGAGCACGAGTGTAGTGCATCAGTCTGTCCAGCATATCGACTTCAGTCTCAAGATTCAAATGCCGAAGAGCTCGTAAATCAATGGACTGCAAGGGCAAGATAGACGGCAGTGTATTTCTCTGTACATTATGGTTATGTCGCTCCATGGACAATTATTTGTCTGCTGCAAACCGTGATTTGCCATATACTAGGCTGCTGCAAGTGAACGACCATGACATTCGACGTCGACGCCCACTCCTGACGCTCGAGCCGCTACTTCGAAGCGACGACCCTGATTTATACTGACAATATTTCGACAGTGATCTACCGCTTTTGTCAAATACTCACTCGAATCTCCTCTCCGTATGGTACGTGACGGTGCCATGTAAACTAATAATATTACAGTGCTCCGATGCAGAGGTATGCTATCCCTGCACTCACAACTTGCTCGAGCTCGTACGACATCGATAAGTTATGATCGGACGATAGACCCGTGTATTTTTGCCCCACTCTTTATAAGAGGAGCTTGCAGAGTCAGATAGATCTATTGTCACTACAAACCAGTCAGACCCCACAGTATCGACAGTTCCGCCCCATAATTTACACAGGATGGCCCCGGTTGTGCACAACGTCGCGCAGACTGGATTTGGCACGGGCACCAACGAGCTCTACGATAGGCGAGTCCCTCTTCTATATCACAGTGGTGGTAGCACGTTGAAACTGAACCAGAGAACAGGGCCCGCCCGTCATACCCACCCTCCGCGTTAGCATACCTTCGGGAGGTCGTAAATGGCAAACCGCCATTGAACATCGCTGAGTGATTGCATGTCGTACTACCCGGCGCCGAGAACACCAATCTAAGGCCCATACAGGATTGGCTCGGGAACGGGTATATTCACTCGTGCGCTTCTGGCGCATCCGGACTGGTCATCCGCAGTCGGGCAGCTCAAGGCTATAGAGCCAAGCGAGGGAATGCGGGCCACCTTTGCGAAGAACACGAAAGACAAGCGCGTGTCCACTAGCCACGGCACGTTTCATGCTACAGGCGTCGAGGATGGCTGGGCCGATCTTGTAATACTCGCCCAGGTACATTCAAATGCACCTGTCGGGGTGCCCGTATGTTAACAGATGGACTGCAGGCATACCATTGGTGTCACCCGGAGTATGACGCTGCTGCAGCCGAGTTCGCGCGTATCCTGAAGCCAGACGGCGTCGTCATATTTATCTGGAACCTGGAAGACAGGTACGATACGGGCACCGCCTATCCTACTCCACCTCTACCTTTACTGACCTTGGCTTTTAGGAATGGTGCCGCCTGGGTCGCCCAGCTCCGGAAATCTTATGAGGAATACGAGCAGGGCACCCCGCAGTTCCGTCTCGGCCTCTGGCGGGCTACATTCGACACGCCGTCTTACAAGCAGTTCTTCGTGCCCCCCGAAGAGAAGGTGTGGAACTATCCGCTCGTCGCCACCTCCGATATAGTCGTTCAGCGCATATTGAGCAAAAGCTATATCGCTGTACTGCCCGAAGATAAGAAGGCGGCGGTGTCCAAAGAGGTGCAAGCCATTGTTGAGAAGGGTGAGGGCAAGGTGTGGGTTGACGAGGCGAACGGTGTATTTGAGTATCCTTACTACACTAAGGCTGTGGTGATGAGGAGGAAGTAATAGTGTTTGTATGCAGTACGTTATCATAGTGTGACGGCAGAGACCCAATTCTTTGACAACTTTGACTGGTGAAAGGAGGAGCGTTTTGGACGAAGACCTAGAAAATACATTTGCTATCATCTTCCTATGCATACATAATCATAACTACAGGACCACTCCGGTACCGCCCTTTACTCTTCCGCAACCTGGATCACAGCCTTCGCAGTGCTCGTCCCATTTTGAATAGCCAAGAACGCCTCCCCGACGTTCTCCAGCCCCTTCGTCACCTCCTCCGTGTACTTCAGCTCGCCCTTAGCGATTTTCGCAGGCACCTCCGCGTAGAAATCCTTCGCGTACTTGGACAGCAAGTTGCCTACGATGAAGCCGTTTAATGCGAGAGACTTGGTGATGATGTAGAAGAGGTTTTTGGGGGCGTAGCCCTGGCGGCCGGCGACGTTGTATTGCGAGATCATGCCACATTCCTGGAGGGCCGCGTGCCATTGAGCGTGGGCGTGTGCATTTGTATGAAGAGTGGCTTACGATAAATCTGGCGCCGGTCGCCGCACCTTCGAAAGCTGCTTCCAGCGTCTCGCCGCCTACGTTATCCCAGTAGCTGATATACATAGGTTAGATCTGCAATGGCGAAGGAGTGCTTAGACGCACACGTTGATGGGCCCTTCCTTCTGGAGCACTTCGAGGGTGTTCGTGGTCTTGTAGTTGAAGGCGATGTCGGCTCCGATGCTTTTCATGAACTCCACCTTCTCGTCCGACCCCGCTGACGCGATCACTTTGAGGCCGTCCAGCTTCGCTAGCTGTATGACGAGGCTAAAGATTTTCCACTGCGGTTAGCACCTCGTAAGGCCAGTGTACGATTGACTTACGATCCAACAGCGCCTGTTAGGTGCACAAAACTTGTTAATAACTGGAATGACTGCTGGGCATTGCAGGATTACTAACCGGCACCAGTCGTAACGAACGCAACATCGCCCTTTTGAGGCTTGGCATACTCCTTCCACGCGCAGTACGCGGTTTGACCTAGTTGCACGAAGGGTAAATTGACGTGCCAAACTAACAAAGTCGTGTGCGTACCTGGCATGCCGGCGGCGCCAACATATACTGACCAAGGAAGTTTCTCCTTGTTCTCAAGGAGCTTCAACTTAGATGCGTCTTTTTCGACGAAGTACTCCACGAAGGCTGGAATGTAAAATTAAAAGCAGTGCATGATGGAAAGGACAAACCACTCACGGAAAAAGCCATATACATGGTCACCCTTTTTCAGCAAAGAGGACTCAGATCGTAGTACGACGCCTACGCCGTAGTTGGCAAGCCTTGGAACGTCTTAGTTGAAGGCTGCCTATAGCATTTTGGCGAGAAATAACTCACGGCTCTCCGAGAGTGAACGCTGGCTACACGACACGCATCAGTCGGTGTTGTTCACTGTGTCTGAAACTATGTAACTCACCGAGTAGGATTTTATTTCAGGGGCCCTCATTTTGCCCTGTAACGCTGATCATTGAGATTGCGAAAGAGAACACAATGACGGGACATACCCTCATATACGGATCAAGGGATAGAACCAGTGTCTTCACCAGGACGCCGCCCTCAATGGGGACATTTTCGAGATCGATTGTTTGACTAGCGTCGTAAATGGTAGTGACCCCCGGCTCAGGATATCCTGTATTGACATTTAGAAAGACAGCTTAACTAGATCATTATGACCGCTCGACTCACCGGTAGGAACCTTGTTGAAGAGATGGCGTCCGTTGGTAACAGGAGACATCGTATGAATGGTGTTAAACGTCAAGGACTAGTATCTGCTGTAGGGATGAAAAACGGCGAGGTCAAAATGGATCTGTCGCGATCGACAAGGTGGAGCTCTTTATACCCTGTCAGCTGGATCCATCGGTGAAATTAAGCGCGTTTCTGGTATGTTCGTGCAATCTCTGTGTACTCAGCAGCAGCATTCGAGCCCAATGCGAGTGTCCGAACCCACGCAGTAGACGCGATCGGCTTCATCCTAGCCGGTATCCCGAGATGACATGGATGCTTAGAAAGGCTTGCAGAATATTCCGTGGACTCGCAAAATTTCTCTCCTATGGATGGCGGCATTTGTCTCCGTAAAAATGGCGGGAAAGAGGGTCAACTGAACGCGCGCGGACGCGATGACATCCGGGTAAGATAGCCGAGGTGAGCCGACACGTGAGGAAAAAATCAATACACGTGCCAATATCGCGTTTGCGCGTCGAGCTTGAGTGAATTTGAAGCCGAAACAGAGACTTGAATCCTATCCGAGGTGAATCAAGGTGTGGTAATACATAGATACAGCCCTATGACTGCTTAGAGTGTATATCTCAATACGTCTCCCATACAAAGTCAGGCAAGACGTCTCGCATAACTATACAAAGCCCTCGTGAGCAATCGATGCGGGTTTCACAAAAAAAAACACGAACCTTTCCAGTGGTGAAAGGCTTCCGCTTTCTGCCATTCACCCAGCGAGTTAAGGGAGTCAGTCAGCACCCACTGCTGAGGGTCCTTCTCGCCCAAGATCTGCGATAGGTCGACCTCACGCTGCGGGAGCGACGACAGGACATGTTCACGGAGATATGAGTTGAGGTAGTCACCCTGTCGTGCTGGACGGAACGTCAGAGGGTTGGGTGATCTGGTGCAAAAGAACACCTGCGCGCATGTGCAATGAGCGGGGCTGCTAGTTGTAGACGGATACAGTGCGCACCATGTTGATGAACTCCGTGCGGAGTTTCTCTTCCGTCATTTGCTCGAAGGAGTCGTGGAATGCACGACATTGCGGAAAGTGTTGGCGGAGCGTGATTAGTATAGCCCGTGAAGCGTCGGAGTCGAGTTTCCCAGCAAAGTTCTATACCGTCGAAGAAGTGCATGTCAATGGAATGGAATCACAAATGCGCTAAAGCTCGAGCTTACCACGGCGACAACACCATTGGGATGAACGATAGATTTGAGATCCTCAAAGAACTCCACTGTAAACAGATGCTCGGGCACACCACCACCCGAGAAACAATCATGGACAACGATGTCGTACAAACTATCCGCGCCCCCTCCTAATTCCGCACGTTTGTTCGAGACCCATTGCCTGGCGTCTTCGAGGTAAACACGACCGGGATCGAGCTCTGGCAGCCCAAAGAAATCGCGCGAGGCATTGTATACGGCCGGATCAATCTCAACGATCGTAGTCGAGATATCGTGGCGTGCAAATGCACCGGCAGCGATGCCAGCACCGAGCCCACTTAGTCGAAATGCGTAAGTCAATGTCCGCCAAGAAATAAAAATGCCCGCAAATCAAAACTTACATGATCAACGCATTATTCCAGCCGTCACTCTCCCCCTTTGCCGTGCTAGAAACCAGCCGTGCCGCCTCCTGCAGCACAAAAGCACTGTATATCGAATCACCCAGCGGTTCGCCAGCCTTATCCACGACAGGCGGCACATCGTCTATGGTAGCCACTCTGTCGCCAATCCACACACCGCCCAGAAGAGAATGCGAGGCGCGGAGATAGCGTAGAGAGTTCACTGATGTCGCGCCGTCAGAGGGCAGGACCTCGCCGACGACTATGACGCCAGTGGTTGACGGAGTCGAGGAGAGGATGCGCAGGGGGTGTACAGGGTGCGTATATACGTCTGGGAGCGGATGCGGGAGGACAGGGGATCGAAGATAAGGGAGAAGCGTCGGGAGAGACAGCATTCCAATGACGCTTAAGACAGTGCGAGTGGTGAATATGCTGTCATCCGCCGAAGGCTTTTTAGGTTTAGCTGGAGGGCTTTGCGCTGCTTTCTTTGTTCGTGCCTTTGTTGCTGGTTTCGATTGGACAGGTTTCTCAGCTGACGGAGGGCTTGAGGATTCTGGGAGGGCCAGGGCAGTCGATAATAGCCATATGGCAATTACCACTCCACCTATCGTAAGATACTGTGGCGTAGAATCCAGTTAAGTAGGGAAGGAGGGAAAGGAGCGTTTCTCACAATTTTGTCATCGGATACCTCTGGGGGTGATATTGTTGGCCACAAGAAGTCGGCTGCTGCCGTTACAACAGAGTAGAATATCTGTAGCACGACAAGCCTGTCGAACAGTCCCGGAGGACCGGAAGAGGAGGAAATCTGCCAGAATCTCTATCAGGAAATTGGTCTGTGACGATCCAGTCTTCGCCTTCGGCAGGTGATATTGCACTAGAGACGCGCCGTGAACAGGCAAAGCGGCACTCACATTTAATTCAATTGCAAACGACGCTGCCGCGTAGATTATCGGCCCCAATACAGCAACATGAGTGGCAATAGGTCCCCACAATGCATCCCCAAATCGACCAGTAACCACCGCACCCCAGTATGTGGAATTCGGGGCCGCGCAAAGCAACAACCCAAACAGCAGGAAAGCCCTCGATCCTGACAGTCTAGGAGTGGCTGCTGGGATACCAACGGCTACCTTGAGAACGTGTCCTAGGTATCGGTGGGTGGGAACTGAGCCATAGAGAGGTGTCAGAGCGCGAGTGTAGACGAACAGCGCGAGAGAAGCAGCAGACAGGATGCCCAGTAGCTGGCCAATACGGAGCAGTGAAGACCCTAACGACGGAGCCATGGTCTACACAGCTCGGATGACGCGTTTAGTAGGGCCTTGACGTAGAGAGAGTGCTCATTTGTGTGCAAGGATGGTCGTGTTTTTGAAGGAACAAGGTCATGATGCATGATGGAGAATTCGTGGCAAAACGTCGGAAATTACGCCGTCAATTATAATTTATATGATTCCGCGCGACGGATCACGAGTATGTTCCTCCGCTACCTTGTCTCACTTTCAGTACAGAGCAGATACAAGTTTGTCCAATGTTCAGTATAGTCTACTAGGAAACAACACTACATGATATCGTACACAGTGAACACTATCAAACTTGAAGCGTCTCCTCAAGTTTCTCGATCAAGGTTTGCAGCCTGTCAGCCTCGAGCTCGGCCAATGTAGCGTTCTTCTCTATCGTCAAGGCCTCCTCCACCGCTGGTAGAGTAGTAGCGCCGTAGCCTAGATTCACATCGCACGTCAGTAGAGTAGGAATGAAGAACAATGGAATGCGATTTACCTAGCCACGTCCCGGGCGCAACGCCGAGGTGCTTGAAAAACTCGCGGCCCTTCAGACCCTCGTCATGAATAAAGCCTCTCTCGAACGCGACCAGCTTCTTGTTCGCAGCTTGCACGCGCCGCACAGCTTTGATGAATTTCCTGCCTGGGTGTGGGAAGTGGTGCACATCTGCGCCGAGGCGTGATGCAAAGGCTTGCGCTAGCGAGATGTCCTCCTCTTCCTGGCGCTCCTTGAGATAGGCGGGAGCCCGTCCGACCCTGGGGTGCAGACGAACACCGCTCGCAGATTTGATGTCCAGCTCATGGTGGCTCTTCTGGCACGCATGGGACTTCTTGCACTCGAATTTCTTCCCGAATACCTTTCGAAGTTTGCATGCAAGATGCTTGGCCTTGCGCCGCAGTTTTCTGAGTTTCGAGGATCTCTTCTTCCATTTCTTGAATATTTTTTTGAGGTCGTGCTCAGCTTCGGCTTTCTCGGCATCGAGAGCAATACTGGCGGTCTGAAGTGACTTGATAGACGCTCGCAGCCGCGACAAGTCGGGAGACAGAGATGCGGTCAATGCGAGGTTCTCGGCGCTATATCGAAGGTTCGTCAGCGTTAACTGAGAATGAAAATGAACTATTGGTACGAACTGGTCAACGTAACGCTCCAGCTCGAGAGCGTAGTGGGTAGTGTTCAAGGGAAGGATAGTGTCACCAGCGATACGCAAGGCCATAAGTCCTAAATGTTTCGCAACCGCCACCTTTCAATGGAGCCTAAGATGAGTACGAGGTGTTTGAAGGCAACAGCAAGAATGCGTACATGCTTGAAGAAGCCGGGGTCGCCGTAAAGCTCTTGCCACCGCTCGCTGTCGAATATGGAGTGATAGTGGTAGACAGGGTCATGCAGGGTCGATCCAAACCCTCCATTCGAACTGGCAACCTAGAGACAACGTGTGTCGCTTAGTTAGGCATATTATCGAAGAGCTTGTACACCACTTACACCAAGGTGCTGCAAGAAGACTGTATAGTCGCTTCCCGACCCCAGTGGGCTAACACCGATGCTATCCAGAGCCTGGGCTTCAGCCTCCCACATGGCCAGTACTTCGCTATCGACTTCCGTGCCATTGCCGAATAACTTGCCTGAGTCCGAGCGTGCGTCCCAAAGTGTGCGACCGGCGTCGGTGGGGTGAGGTACATCCTCTGCAGCTTGGCGGTACACATGTGCGAGGGAAGGCGATGCGGATGCGCCGAAACGGGATCCGGAAACAGAAGAGTCTGTCGCAGGCGTAAGAGTCAGTTCCATAGACGGGAAGCGAAACACAAGGGTCCCACCTAGGTTGAGGTAGGCGACAACGTGCTTGTCAATGAATTCGGGGAAGTCTTCACCCCACTCGGTGCTTCCAATGAGAGCATACTACACATAGTGGATCCATGTTTAGGTCGGGAATAGCGACTTGAAGACGGTATAACACACCTCTTCAGCATCCCAGCTAGCAAAGACGATCGTACGCAGTGGCCTCCAGCCGCTTCTCAGGAGCACGCCGAAGCCTCGGATGATCTCATGCACAGATGCTGTGCCGGAGGTAGGGTCAGTAGCGCCCAGGACCTGTTTTCATATATAAATGAGAGATTGAAAGGGGTGTCAAATGATTTTTCTGACCCATGCTATTGCGTGGATAGTTAGCAATCACAGTTTTTAGACAGTGGGTCGTTCAGCTTACCATCGCGATGATTTCCTATCACGACAACTTCATCCCTGATGTGCCCCGGAATAACGCCCAAGGTGTTCCAGATGGGGGTTATCTTGTCATCGACTTTCGAAGTCTCATCAGTTACAAAGATCGAGTTACACAGATATAAAGACAAACCGTGGTTGACAAGTTTGACATCTCGGCCTTCACTGGTGGCGCCTATCTCTTTAAGCAGGACCTCAGCATTTGCCCAAGAGATGGGGATCGACGGGATAGATGGGTAATTTCCGCCAATGTCACGGGTGGCATTCTTGTACGCCGGTTTCCCAGGTGTCGTAGGATCGCCTGGGTAGAGAGAGATGAAGGACACTGAACCCCGCTGCACCGAGTTGGGGTTTCTGGCGGGGCCGTCAGGGTAGCTACAGTAACATTATCAATTTGCTGGGAGTAGCAGGAAGCTAAAGGATACGTACGCAGCGTATCCGTTAGCCACGGTGACGGTACCATCATCGCGAATGTCACTGTATATCAGAACTGCAGCTGCTCCGCGCTCCTGGGCACCTTTGACCTGCATACCCAATTTGTAAATACGCGATAAAACCAGCATACCTAGCTACACACCTTGAGGCCGCGGAAGATTCCACCATAGCGCGTGAGGACAATTTTACCAGTCAGATTCACGCCTTGCGTGATTTTTTGAGTGAATGTATACGCGAAAGAATTCACTTGGTATTCACCTTTTGCCTCTAGGTCGTCGTAGTCGGATTGTCTGCCGTAGTGGGCGTACACGAGTTTGCCTTGCACTTCACCTCCGACAGATAGCCCGTGGAACGCAGGAACAGCATCATAGTACTCCCCCGCGTCAGGGTCCGTATCGTCCGCAACTTCTTCCAAGTTCGCCTTCCACACTACCTTGCCGTCGTCCCCAATAATCTCAAGGCTGCGGTCGAGTGGGGTGTTCATGTAGGGGTAGTATTCGTCGATCCATGCCTGCGGCTTATGGAGCTTCGGGATGGACAGCGTAGCCTGGCGAGAGGCGTCGGACCCGGCTGGGAAGATGGGCTCCACTTCGGGGGCCTCGATGCCTAGTTCAGTCTGTAGCAACTTGAGGAAATCCTTCGCAGTGGTCAGGTCACCCTCGGAGCCCGCGACATGGGGCTTTGAGGCATATTGCCTCGACGCAGCGATAGCGCTGGCCTCGTTCGGAATGGACCTGGAAGGGGTCCATTATCAGTAACACGAGCATGGAAAGGCATGCGCGACACGCACAAGAACAGTTTCTCTGCCTTCTTTCCGACGAGTGGTTTCTTGTGCCCCGTCGTTGCGCTACCCGTGATGTTCAAGACGCCGGTACTCCATAGGTGGACGGAGAGAATGACGGCCAACAACGCGGCCCATCGAAAACCAGCTTTCAAGATGCGCGGAAAGCGTTCTAAGCGCGATTGAGCACGGTGAGCTGCAGCTTGGCTGGATACGGGGAGAGCAAGGACAGCATCCGCCTTCTTCTCGGAAGGAAACATAGCTGAGGCCTTGACGTCCGTCATGGTGAGGAACGTCTGTGTAGGACGGTTCGAGCTGACTTTGTAGATGCCAGGCGCTGTACTCTCACGAATAATAGATTCTAAATGAGCATGGATGTCGCAAGCAAGATGCATGTGCTCAAACTTGTGGCGGCGCCGCGGCGGCGACTGCGGTACAAACAAGAAATGACGTTTCTTGCATACTCTACGACTGCGAGCAATAAATACAGGTGTTTCTTGTTAGTTGCATACAAGTACATTGACATCCAAAAAGGTGTTTGCTACGTCCTGCGTTGAGCTCTATCCCCGTCCCAATCTTGAGGCTACACGGCAATGAAGACCACGAGGCAAGACAGCTTAGAAGCCAGCAGGGAGCGAGCTGCCTCCCATGATGACACCCATGCTGACGCCGCGGCTGATATCACCGAAGGGCTTCCCGCTTGCCATGAGGAACACGCCGAGGACTGCGACCTCCAGAATGTTCTGCTGCAGGCCCTCAGGGAAAACCGTCACTCGGACAATGTTGTTCGCGTCACTGTAGATCGCCAACGGACGTCCAGGCGCCGATGGGCTCAAGAGCTGCAGATAGAACACATGGATGAATAAAATGAAGAGGTCGCGAAGGACAATTGACATACGTGAACAGTGTCGTCGGGCTGATCGATCCATTCAAGCTCTTGTCCGTTGAACTGAACTGAACGGCACCTATGCAGATCGCGACACTTAGCATTGCATAGGATCAAGAAAAAGGTAAGCACACGTACTCTTTCTTCCTGTCGAATGGCATCCACTCCTTGATCTTGATCTTGTTGCCGTGGTACACCATGCGAGGCGAATCGTGATTCCACTCAACGGTGGCGATCACCCGCTTCTCCCCATCGAGAACAGTGCTCTCTTTTTTCGTGCTCGAGACCGATTGAACGACGCGACCCCACGGGTCTGTCACGGTAGAGTTCATAACGTCGTCGGAAGTGCCGGAGAAGGTGAATACGATGGGGCCCTGGCCCTGAGGCGGGGGAGGAGGAGCCTGCTGCTGCCCATACTGGGGTGGAGGAGGCTGGCCGTACGGCGCCTGACCGCCCTGCTGGCCGTAAGGTGCCTGGCCAGGAGGGGGTTGGCCGTAGGGTGCCTGCTGGCCGTAAGGCGCCTGCTGGCCGTATTGTGGCTGTTGGCCGTACTGAGGCTGCTGGCCGTATGGCGCTTGGTTGGGGGGCGGCTGGCCGTACGGCGCTTGTGCGCCATATGGTGGCTGTGGAGGCGGGGCACCGTACGGCGCCTGCTGTCCGTAGGGTGCTTGCTGTCCGTAAGGCGCCTGTGGCGGTGGTGCACCGTATTGGGGCTGCTGGCCGTACGGCGCCTGTGGTGTGGGCGCTCCATAAGCCGGCTGCCCGTATGGCGATCCACCTCCGTACTGAGGAGCCGGGGGCTGCTCTTCGCGTTTGCTGAAAAGACCCATATTTTGTGTGTTTAACGGTGGTCTGGAGGTGAAGGTATGAGCGATAGATGCGGGGAGATTACAAGACCTAAGACAAACCTTTCCAAGCTTTTGTACTGTTTCTGGATGCTCAATCCGGTGCCTACCGGGGCTACCGTCAACTGATGCTGTGGCCCATCGTGATCGATTCAGATGCGTCCGATGTTGCTACCACAGCCTCTTGTGATAAACTACCGTCTAAGTAAAGATCAGTAAATTTGGACTATGAAAGGACATATATGTGCCCATAGTACTAAGTATGTAGTGCGGTGACATAGAAAAGCACAGATAAAATCGAGAGAAAACATACTTCAATCGGAGGTGGCTAAGAAGAACTGGCCCCGATGCGGATTGAGATAATAATAGCCACGTGGCGATGGTGCCGAAGCTGCTTTACTTTGCCAAGAAACTTCAAGTTGAACCGCAACGTTTACAGAATTTCTCACTGAATGGCAGACACTTCGTTCATTTTTGCTCCTCCAGACTCAAAGAAATCGCTCACAGCAAGAAGGGTGCACTTGCACCGGCTCTACGATATATTGCAACTCTCCTTGCAGCGAAACGATATACCTCGTGCAAGGCGAGCATGGGCAATATTCTCGAGGTGCAAGGAGGTAGACTGGAAAACGATGTGGACCACCGGCGTGCACCTTCTTGGCATGGGTATGGATGATACGCTGGATCGCCCCGAAAGGATCGATTTTTTACGTGCCATGATGCTCCAGTGTCCGGCGGAGGTAAATCATGGCATGATACCTGTGATGTACCGCCTCTAACCATCCCGAAAGCGCGAATCCATCCTCAAAGAATTGGCACTACGGCTCATCATGGGCGGAAAATACAGAGAAGCGTTAGATGAGCTGGAGACGTACGTGCCACGACTGCGCTCGCCCACAGAGAATTGATATTTCTTGGGCAGGTATTTGCCTTCGTTTCCCTTTCAAGAGAACGTAGCACTCCACATATATGCCGGGCTCATTTGTCTTTACCTTGGCCAACCGTCTGTGACCGCGAGTCAGACAGGTGGGCTTCCATGCATTAGGGATTTCCGGACGCTAACTATCAGGCAGCTCAAACGATATCGAGTTTTAACCTCGCGCGACTTCGTGAAGCACAGACTCATCTCGAACGTGCACGGTCACTGGACGCGGATAATATCGTCGCTATTGCGTTCTTAGAAAAGGTCGCACATCCTTCTCTGTTACAGAGTACCTCCTGCTTACTTGCGTCCTGTCTTCTCCCGATAGATTACACAGTTACAGAGACCACCCGATTCTCGACATCCAGACCACGACTCTGACGACGATAATATGGTTGTCGACGCTGCGGACCAACGGCGAAAACGAGCTCGGACTTGACTCTACTAACTTTGTATCATTCTGGGCCATGCGATCTGCTCGACGTCACAGCTCTGAGGCGTTAGACCGCGGTTTTCGAAGCTTTAACGTTGTCACTGCCAACCTACTACTATTACCGCTACTATGCCTTCATAACGGTAATAGCGCCACCACATTCTGGCTTCGAGTCATCGCTCTCGCTTCGGCCCCGAGCGCATTAATATAACCATCCTGGCTCGTATCCGAACCGATCACAACCCTCATCAAACATGCCGAAAGGACCCTCCAAAGGCAAAGCGACATTGCAAGCCGGTACAATCACCGCAACGTCGCAACAGTCGCGCTTTCACACAGAAACCCTCGATGCCGGACTGGAACTCGACCTCCAGGGCGTCACCATCTCGATTGGCGAGCATGAGCTCATAACGGACAGCAGGCTTAAACTGAAAGGCGGGGTGCGGTACGGATTGATAGGAAGGTAATGCGGTCACTGTGCTTGGATGTGCTCCATATTTAACAGTTCGACAGAAATGGATCCGGCAAATCTAGTAGGTCGCGACATCTGTTTGCAGGTGGTATGCATTTGACATGGACTAGCCCTCCTTCAGGCAATTGCAGACAAGCTCATCCCGGGGATTAGTAGCTCCCTCCGGATCCTTTTCGTTTCCCAGGTCATGGACAGCGCTCGTGCTGCGACATTTGAGGATGGCAACGACGAGGATGTATCTGTTCTCCAGCATGTTATCGGCGGCGATAAACAGCGCTTGGAGGCAGTGAAGGAGTTTGACAGTAAGTTGCGTCGGATAATTTACGTTCGGGCATAAAAGCTCACAACGATTCGTATCTCTAGTGCTGACACGCGCCGTTGAATCAACAAATCTCGGGGAGACGCAGTGCATAGTCTCCAGTCTACGGCTTGCCAAGTATCAACGCGCCCTGGACTATGCACGGAAGATTGCGAGCAGAACGTCGGGAACGCGGGGCAAGAAAGCGCGCGAAGAGGAAATTAGGGCGGAAGATAGGTTGAAGGCAGCCAAAGAAGCGTAAGGATTGCCAACCATGGCTCTGGGGACGATCTCAAAATTGGGCTGCACCTAGACTAGAGCAGGGTACTGTCGATGTGAACGTTCTGAGCCAGGCCGCAGACATGCTGTTGGATGTGACAACGACGCTTGAGATTGTAAGTACTTCTATGTTTCTCGCCTAGACTTCAGTCGTTTACATGTTTCTACAGCTCGACGCGGCTACAGCAGAGTCGCGCGCCGCAACTATCCTTGCGGGACTGGGGTTCTCGCAGGAGATGGTCAAGAGCCCGTACGTCTCGCTCTCTGGTGGCTGGCGATCTCGCTGTGCGCTTGCCACATCCCTCCTCGTTCAGTCGGACATCTTAATTCTTGATGAACCGTCCAACTTCATGGTGCGCCACCCGCATGCATGTGGACGTCCTCTCGGCCGTGCTAATGCCCTCACACAGGACCTTGCAGCTACCCTGTGGCTAGAGCAGTATCTTGTTTCGCGAACGGGGACGCTTATCCTGACGTCGCACGATCAAGTTTTTCTGAATCATGTGGTGGAAGAGACTATTCACATTCGCCACAAGACACTTCGTTACTTTGAAGGCACACCCCATGCTTACGACGTGAATGAACGGAAGAGATACAGGGCTGCCAAGAAGTCGCAAGATGTCTTGAACAAGAAGAAGGAACATGTGCGTAGAGTAACTGGGTGGCATAGAATTCAATCTGACACTTATCGTCAATAGATAGAAAGCTCCATCCGGCAAGGAGTGGCATCGGCGAAACAGACCGGGGACGAGAATAGGATGCGTATGGTCAAGTCGAGACAGAAAAAGTAAGCAGAAAGTTCAGCGTCGTCAGTCGCAATGAACTCAAATCGATGTTATACCCAGGCTTGACGAGCGGTGGGGCGTCGAGACGAGTGCGAAGGGCGGCCGCTTTAAACTCAACCGCGATCTAGCAGGATTTCACGAAACCAGTCGGGCTGAGGTCACCGTTGAAGAGGCTGAACTTTCAGTGAAGATTGTGATCCTAGATCCAGACAAGCTCCGCACGCTCGGGGACCTCGTGCATCTCGAAAATGTCTCGTTCCGCTATCCCAACGCAGTGAAACCGACACTGGAGGGCGTCACCTTGACTGTGGACCAAGGCGGGCGATGCGCGTTTGTAGGTGCGGTGAGTACTAAAGTTATCGCAATAAGTCGCCTGCTGACATCCGAACAAACGCATTAAGAATGGTCAAGGAAAGTCAACGCTTTCCAAGCTGATCCTAGGAGAGCTTTCGCCGACCAGGGGATCCATCACACGTCATCCGCTACTGAAAATAGGGTACTTCTCCCAGCACTCGGTCGAGGAACTGTCGGGCAGCGCGGAAAGCACGGCGCTTACTTACTTCCTCGATCACTTTGCGAAGAAAGGCGACACCGTTTCAGAAAGTGATGCTAGACGTTGTCTTGGGTCTTTTGGTCTTGGAGGCAAGATCGCTAGCGATACGCCTTTGGGAGCGTTATCAGGAGGTCAAAAGGTATGTCGCGTACTGCTCCGGTTGTCGCTGTCTCACTGAGTGCCCATCCATAAGGTTCGACTTGCATTTGCTCTGATTGTGTTTCGGCCTCCTTCGCTCTTGTGCGTATCACTCTTACCCCGGTTGCAGGATTGCAGGTGTTAAGCGTTAACGTTTGACGATAGGCTTCTCGATGAGGTTACGACACATGTCGATGCGCCGACAATACAAGCACTCGCCATCGCACTGCGGCACTTCTCCGGCGGTGTCATTCTCGTCACCCACGACCGGTATGTCCGGACACTTGGATGATTGTGTCAGTCGTCATGAACTCATCATCGTATCTCCTTCTGTCAGATGGTTCAGCCGTGTGGTTGTAGAAGGCTGCTCCGCGAATGCAGCCGCGTCGTTCGACCACGAGGACATCGTCTCCGATATGTCTGACGACACCGATGCTGAACAGAGCACAAGTGATACACATCGACAGGGCCTGACTTACTATGTTGGAAGCGGTAGAGTCAAGCTCCTTGAAAACGGGATGATGCAGTATGTTCAGATGGTAGAGCGGGGACTTGAGCGGAGGACAAAGGCAGCTGAAGCTGCGGCAGCGAAGGGGACGTGATCATGGTCTGCGTAGAATACATTGGGTATGCCCTCATGAAAATGCTACGACCCATGCATTAAATAATGTAAATATCGCAATACGAATAAACTGTAACTCTAAAGTACTTGTGCGTTCAAGCTTGCTAGCCCTTCCCAGCGCTAGTGACTTATTCGGCCTTAGATAACTCATCCAAAATGATCTACTGGTTGTTTTAGCAAAATCATCGGATACAATCAAGAGGACACATACCGCGAGACGAGCTCTGTGGACCAGGGGGGCTTTATCCGACCTGACGATCAGTGTGAGGGCGGATTTGAACGCTTTCAGCCGCTGCAGCTGGTCAGCATCATGAGCGCCCCACTTGTCGTTCGCCATGTCCTCTGCGTCATTTGGAATAGCAGCCCAAAGAGTCTCGTACTTGAATTGGTTGACTGGGTTGTCGAGTGCATGGAGGAGCTGCTCCCCGGAATGAAACAGCAGCGATAGACCTCCAGGTACGCCGAGGATCTCACCCCCTTCGAGGCGGCCGACCAGCGACCAGAGACGAAGTTGAGCCTGATGCTGCCGTCCGTATTCCGCTAGAGATGAAGTATACGATTCATCGGGAATGTAGTCGGTCTCGGCAACTAGTGCGTCCCCTGTGGGATTGAGGTGACAGCCTGGGGGTACGGGAATCTCTCTGGGACCTCAGAGGTTAGCTAGGGCAGAATGCCTAGGACGGAGAAGTATTGCTCACCCCAGCTGTGCGCGAAGAGAGTCGAAAATGACACCGTTCGCGAACTTATACAGCCCATCTTCGTCGTCGCGGCTCAATCCCTCCTCTTTCAGCAAAGAGATAAGCTCTGCGATGAGGGCAATATACGGCGCTGACTCGGAAAACTGGTGCGTGTTGTGTATGAGATGGTGGCAAGCATAGTAGTACAACAGTGGGCGGTGTTTCGGGTCGTCGAAGAGCTTGAACAGCTCCTGGGCAGTCGTGAGTGGCGAGAGCCTGAACAGAATGATATGTCGCGTGAACGCGTCGACGTCGTCGTTCCACTTGTCCTGGATTTCTTCAGACGCAGAGTCTTCGAATGGTTCTGGCAGAGAAGGTTCGGCGGCGTTGGACATGGCGGTGTAGTATGTTAGCGGTGAGTTCTTCAGTTATGTTTTTGATTTATCTACTGCTAGTTTGTAACTTGTTTGCAGGTGAAACGTCAACGTTTCGAGGAACAACATAGCGTGTGCTTGGCACCTTGACTAGCACAACATGAGCTCGAAAGCTGTACAATTTGGTTCCTATCAGGCACTCTCCAGCATTTGGAAGTCAACGGAAGCAAGTTGGAAACAGCATGAAAGCATGAGCATGAAACGTTGCCACTCGTCGGGGCAGTGCACCCATCACCAGGACTCGACAGACCAAAGTAGATCCGCGGAGCAAGGCCAGTTTCATAATTGAATTAATGTTGTTTCCTCCCCTCCTTAGGTTGCCGTCGACGGTGACATCGGCCATAACGTGGGTCGTCTACTTGCTTACTCGCCGTGCTGTGTAAAGATGCGCGTGGAAGTCCTACAATCTTGGTGAGCACACAAAATATCTGAGCGGGGGCAAGCGCTCCGACTCGGAGTCGCCAAAATTGCGCTGAAATGTGTCCTTCAATTCCAGCCAGGTTACTTGTTCGCGACTGTGCAAACGAGCGCGATAGGATCGATGTGCTATTCATACAGCTACTATCGTGAACTTGCTGAAGCCCGTCTTCGCGATTCGGAGTCAAGTAAGTAAAATTTTGCTGCTGTACACCGTACAGCCACTAGAGAATGGGCAGCCACATGGCTTCCAACCTACTATTCCTGACGGAGATAAGATAGCCAAGCACAACATCTGTAATCCTCAAACGCCTACGAGCGTCGGACCATGCCAGGGCCAGGGCCAGCCAGCGCTTGCAGTCGTACATCGAGAGCAAAATTTTACTCTGTCCGATGCTCTTGCGGTATAAAAGGACAGATATGTGAAGGGGAAATCCTCACTCGCTCTCCGCCTTCGTTTGTTTTCTCTGGAACCCGAGTCTTCTCCCTTTTAATATCTTAATCGCAGGTATGCAGAGGATCATATTCACCCGATCGACAAGGCACTGACTCCTCTGATACAGGATCCTGGTGTATCCTTGCAGCAGCTAGACTGTTTAATTTTCCGACCGCATTAATTTTTATCACTCCCCTTTGCATCCCTCTCGACACGACAAACATGCTCGCCCGTTCATTTACCCTCCTTATGGTCTTGGCCATCGTGCTCTCCGCTATGGCAGCACCCGTCGATGTGGTATGTACCCGTCCGCTTAAAGCGTACATACATCTCTCTGATGCATCTATAAAATAGACACTCGAGCAGCGTGGTTTATTCTCCAGCTCGAAGAGCGGTGCCGCAAAGCCCATCGCCGCAAAGCCTAAGCCTTCGCCCAAGCCTACTGTGACGAAAGCAGCCACCACTGCGGTCCCGGTCGCCACGAAGGCGGCGACCATCACGACCGCTGCCGCTCCCGCCTCCACCTCCGTCAATCTCGCATGTGCAGACTCTGGAATCAGCGGGATCTTCGACTCCATAGGAGATAGCCTTGGTCTCAAACGCTCCGACGCGCCTGCTTGCACGGCAGAGGAGAGGAAGGCCGCGAAAGCTGCCAAAGCACAGGCCAAGAAGGACGCCGCCGCCGCTAAGGCGGCCAAGCAGGAGGAAGAAAAAAAGGCTGCGGAAGCGGCGAAACGCGTAGGTCTTCGCTTTCGTATTGACGGCAGCGAGGTGCTGATACCATGCTACAGCCCGTTGGCAAGGTCACGAATGCACCGAGCAAGTCTGTTTCGTGCAAGGGCAAGGGCGGTACTACTACCACTATACCCGTCTCGAGCATCCAGACCGCCGTGAGCCTCGCGCAGGCTGGCCCTCTTCAGAAAGCCGGTGCTCAGAAATTCCCGCATCCCTTTAACAACCGTGAGGTACACAGAATAATTATCTGTCATGACGAAGCCACCGCTAAATATTATCCGCAGGGTGTGCAAGTGGACCCGGCCTGCCAAGGGAAGACACTAGAGGAATTCGCTGTTGGTGAAGACATGTCGACATTCCAGAACATCCCGTCCGTCCTCGGGAACTTCAACCAGTTCCGTGTGCTCATCACCACTCCGGACGCGACTGGTAACACGATTTTCTGCGGTGTCGTACGTTCCCTCCTTCACTCGCATTAGGTTGACACTGACCCTTTCACCATTAGATGACCCACGGAGAATCGACGACGGGCAGCTTTGACAAGGACCTGTGCACAGAGCTTTAGAGCACCTTCACGATGCGATTGAGTGGGCCATGATTTTACGATTTAATTTATACACTAAAGCATATACATACTTAACGATAATGGCACTGCATACATTCTTTACATTTTCGTTTCGTGTGATCCAAGTCATTCGGATTCTGCACGTTGACTGGATCAAGCTTCGGTTGGGGATATCGAGCTGTGAGTACGCAATTTGGCAGCTACCCGAGAGCCTGTACCCCGCGCGCCAGAGCGGCGTGGAAAGAACATGTGAGACTAATCAAAGCATCTCATGCCAGTACATACTGCCAACAGCTCCAGACCCGCTGCGCAGGATTGGTGAATTAAGGTTTTAACCATTTTGGGGCCACGTCCATGGAGAAAGCGGTCATGCTATCTATGCTGCTATGATGTGATAAACCCGCCCAATTATTTCACTTGATAAAATACTTACTTGTACAATATGGATCAACTTCATACAAGATTATACGTAGTCCACGACCGACTACTTTGCCAGCACCAAACAAGTTCTTGTCGGAATGTAAACCTGCAATTACCGGTGCCGTCAGTGCTCCGCATCCTCAAATACCCACATCGACAAATGAAAACACACCTGGAGCCAATTCTTCCGCCCATTCCACTCCATGGGCGTCGTGAAGAACTTGGAGTCCAACGCGATGTTGTCGAACCCGCCGAACCGCCCCTCATCGCTGGACAGCACGATGTGGTATTCGCCTGCCTCCTCGACGCCCACACGATAATCCGTAAAGGATTGTGACGGGTGGAAGTTGAATATGAAGAGCAGCCCCGCGCGCTCGTACACAATTACTTTGTCTGCTTCGTTCTTGAGTGACACGTATGCCTGAACCAGGTGGATCAGTGTAAATAGGCCATGTGGACACTTCATAAGAGGAGGATAGCTCACTGGAGGAGAATGGAGCCAGCCGTACTGCCCGGCCAAAAAGTTCATGGCAGCATCGAAGTTGTTGAGGTACCGGTAGCGCAGAAGTGGGTCATCGACACAGTTCCACTGCCGCCTGGCGTAGTGGAACGAGTTGTTGTTGCCTTCACGAGGGAAATCGAGCCACTGATGCACATTTCGTTGAGCAAGTGCAAGCTTGCATTGGACGGAGGAGCATTGCTTACCTCTGGATGCCCGAACTCATTCCCCTCAAAGTTTAGATATCCTTCTCCGCCCAGAGAATGCACGAGAAGGCTAACAAGGATAGTTAAGTCGAGTTGAAGCGCCTTGATTAAAGGAAACTACACACCGTATTAATTTATGCAAAGCGATTCCCCTTGCAACCACAGGTGTGTACTCCGACAGATCCGACATGTTGGTATCTAGTCACAATCGTCAGTCCACAACTTATGCCTATACCAAGGAATAAATAGAAGCTTACACATTTCCTTGTCCATCAGCCAGAACGCCAATGTTTTATCGCCGACGAGCGCCTGGTCATGGCTTTCGCAGTACGCGATACTTTTCTCGCCATAGCGCCTATTCGTGAGTGTGTGCACGATCTCGCCCATATCCCACGCGTCGTCCGTCTTGTGCTTGATCAGCTTGATCCACATGTCCGGGATCGCCATGGAGAGACGGTAGTCAAATCCAATACCACCTTGGACGACGGGTCTGCAGAGTAGCGGCATTCCCGAGACGTCCTCCGCTATGGTGATTATGTCCGGATATAGCTCGTGCATCGCATCGTTTGCCTGTAATACAATGTTTTCAGCCGCTGCCACGAGACGCGCAGGTAGCGAAGCGCTTACGATCATGAGGTATACGATCCCTTCTTGATCGGCCCCTGGACCGAAGTATTCGTGGTAGCCTCCTGAGAAGCCTGTGCCAATACCGTGGTGGGTATACATCATGCTCGTGACGCCGTCAAACCGGAACCCGTCAAACCTGTACTCCTCCATGTAGAAGCGCAAGTTGCTGAGCAGGAAGCGCAGGACCTCGTGCGACCCGTAGTTGAACAGGCGGCTGTCCCAGAGTTCGTGCCGCCCTTTGGCGCCCTCGTGGAAGTAGAGGTGGTCGGTGCCGTCGAACTCGTTGAGGCCGTCCAGGACATTCTTGCATGCGTGGGAGTGTATCATGTCCAGGAGAACAGTGAGTCCCATGCCGTGTGCGGTGTCGATGAGCTCCTTCAGCTCGTCGGGTGTTCCATAACGGGAGCTTGCGGCAAAGAAGTTGGTCACTTGGTACCCGAATGCTAATGATCACAGTGTCAGTACGGCTGCCCAGAGGACATAGTCAAAGAATATGCTAACATGCGTAGTATGCGTGCTCCATAATGGCCATGAGCTGGATGGTGTTGTACCCAAGCGCTTTGATTCGCGGCAATATGTTACTCGTGAACTCCTTGTATGTGCCGACGCGCCCTTCGGAGGACGAGATACCAACATGCGCCTCGTAGATGCGCACGTCTTTCGGCTGGGGCGGTTTTGCGTTTTTGAACGTGTACCGCTCCGATGCGGGCGGGTTCCAAAAGTGCGCATCGTATACGGGCGATACAGAGAGGTCTTGGGTGACACGTTTTATCCATGCGGGGAGCCGTTCGATCCGTTGGCCAGACGGAAGGATCATAGATATCTGTACGGTTCTTCATTTAGGGTAGAACTGTGCTATGATGGACAACATTGAACGAACCTTGAGTTTTGAGTCGTGGGCGATGGCACAGGAACCACCCACGGGTGGGACTGTGATCTCCCAAACACCGAATCCATCCTTTGCCATCGGATGCGAGGTTCTGTTCCAGCCATCTTAATAGGATATGATTATTATTCCCCGCCTCCAATGTCGTTCAAGAGCACTCACTGAAATCGCCGATCAAGTACGCTTCCTTGGGATTCGGTGCCCACTCCCTATACACGACCGTACCATCGCTACCGACCTGGAAGCCAAGCTTCTCATATCCCCGCGTGAATTTCTCATACCCGCCTTCGTGCGTGTCGATGGTGTCCTTCCACTGTCTGAATTTTTCGTGCCTCTCCTGAATCGCAGGCACAAACGGCTCTAGATACCCGTCGAGTTCGACAACGACTTTGGGATCCAGCGGTGCTGAGGGCATTCTGTATGGCCTGTCCTAGGAGCACGAGATGAAAATCGATGAGGGGGAGAGGGCAAAGGCATTTTGTGGCTCCAGCCTGTTCTAAACAGTGGAGAAATGCGGCGTGACGTCGATGTAAGGTACTCACTAGGGTTAGGGTTTATATAGGTTTATATATTGGTCTCTTCGATGTTTCGATACTTTAATTACAATTCCTTTCACACTGACGGAGACATAGCACAGACATACAGGTAAGTAGAGTAGCCGGTAAATAGTATTAGATTCATCTATACATCGAAGGTAGGATGTGCCAGAACTGAGACTCTACGATGCCTCAACGGCCACACTGCTTTCCCCTGCCGCTGCAAAGTTCTCGACATTCTTCGGCGTCGCTTCTGCCCTGTCCGAAAGCGATAGATTGCCAACGTTGTCAGCTCCATCTGTAGCGGGTTGCTCGGAAGATCCTTCCACACTCGCAGGCGTGATTGCACCCTGGCCTACAACGTCTGCATCGGGCTGCGATGGTCCACCAGGGGAGTTTTCCACTCGGGTACCGTCCGGAGCAATTCCGCAACGTCTGGAGAATATATTAGCTATGTGCGGACGTGTCATACTTTAAGCCCAACTCACGCAACAATTTGCTCCCAGTAACTGACGGGCTCGAACTTGTACTCGAATTTCCCACCAAAGTCCGCATCGAGATGCTCATCGGGTATTAATTCCCTCAAATCGGGGTTGAAACGCATCTGAAAATAAGCGTTTAGTGAATAGGAGTTATCTGCGTTAGCTCCCGGACATACCTTATCCCGGGTGACAGGGTCTAGGAAGGGTGATATTCCTTTGTAGAAGAAATTTAGGAGGTACGGGAGGTTGACGACAAGCGCGCGTCCGAGGGTCTCAACGTAGTGCTGCTGCAGGATATGCAGCACCTTGCTTGCGACGGATATCGAGGGGTTGGTGCGGAGAGTGGTACTTTTGTAGTCCACGATGATGACGAGCGACTCCTGCCCTGGCGGCATGAAATCTTTCGCGCGCTCACTGTTAAAGGGGGGACGCGAGTTATAAATCGATTGACGTAGAAAGAACGGGGTACGTACAGGCACCAGACGAGGTGGCGAACTTGACGATGGCTGCGTTCTGTGTTCTCGCGACCGGGGCGCATGTACAAAATTGGCCGTCCGTCCTTGTCGAAGCCATTCAAAATGCTGAGCACGATCATGTTAAGTCAACAAACCAAATTGAGAAGGGGGCTTCTTACATCTTTCCGGTTTCACTCTCTATCCGGACCTATGTTGCACATTAGAGGTTGGTCTGCCTTGAGAAAGCAGGTACTCACCTCTTCTGGGGGTATAAGGTCGGGCTTGAAATCTCTACGCCACTCGAGTGTCCCCTTTATGCGTTTCTTCGCATCGTCAAACTTCCATTTGGCAGCACGCATGTATCTATTGAAACGTTGAGATCCACACAATTTCCAGGGTAAGAAAATACGATGCGACGCACCGTGGCATTGTATCCGGCAGATTTAGCCATCGCAGCTCCCAGGGATGGTATGGATCCGTCTCAGGAAGAAGTAAAGTGTCTGCGTACTAGGATGGAACCATGCTATCAGTAAACGAACAGCTTGCGATAATAATAAAAGACCGACTTCACGGAGAGCCTTGATCTGTGCTGTCTGCTCCTCGGTGTACTCATGGATAGGCCCGACCTTGGTGCCGGGCGCTGGGTATGTCAGTACCTCGCTCGTTTGGACCATTAGAGATGTCGATTTTGAAAGCAAGTATTAGATAGGGTGTGATACAAGATCCTCAGGTATATGGTAGTAGCGAACAAGAAAGAAACAAGGGGCGAACAGCGCCTCCGAGTCTGCCGCCCGAGCAAATCATGAGTAATTCTCGGAGGAGCCGCCCTTGTGGAGGACATGTCGATTCCAGAGAATCCGCCCCATCCGTCCGTCCGGAAAAATTGGTCATTCCAAGGGTTTTCGGAAAGCGGCCATGGCCCCGGAGGGGCCAAGGGTTTTCCGCGGTGGTTTGCCAAATCCACCAAGGGTTTTCAGTCTGTAGGCCTACAGAATTGTTACTCAGAGCTCTAAGAATTCGCGAAAAATCGCGAAAATAATCTGCATATGCTCCTGCACCTCTCTATAAGCACTTCATAGCATTTAACTGCCTTGGGTGCAGTACAGTAGCTGTTATTGACCAAAATTTCGACTATTTTCGTGTTTTTGGTGCTTTACCAAGGCTCAGAGCTTGATTTTAATATCTCAGGACCTGCATTCATGCTGCATAAGTGCTATGTACGGGTCTCAAAATTTTCGACCGCCTGCGGCGCGCTCGTCGAGCCAAAATACGTCGGTCAACGCGTTTTGGCGCGCTGGGTCGCGGCCACGCGTCCGAATTAGGTAGAACGTTACGTAATCTGACCACGGACCTTCCTACCGTCGTTCCCGTTAAAGTTCGCATTTTTTCGCCTTGAGACCAAGGACTTTGCATTGGAGGCAGTATAAGCTATTAAAAATCAAATTTGAGACGAGAAAATCGAGTTCCTGCACGAAAATGAGTGCTTCAGTGTTTCGAGGAAACCACGTGCTTCAAATCGGTCCAAAAATCGGTCAATCGGTCAATCGGTCGCGGCTTCCGCTTTGGGAAATCCCTTGGTATGGCGATTCTGCCTCCGTCCGTCCGTCCGTCCGCCATCACGTGGTCTTAAATAGGACTGTGGCGCAAACATCTGTACCGTCCCGCCGCCGCCTTGAGGCATTATACGCTACGAAATTGTATCCTAGAGCCAACATAGACATCCAATGCACATACTGACGAGCGGCGGGAGCGTTCCGTCATGTTCTGACAGTATCATAGGCCGAATAAGTGGCGGGATGCAGGAAAATCTGCTTAAGTCATGTTTGTATGGCGGTAAAATGCTTCGTAGTGGTAATACACGATATACAACTATGGTAGGCACTAATATACTATGCGGTAGAGCGCCATGACCGCTTACGAGGGCGGCGGGCATGAATTACGGGTCCCGACGCCCAAACAAGAATCCCGCCACAGCGGCGGGGGCGCCTGGAGTTCAATGCCGGGCGATGCCGAAAGGTGGGGTACCGGTTGCGATTGAAATCCGTCCATCCGGACGGACGGACATGGGGCGGATTTTCTCAAATCGACATTTCCTGCCCTTGTAAAAGTGCTGAGGCGAAACCTCGAAAATTAATTGACCGGGGCCGACGGATCCGCGACAGATCTGCCCCCTGAGATTAGATAATTCTTGTCACGCGGCCTTGCTCGACCACGCGACAAGTTCGAGTTCAAGTCTTCAGCCACAATTGCAACCACCTCGAGCTCATCGTCCTCGACAGCGAGCTCGGCCTCTTCCTCATCGTCCACGCCGACGTGCTCTATCCACGACCACGTCTCTAATACTACTGCTAGAAAAACTGCTCTCCGAGACCAGGCATTTCGCGTCGACGTTCACGCCCTGTACAGATTGTACAGTCTCGTTCAGCCTCGCTGCGATCCTCTGTACGATAGTCCTCGCAGCAATGCTCGGAACGCGCACGAAACAAGTCTTTTCATACGGCAAACGCGGGCACCGTATCGTCAATGTATCAGAGGACCGCGATCTCGACACGACACGCGCTCCGAATCCAAAGCCTCTGCCCTTGGTTGCACGAGCGACCAAAACGAAACGCGTATCGCCCGCTAAACATTCCCCCAAAATCGCCTCCAAGAAACGCGCGCGCGTACGGCAGATCCAAGATGATGACTCTCCACCGAGGTCGAAGCCAACATCAAAGGCAGCGAGACCAAAACAACCGCCCGCTTGCACGCCTGTACCCACCCCTGCTCGTCGACCTCTCAGTGCGTTCCACCCCAATATGCCCCACTCACCCGCGGTACACGGTAGCGCCAAGCCGAATCCGAGACCGCGTGCGCCTAGCGGCATGAGAAAGCCGTTCTCGCCGTTCGTAGACGTCGACATCATCGTGCTCGATGGTGCCGGGCGGCGCGTCAGCCAGGAGAGGCGTGTGTCCAGGACAGACGTGCAGATCAACAGCGCACGAACGAAAGACGCGTCGGACTCGTCGATGGAGGTTGTGAAACCAGGCAAGAGACCTGCGACGCGAAAGAAAGCGATTGTGATTTCGTCGGACGAGTCCGGGTCCGAGTCTGACGACACGGAGGTCGACGTCCTCCCGTCGCTGAAGCTAGCTGCGAGGGGCCCGCCGAAGCATAAGCCGCGCCGCCTGCAGGTTGAGGTCGTCGTACCATCCTTAGCATCGCTACACATAAAGAAACCACCACCGCCGGTTCAGGTCACGCCACCACCCTCTCCCCCCTTGGAACCTCTCCAGCCATATGCCTCATACGACCTCCCCGTACACAAACCCCGCCAGCTGACGCCCATCCGCCGTCGCGGTGTAGGCTCTCACAGCCTTTTCCCGCACCGCGCCTCGCCGCCCTCGCCCTCTACGCCGACGGACTTTGACTTCGACCTCTCCCTCGATTTGGCGGGCCTCAACATCTCCTCCCCATCCCAACCCGACCTCGCCGCGCCCGCTCCCCCCGAATATCTCGTCCCGCTGCTGACAGAATGCGGACAGGCCGCACCGCACGAGTTCTCCGCATTCATCGAGACGTTCCCCTTCGACCCCATCGTCTCGGGCGGCGGGCGCGCGCCAGTGTTCCAGAAGATCGGCGAGGCGTCGTACTCGGAGGTGTTCGGCATCGGCGAGGTCGTCCTAAAGGTCATCCCCCTGCGGGACGAGCTGTGCGCCGGGACGGACGCAGAGGGCCCGTTCCCGAGCGAGGCGCGCGACGTGCTAAAGGAGCTCATCGTGACGCGGGCGATGGGCGAGACATGTGCGGGCGGCGGCTTTGTGCGCTTGCTGCGCGGCTATGTTGTGCGGGGGCGCTATCCGGAGTTGCTGCTCGGGCTTTGGGACGAGTACGCCGCGCGGAAGGGGAGCGAGGGGATCCGGCCTGGTCAGTGCTCTCACGCTTGATTTGTGGCTGCTCCGTACTGAGTAGCTTGCCTTTAGATACGTTCGGCGTCTCGCAGACGTACGCTATCATTGTCCTGCCGAACGGCGGGCCGGACCTCGAAGCGTACACGTTCGCGGCGGCGGGCAAGACGGGCTGGCGCCAGGCCAGCAGCCTCTTCTGGCAAGTCGCGCGCGCGCTCGCGCAGGCGGAGGAGCTCGTCGCGTTCGAGCACCGCGATCTGCACTGGGGCCAGATCCTCGTCAAGAACACCGCGAGTAAGGGCAAGG
Organism: Plicaturopsis crispa FD-325 SS-3; assembly: GCA_000827205.1. NCBI lineage: Eukaryota > Fungi > Basidiomycota > Agaricomycetes > Amylocorticiales > Amylocorticiaceae > Plicatura > Plicatura crispa. The sequence continues at coordinate 1,082,177 of KN832554.1, forward strand.
CGTCCGGCGATGTGCCGATGGACGATGATGTGCATGGGGTGAGAGCTACTATCATCGACCTGGGGTTGGCGCGCATGGATGCACGCGGCGGGGGCGGTGTGCACTGGACGCCGTTTGACGAGGAGATTTTTGAGGGCGAGGGCGATTACCAGTTCGATGTGTATCGGATGATGAAGGAGTGGAATAACGATGAGTGGGAGGGGTTCAGACCGTTGACTAATGTTATGGTGGGCATTTTGGATTTTTTTCTGTACGCGTATTGTTTCTAACGGCGGCTCATACAGTGGCTACACTACTTGGCGCAGAAGCTTCTGCACGGCAAACGGCTACGCGTGCCGAGAGCCTCCTCGGCGAAGGCGACTCGATCGACACCCGCGAAGATTGCTGTGGCAGCGGGCTTCACCGAGCGGGAGTGCTACGAATGCCTCGTTGAAGTTGAAGGTCTCCTTGCCCAGCGTATTGCTTCCGCGGTGAAGAAGCCCGTAGCACGCAAGGGGAGACGGAAGACTGCACCAGTTGTTTCGAAGGAAGCTGGTGGCCTGGGGAGTGCTGGACAGATAGTTGAGTACGCTATCGGTCGAGGGTGGATTAGCTGAGGAGGATGTGACTGTACTACGTATGTTATTGAGAGTCGTGTCGTGCATATTGTTGTCCTGTAAATATCATAGTCTGTACACCCTGTTAAATCTCAATCGCAAGACAAGAACTTGCAATTCGGTGAAGGTCTCTGAGTCTGAGTCTACACAACGCGACGCGCCATTTATCACGTTGCCGCGACACAACAACTTTCTTTGTCGCCGTCACCGTCTCACCACCTACATGGTACGCGAGAACACTACTTACAATACGTTCGTCAACTGTCACTATACTCTGGCAACAATATTGAGCGAACCTTGTGAGTACCCGGGCCGTAGACCAGTCTAATTGTTCACAAAGGCCGGACCTTTCAAGAACAATACTTCAACGCAGCTGCTTCTGTCTGACATGAGGCTCCGAAATCCTACTTAAGCAGCTTTCGTCAAGAAAGGGCTTAAGCAATTCCTGTCATCTTGTCACTCCTGTACATGCCATCCTTCGTGGGCCTGCCACCGCTCTACCGCGACAATGTCTCATCCCAATTTGAAGGAGGCCGCCACTCTCAAGGAAAAGGGAAACAAGCTGTTCAAAGATGGTCTTCTTTTACAGTGAGCCACTCGTCAATGCAAACAAAATTATGCGCTGAAAATTTTATCTAGAGCGCAGAAGCTGTACGCTCAGGTACTTGGGGAGCAAACTTTGTGCAGGCATACAGCATACTAACGTCAACGGAACAGGCCGAGGCTGTTGCACCCGCCGTTCCTACATATTCGTCAAACCTCAGCGCAGCTCTCTATGAGCAAGGCAAATATTCCGACTGCATCGATGCGCTTCTGCGCTCCTGGAGTGCCCTGCACGCCCCGGATGTTCCGGCTGATGTGGCACTTTCCGACAAGTTGAAGGCGAGAATGGCAAAAGCACTCTGCCACGCCGTTCGATCCAAGCAGCGGGACATCAAGGATATCAGTGTTCCCGAAAACATGGAAGGTACCGATTCCTGGTGGGGCGCGTGGAAGGCGATCAGCAGTGAGGATGCCAGTATTCCCGCAGCTGCAGCTGAGCGAATGAGGAAGCTTCCGATCTTCAAGAGTGCCCCGTACGTGTCTTCCTAATTACTCCTTCAACTTTGATACTGACCTTGCAATTCAGAGATCCAGTCTTGGAGTATTACATCGTATTTGGTCTTCCTCTCTCCACCTAAATGAATGCTGACGGGTCTTTCAGTTTGGTCACGATGATGTGATGTCGTTGCTGGATCCTTGGGCTAAAGACGGCCGTGATGCTTTGAAGCTGGCAGACTTGAAGGAAGAGCGTCTATCAAACCTCTCCTTTTTGTTCGGTGGGATTGGCGATGGTGAGTGCATATCTATCTGAACGAGCGACAGGCAGTTCTGAAGGACTGCAAAGCTCGACACGCGTACGGCACTTTCATCGACCTTCATCGCCAGACCAATGCTGCCCCAAAGGCGCAGAAGCATAAATTCCAGATGCTGAAAGTGCATCTCACGCTAGTTGATGTCCAGCCAGCAGCGCTCGCTCGTGACATTCTTATCCTACAGCTACTCAGTGACCTCGCGCATGTCGAGGACGCTGCTGCGCGGGTAGAAATCAAGGCAACAATATTCTATGTCTTTTGTGCTATTGTAATGCCCGGCTATTGCCATGACAGGTGCGTACACCGGTACATACAGCAACTTGTCTGCACTCTAACACCGCACTCCAGGGTCTTGAATACTGCGCGTGAACTTTGCGAAAAAATATGCAAGCCCGTGCCCGATGTTCCTGCATGGCTGCATGTCGACGCTGAGAGCGTCCCCGCCATCGCGAAAATTCTTCGTTACTGGTCTTCTCCCCTCCGACCAACAACTACCCAAGCACTGGAACTACACGCGGCTGTCTTCAATGAAGGCGTTCGTGACGCCCTCTTCCCTGAAATGATGTGGTACATCCATGCGAAGGTCCTTTTGCCGCCCCGTGAATTGCTCGGAAGACATCCTGGATTCGATTCAGGTTCCCGGGGAAAGCGAGTACACAGCGGTCGGGACCAACATATCAGGAGAACCTGGAAACCGAATCCTACACTATTTGTGAGGAGACGTCCCATTCACTGATGCTGCCCACATGCACTGACGCGTATGAACACAGGATGGGGACGCGACCGAGCATCCGTTGCTTTCGTACAAGGGATTTCCTCCCCTTAGGCAGAACCCGTTGGAGATCCCTGGCGTCCTCGCAGATTTTCTGAAGCGTTCCCATCGTACTGACCCCGGGGACGAATCTCCCGCTTTTTTCTTTACTTCCCAGTTTTTCGATGCCGTGGCCGACGCTTTGGAGGACTTGAAAGACAGAGTTTGCATCGAGATCGTACACGCAGAAAACACGAAACTACTCTCAAACCTCAAAGCAAGCGCGCGAAAAGGACGCCCAGAGCACTTCCCGAAAGAGTACACGAAGATATGGACGAGTAATGTGCCGTGAGTGTATTAGACACTGCCGTTGGTTTTAGACTGATGTGGTATGTCGAGACAGCGATTACACGAATGGTATTGTCAACACAATCGTATACTCTGCGTCGGGCCTTCAAGATGTCCCTCAGGCAGCGGTAGCGTCGAACTGCCTGTATAATACGTTCGCATTTACCTCTAACGATGATTTTTGTCATAAGTGAGCTTCTCATCTTTGCTCGCTACAGTTCCAATGCTCACTTATATCCTTAGCTACACTTTACTACGGGTAGCCGACGTCCCCCGCTTCCTCGGCTGTCGCTTCCTCCGCACCGACGATCTCACCGACTTAACTGTCCTCGCACCTTTGACCCATCCTATCCCTCTGACGAAGCTCGCTTCTCGTTTCCAGCTCACAACCTGGCTCACCCGTGTTCTTTTTGGTATATTGATCAATGGCAACCCCTTCCCACTGCCCCGACGGGTAGACCTTCCCAATAACCTAGCTGCTCTCTTCACCGGCCTTCTCCCGTACCTCCACAAGATAGGGTTTCCTTCGCACTGGCTTAGCGACTGGGTGCAGGCGGTCCTGGATGACAGTATCGTCACGGACATCGAGGCTTACACCGGACGGCTTCCCATCCCCGCTGCCTCGGCTGCGAACACGAAACCGGCGCCGAGGAGGGTCCATCTTTCCGCCTGGCATGCTGACATCGAAGCCATCCTTGCGCGCACTCGCCAGGCGCTGCCGTTTGCCCTGCTTTTGCGGCCTGATTTCCCTGCACTAAGCGACATCGCTGCCTACAGGGTGACTGGTGCAGCGGCCATCGACCTCCGTCAACACAAGTACTACGATGTCTACAAGGATCTTGCTTCGCCCACCGTGCGCGTCGTGCAGCTCATGTTCTACAAACCTGTTCCGAAGGAATGGGACGTGGAGCATCTTGCGCATCAGCCCGGGCTCATCCTGGAGGGAGAGGCGAACGCGGAAGATGGGCAGGTTCAGGTCGTGCTGAGCACGGAGAACGTGGATCTCGCGGCTGGCGTGATAGAGTGGAGAATGGATCGGAGGAGGGTGGCCCGCATGAAGGCGGAGGGGTGGGAGATGGCTGCGTGTCGTACGGACATCTTGGTCGCATGTGAGTCGGCATTCCGAACGCTTATTCTGCATTGCTCGACCTGACTGATTTTGCAGCGACTGTCCCGAAGAAGGCTGATGAGTGGGTTGAGGTGTGATAAGGTGATGACTTGATGTCACGGTCTAGCCATTGTAAGTACAACTCGCAGGCTGACATTCAGACTGAGATGGGGATGGGAGGCCTGTGTCTTTACTGTATTTTGGATAATAAATGACGGTATTGTAGCGCTATCCAAAGGAGTTGTTACATAGTAGTGAATGCAGCTGTTTTCCAACCGTTCAATTCGCTATGACTGCCAGGGCTTTCGGACCGACTCGCGGAACGCACGCGAGAACATGCTCTGAACATGCTCATAGAATCGTAGTACTTCGAGTACCCTCGGCATCCAACTTCCTTCCTTCCCCGCTATACATTTCACTATATCGCTGGACTCTGCAGGACATCTTAAAGTTAAAGGCATCGGACCGCAAGAGCTCAGAGAACTTGAATCAGCGATAGTGCACAATAAACGTGCGCGCGCCTCTTGACCTGCTACCACGACTTGACCACGACTCCTGGCGCAACGATGCACGCGAATAGAAAGGCGTCGTTTAAGACGCCGCCTACCACTATCACAGATAAACTTGTGTCACAAGAGGCTCGACGATGTAAAGTATGTTCAGGTTCCGTGTCTCGATGAACGTGTTTCTCTACCGGATTTGACGCTGTAGTAGGCACTCGAAGTGCAGAAAAAGGCGCGTTTCTTTGCTTACTTTCCAGTGAATACTTAGCTGACAAAACTTGGGGTATAGAAGCGCGCACAGCGAGTAGATGCATCGCGACAGCTTGACTTTTTCGCCGATCTTAATCTAGGACCATCGGACGATGAAGTAGATAATGGCGCAGACGACCATGGCGCCGTCCAAGGCGTCGCACTCTTCGCACCCATGCTCGGATCGGGAAGTACATCCACTCAAGCTGAGAAACCTACCGCGCCTACTCCCGAGCCCAAAGAAAATAAGAAACGATCGCGCAATAAGCGCAAATCGCGGGCTGCTCGTAACGACAAGCCTACGAAATGGGCAGACAAATGCATGTACGCAGAGTTGCTAGAGATGAACGACGATGATGCGTGGTCGTATGGCGGCACCGATGGGCTGCCAGCAGACCTGGAGACCGGTTTTGTTGCCGTTGGACCTGTACCTGTGGGCAAACGCTGCCTTGCAGTAACGCATCAATCTTCGGGACTGGGTGGTGTCGGTACGTTCTACTTTTGCGCATGCATGGTGTGCATACTCCAACATGTCTTAGTGCCTAATACGACCCTGCGATCGCGCGTCCTTGGAAAATCCCTATTGGCGCGGTTTCCGTCGTGGCTGCCCCCGTTAACTATCTTGGATTGCATCCTGGATTCCAACTGGAAGGATAATGGGATATTGCATGTACTCGATGTTCTGCAGTGGAAGGGCCAGGACGTAGGTAAGAATTTACACGGTCTCCTGCAACGATACACGCAGTCACTGATGAAATCTAGGCGATTGTGAGACCGCATTTAGGTGTGTACACTGTCCATTATCATGGCACTTCGATTAACAATGTACCCAGGTTTTGGTGGCGAGACACGCGGCTGGCGGAGCTACCACGGTCTCCTCCGCCCCCCGCATCTGCGCCTCTGACCTCGTCCCCATCGCCCACTATAGACTCATCAGCAATATCCAACCATTATCAATTTCCATACCCAACGACCTTCGTTGCGATACCCTACCATTCGGACACGAGTCTCGCCGTCCTCTCTGCACACATCATCCCGCTCGCGCGCAGCTCGCGTTCTATACCTGTCGATGTTCCATTCAACGCGCAGCTTGCATCAGCTACGGACAGCGGAAGCACAATGGACATGGACACTGCTGCAGCGTCTGCCGGCCTTGCTTCGGTGCACGCTCAAGTTGGCTCCGACGGGCTGCTTTTGTATGTCTCACAGGCAAGCTACGAGCCCGGGACCAGTCCGCTCAGCAGCTGGATCCCGATCGTCGCGTACAGCACAGAGGACACACAAGGCATAGAACATCAGGAAGGGCCCTTAGATAAATTTGAGCGGTACGTTGGCATTCATTGGCGCATGGGGCTGTAACGACATTGATATTTTCAATCTATATAGGCTTGTAAACAGGCGAATTGCTCATGGCCCGAGCAGTAACGATAGGGAGGTAGAAATGGACACAGAATGATGAGGACGTTTTTGTTGTATGTCTTGAGGGCGGCGCTATACATACCCTCTATATCTTGGTCAGACTACAAACACTCGTGAGTGCTCGAAAGAACATGGGTTTACTACATGGAAGGCGGTCAATGGTAATACAAGTGCAAGAACGGCCGTGGCGGCAGAGCGCGCGGCGTCGCGTACTTCACTGAACTCTTCCGATCTCCAACTCGGACTCATGTTCGTTCTGAACTCTGTCCTGCAATTTACAACATCGATATCTACACGTCGGTCGCCCTATTCTTGACTCTCCGCGCGCGTTTTTCTCCCAATGGCACTTCCCCATTCCCTTCGTTCCTCTGTGACGCCCCCAGAACTTGAATTAGTGGCATCCGAAACGCTCATCGAGATAATACCGCTCATCTCGATGGAAAAGACCGCATTTATTTCCGGCGCTTATGGGCCCCTTCGTCCGCCTTCAAAAGCAAAGATACCCCTCTGGATGGCCGTAAACCTGAAGCTAAAAAAAAAGTGCCACATCGTCGCGCCAGACTGGCTGTCCGTGGGTGAGCGCGTCGCGTACTTTAAATACGCGTCGATACTGAGCAAGACCGCGTAGATTTTCTCCAGGATCGTCTTAATCGCGAGACATCGAAGCTAGATTTCAGTGAGCTGCCGTTTCGGTTTGCAGAGATCGCAAAGGTCGTGCTGGACATGTACGCTCTTCTCGTGTGCCCTACGTCAAACGCCCTATTGACCATCGCGTGCATTCGCGATGCAGCGCCTCGGACGACCTTCAGAACCCAGACAAGATCCGCTCGCTCCTCAAGGATCTTCGCGAGGCTCGTCAGGCGAAGAGCAGAGACGGTCTCAGCCAGTTGGACCACAGCGAGCTAAGTGTGCGTTTCTGCATGTTAACAGAAGAATGGCATCTAGCTCACGCACGCATGCAATAGCTGCCTAACCTCTGCTCGATGGAGATCAACGAGATTCGGCCATTCTTTGTACGAGCCATGGGCGTCTTTACACATCTGGTCAAAGAACCCGTCGCCGATCCCACAAATGCACCGTACCCTGACTATTGAGCGGCAACGTTGCTCGTGCCCGTAGCATCAGGTCGGTCACTCTGTGCGTATGTCGTTTCATATGTCGCTGCATTCGGCATGTAGAATAATTGCTCCCCCTAGCCCAGGCACACCGCACTCGACGAAGTGCTCTCGACGCCATAGGTGTCCCACCAAGCACCGATTGGGAGTCGTGCACAGGAAGCACCACCCAGGCTTCATTCGCATTCGGAGCAACTATGTATCCCCAACGTACGTAGGTGTACATTGTTTTTACTTACATTACCTATTGGTGTCGCTGTGTTGTTGTCCGTGTATCAAACCAGTGTAGTTCCGTGTCCGTGTAATAGTATCCCTAGATTTTTCCCGACTCCTCGAGCCTCCGCGTCAAGACTTCCACCATACCGCGCAACTCCCGCACCTCCTTCAAGATGGTTGCTTCGCTCGACTGCACCGCGAACACAGAAATGTCAGAATCAAGCCTCATGAACGAACGGGATCTCTAGCAACGCACCTGTTCCGTATTCGGGAACACCTTCACGAGCTCTGCAAACGGCACTCGGCTGATCTTCAGGTGGTGCTCCGTATCCGAGACATCGGGATCCCTGTCCGCGGGATCGTCCCCGTCGTCCTCATCTGCGCCGCGGAACCAGCTCCGCATCCAGGTACCCGACCGCGAGCTTGGCGACCGGACGGTGACCTCGAACAGGGCGATGCTCGCGACGGGCAGGAAAAAGACGATGGTCATCACGTAGCGGTTGAGCTACGTAGGGGTGAAAAAGTGAGTGGGAGGCCGCACTAACTGACGGTGGTGAGGGAGAACGTACTGCTGCATATGCTTTTTGAGACAGCGACACCTTTGGGATGATCCTGCGAGGAAGGTCGCGCTCAACTACGGATTACGGAGGATGGGAGACGATAGTTACTCGAATGGTGCGACCAAGAATAGCTCTAGGAGGTTGAACGGTGCAGGGTAGACGTATTCGTCGGGCGCCCTGATCATGCCAACCGTCTTGCTCGCGAAGAATGCAAGGTATTCAGCTTCTGCGTCGTCAATGACCTGTCGCAATAAACCGAGGACTTCAGACACTGGGCAGTTATGAAGGTGGGAGATGGGAGACTGACGTCGGAGTAGGCCGAAGAAAACAAAGAGATGAGGACGTTCAGCAGGATAACAGCAGTTACGACGTTCCAGCTGGCTCAGTACAGGTTAGGTCACCTCAAACGACGAAAGTTTGCGCTCAACTGACAAGTAGTAGAGTGTAAGCCCAGCAGGACTAGTAGCGAACTTGTCATAATTCGGGGACCTATTCCACCGCTGGTCAGCAAATTTAAGCAGCGGTAGAAGTTCGAGGACACTAACTGGAGGAGGGCCTGCACGAGTACGTTGACCACGACGGACGGACTTTCTGTCTCGCCATCGGCAGCATCAAGTGCGTACAGGCCTTGGAAGAAACCAAGCCCTAGCACCGACAGAAGCTTTGCCGGGTGTCAATACCACACCATTGAAAAAGTCGGAGGGCCATGTACATACCGCGAAGAAAATGCCAGATTCTTGTAACATCCTAGCCACGCATATCGTCATAGTCCCGACGTATTTGTAGCCGTCAAACACCGTCACCAGCTCTACGGAGGTTCAGCTGTTAGAATGCGCGCATGCCACTACCGTTCGACTCACTCATCCTATGCATGATCAAATTAGAACACCCATAGGGAATGCCACAAGGTCTGGGTAAGCACGCACCAAATCAAAGGGGAGACAAAACTGAGAACTTGGAAACTTTTAAGCCGGACTACGGCCATCCTGTCCTGGTTTGCGCCGAGTCCAATCATACGAAGCACGAAGGCAGTCGCGAGGAGGGAGTCGGTCATGAAAGACACAATGTCCCAAAATCCGAAGGCCCGCCAGGTTACGAAGCGGAATAACTTGTACCACTGAAAGCGATACGGTTATTATGGTAGGTGCGCATGGGCCAGAGCCTTGACACTAACTTTAATGATGTCTAGAAGAAGTAACGTAGGTAAGGTGTAGTCTCACGATATTCAGGGCCTCACGTACCTTCAATGCAGAACGCCAGTGCTAGCACATACAGGACAATTTCCCATACATCGACAGAAATGTGGTTCGGGTCCATTTTGTCCAGTGGCTCTCGTACTGTGATGAGGACCTCAGTATAAGAATTCGAAGAGAAAGATCTAGAGATACAGACCTGACTGAGAATACACAACAAGAAATATAAACCATACAACAATCCTATAGAAATTTTGATACCTGCACACGTCCTTCAGTGGGCGGTTTATATACGGGGAAGTAACGACTGCTGACCGAGGAACAGATAACCGAGATGGATCGAGGTGACCCCAGAATCCTGGGTCCCGCTCATCATCGTAGTGTACATCTACGAACGGTCCTATCAGACAGGGTGCTTCAAAAGAATGAAAGTCAGCACTTGCAGTCAATGTCGTGATTGTCGTTATTTTTCTGGATCAAGTCCCCGTTCCAAAGCTTGATTACGACTAGAAGTATTTTGCGTTAGGAATAAATCAAAGGAGCTCATACAAAGAGACTGACCGTCTTGAGCTTCGGTGGAAGATAAAAAGATAGTGCTGGATGCTCGCCTTTAGATGCATTTGCGTTGCGTCATGCAGAGAACGCGTACCAATGGGAGTCAATAGCAAGTTCAAGCGCGCTCGCCATGTCGCTTTCGTTTCCATCGGCCTCGACGTGTTTGAAACGCGTTGACATGAGAGACATAAGTCTATCCGGCGGAGCCAGGTGCACAATCCTGCGGGCTAGCACCTCGCATGCAATAGCTGATTTCTCGTGTCAGTATCAGAAAGCGGGTATGGACTATTTCCCGTACCTCGACCATAGTTCTCATCATAATCTGCCGCATTATGGTTGGCATCCCATATAAAACCCGCGCGGGTGCGGAGGAGGCAGTAAGGTAGCTACACATGCTAGTGAGTACGAATATATGACATTGATTTTTCTTGACTCACAGCCTCAACAAAGTCTCCAGCGGCAGCCCGGTACGCAGAAATCACTTGAGGCGTTATAATCCTCGAGGTAGGCTCGCTAATGGATGCAGGGTCCACTTCAACCGGCAGCAGGGTCAGAGTCAAAGCACGCAAGCGCTTCACGAGCTCTAGCGCGCTTTACCAGATTAGCACCATTCAAAAGAAATGAAAAACATGGCGGGCGTACTTGACAAGGTGTCCGGAGAAGCCTTTATCGACTTCACCGAGAGCAAGGAGGCTTGCTCTTCATCTGCGTCTCCGTTCTGCGACATTATGGCAGGGCTGCAGATAAAAATCGCTTAGAATAGGGCGGTACAAGGTCAAGCCAGGTTTCGACGAGGCGAAAACTGGACTCCGAGTCCGCCGCGCGCAGGCACGAATGACGAGGTTCGCGACGAGGACGCGTCTCTCGAAATGGAAATGCCCCTGAATGTTACCTGGCGCTGCGCTTGCAACAGAATTACAGACCTTGTCTGCATTCCTTTTCTATCCTCTGCGATGCCTGTAAGTTTGTCCGCTTTATTTTACCAGTGCACGACTGAATATCCGACATGAATGCACATAGGCTTATCATTCCGCGCTAAACGAAGAGCCCGATGTTCGTCAGGCGGGGAACATGGCTATCCTGCCAATAAAGACCAGAATCCGTGGCCCAGCGCCCGTCGGTACGTCCAGCATATCCTTTCATACGATATACCAGCTCATGCACGGCACACACTCACAGCCGATCCCGAAGCGGCAGACATCATCGACGAAACCATTGACCTCTTCCGTGCCAACTCCCTCTTTCGCAACTTCGAGATCAAGGGCCCCGCAGATCGTCTGCTCATCGTCCTCATCCTATTCATCTCCGACTGCCTTGCCAAGATCGGCAGTGCGCGGACGGTTCCTACTCAGATCGAGGCGACCAAGTCGCTTAACACGCTTTCCGTCGACAGCTTCCCCATCCCAGGCGACGCGAACTTCCCTTTGAACGCTCACTATGCCGCGCCTGCGAGCAGGGCAGACGCAGGTGCGTGCCCACTCCTCTTTGCGCGCAATATGTCATCGATGATTGATTGATCCTTGCATAGAATACCTCCGGCAGTATCTGACGCAGGTTCGCCAGGAGCTTGCAGCACGGCTGGTGGAGCGTTTGTACGCAGATGGCACGGGCAAGCCGAGCAAGTGGTGGATGTCCTTCCAGAAGAGACGATTCATGAACAGGAGTTTGGGCTCGTAGGTCAGCAGCACCATTGTAGCGCAGCAGCAATGCACATTATTGTACCAAGAAATCCAATACAAATCCGTCGGAAGGTCGTACATGGTACAGATCTCTACATTTCCCAGCGACCGGTCTACTTCCGTCGCTTCCTCTCGTTAGGATTTTTGCGCCCATAACCGATGACGGGCATATCACCATCCCTTCCACCACTCCGCACAGTCCGTCCCTTCCCGCTGGGACCCGCGCTAATAATTTCAGGCATCCAATCCGGGTCCATCCAGCTGCCGACGCTGACTCCGCCCTCGCCGCCCTTCGCAATGAGGCCTTTCACCATCCTAGCCTCCTCGCGCTCGTGCTTCCCGTCCGCGTGCTTCTTCGCGCGGAGGTACTCCGTCTGGTCTTCGCGCAGTATGAGGCCTTCGCCCGGGCCCTTTTTGGCGGAGCCGGGTTTGGGTGCGGGGATGGAGTATATCGTGCCCCGGGTTTTGTACTGGAAGTTGGGTTTGAGGTGGATCTGCATGACGGGGGCGTCCGAGGCGGCGCCGGGGGCGGAGATTGTGACAGATGCTCGCAGGAGCGTCGGGTTGCCACACGATGGGCAGAACTTCTTCGAGTTGTCTTTGCATATCCTGCGTGGAAAGAGTCAATAAGTTTTGCCAAACCCTGATGAATGGTGATAAGAACGTACTTGAAGCATGCATGGCACCGCAGCACCCAGCTCTTCAGTTTCTCGATCTTCTTGCCCTCTACCCCGACCAGGGCCAGGCCCATCTGCAGCAACACGTTCTGCATCGCAAAATCTGCGGTCATACATCCCGCCCCGACCACGGCGCGCGCCTTTCCTTTCCCTTGTCCAGCAGCCGGGAGGAGATCCAGCGCCCGCGATTTATGCAGAGCGACGTTGGAAGGTGTTATCCATTCACCCTCGCCATCATCGGAATCGGAGGGGTCATCATACACTGGTGCAGGGGGAATAGATGATTTAGGGGGTATTGAGGACGATGGTATCGGTTCGGGATCGGTGGGAGTGGTGGGTAGGTTGTCGCTATCTGAGGATACATGAGTGTCGTCCTCAGCAGGGTGTAGCTCGACGTTCAGTGGTTCAAGATCGTGTTCGTAGGATTCCGCTACTGTCTCTTCTGTGTGCTCTGGTGCATCGGGATTTGCGGCGACACCGCTAGAGCTCTCTCCATCGCGAATAGAGGCATTGCTGAGGTCCTCTGAAAGTTCGCTTATGGCCTGCTCTGATGTCTTTGGATTCTCGGGTGAGGAGTTGGATGAAGAAGGATCGGAAGTCGAGGTCTTCTACTGTCCATTCTTCAGTTAGCGTGAAATACAGGCATATGAGAGCCAACTCGCCTCTTCGGATGCCTTGAGTGCCTCCTCTTTATCCAATTTGTCCAAGCTATATGTCAGTGCCAAAATGCACAAATCCGCATGCGACAAGACGGAGTAATCTCCCGTCTTTTTGGCAAATTGGATTACTGCATAAATTCGCGATCGATGTAAGTTCCTTCGGCAGAGTCGCGAAACAGCGCACCATGGGCTAGAGACGCAGCGTCTGGAGATCGTACTTCGATCCGGACGCCAGCAGATAAACCGAGGCGCTCAAAGTGTTCTCTTGCGCGTTTGTCCTTCAACTCCTCGAGCACTTGCGGGACCGTTAGATACGTCTCTGCCAGTCCGCGCAGTGGGGACAACGAGAGCAACGGCCCGGCATCGAGCACTAGTTTTCTACAGCGCGGTGTTGTTTGCGATTCGGTGGCCATTTCTGCGACGGTTTGCGTTACGCTTTCCTGTAATTTTCTGCTGTAATTTACAGATGGAGGAGGAGGATGCAAGGCCTAGGATCTCTGGCCAATCAGCGTGCGCCGCCGAAAAAATCTAGAGTCACGAGCGCGGTACGTCGGAATTCGGATGCAAAACGCGCACCGACGCGTCTCGGTGAATTTCGGCCGACAAGCCTGGCTGCCTCTGGATTTATTCCCGACCATCTCTCCTCGCCTCTGCTTTCCATCTCTTTCCCTCAACTCTACCTTTATCTCTCTCTGAAATGGCCAAGACGTGAGTGAAATGTAGCTTTGAATACTTGATATTCGAGCTCAGGCAACGATCTAGTTTCCGAATTGCAGTCCTCGCAGGAGATGGAATCGGTACGTTCGCAACTCTACCTTAGATTCTGCTCACCAAACGCATTGAACTCTCTAGGACCTGAAATCGTTGAACAGGCGGTTAGAGTACTTGAGAAAGTCGCCTCTAGCAGCCAGGACGTAGAGCTGAAGCTGGAGGCGCATAATTTCGGTGGTTGCGCTATCGATGCACACGGCGAACCACTGCCTGCGTCAACCCTAAAAGCATGCCAAGAGGCGGATGCCATTCTCATGGGTATGTATAAAACACCCCTTTTACTGTCTTACCACAGTGCTCACGAACCAACAGGCGCCGTCGGCGGCCCGAAATGGGGTGTGGGCAAAGTGCGACCAGAGCAAGGTATCCTTGCACTGCGCAAAGCTCTCGGTCTATACGCCAACATACGCCCCGCAAACTTTGCCTCGGACTCGCTTCTCGCAAACTCGCCCCTGAAGGCGTCTAATGCCCAGGGTGTGGATATCATAGTTATCCGCGAGCTCATCGGCGGGCTCTACTTTGGTGAGCGCCAGGAGCAGGGCGCAGGTGCAGACCCAGACACCGCCTGGGACACATGCATATACAGCGTTTCAGAGGTCCAGCGCATTACGCGCGTGGCTGCTCAGGTTGCCCTTGCAGCGGACCCCCCGCTCCCAGTCCACTCGATCGATAAGGCGAACGTGCTTGCGACCTCGCGGCTGTGGCGGAAAGTTGTGACCGAGACAATGCAGAAGGAGTACCCACAACTAGTGCTGGATCACCACCTCGTTGACTCGGCGGCGATGCTCATCGTATCCAATCCGAGGAAATTGAACGGTGTTATCTTGACGGAGAATCTGTTCGGTGATATGTAAGCGGTTTTATTTTTGTTTCGCCGCCCGAAGACCTAATTATACGACTTCTGGTTTCTACAGTCTCTCGGATGAGACGAGTGTTATTCCAGGCTCGTTGGGCCTCCTCCCATCCGCATCTCTAGCGGGTGCGCCGTCCGTTCCATCATCCCCCTCCTTCAAGCCCACGCCAGGCCTGTACGAGCCCATCCACGGATCGGCACCAGACATCGCTGGGCAGGGCATAGCCAACCCTATCGGGACGATCCTCAGCGCAGCCATGCTCCTGCGCTATTCCCTCGGCCTCGAGACGGCTGCGAAAGCGGTAGAGGACGCGGTGCGCAAAGTACTCGACGACGAAAAGGACGGTGGCCGCGGCGTAAGGACGGCTGATTTGGGTGGAAAGGCAAGCACTGTGGAGGTTGGAGATAGGGTGTTGGAAGAGCTGGGAAAGTTGCTTTAAATTCGCAATCTGTGTACATCTAGGGAAGAACGAAACGAACAATGTACTGTGTATGCGAACTTACCTCCGGCGGTAAATGACATGAAATTTTCACTGCGAATACTTACTTCCAGCCCTGTAAGATGTATTATCTCTCTATAAACTATGCTATGTTTACATCTTCTGCAGACATGCGTCGTCCGCGAGGCTCGCAACTTCTCCGCAAGGGCCGCTCAGAAAGCGCCCGTCGACATTTTAAGCAAGTGATCGACGGAGATCTGACTCTGAATCTCGCGGTATGAAATTCGACGGACGGTCGCCGCGAGGACTGCTCTCGTTGCCTTTCTCCTCCTTGCACCGTACCATCTCGTGCTCGATACCCACCGGCAGCGTGTCGACGGAGGCGAGAGTCTAACGCGATTTCCACATGGCCGCGGTTGCACCGACAGAAGCACAGACCCCTCCCGAACACCCCCAGTGCGCCCCTTACCTCCGCGTTTTTTTCAGATCGCGCACGCCTACTTATCCATCGTATCTAGGTCGGACGATCGTCGTGCGAGACTAGTCGAGATACTTTCTACGACGGCGAACGGGTGTCTCAACGAGCTGGGGTACTATCCGGGGATGAAGGAGCAACTTTTGCAGTATCAGGCCGTGAACGCGCAACTGCGCGACGAGAACAAGAAGCTGTTTGAGGACAATCGCCAGCTGCATTCCAAGAATAACCAAGTGCGTCCGTTGTACTCCTTTGTCTGGCGGGAGATGGTTGATGATGCGTTTTTAGTTGTTCCAAGACAATGCGAAGCTGGCCAATATGGTCAAAAGTCAGAACGAGCAGCTGGCTTTTGTTCAAGGACCAGACTCCACCAAGGTGCGATACATGATCTACTCTTTAGCGCCATGAACGCTAATCTCCGATATGAGCAAGTTGGACATGATGAGGGATCTGGGACATCAGATCCAGCGACTCCAGGTCGAACAAGCTACCTTGGCGAGCCGCAACAAGCTATTAGAAAATGCCGCCAATGTGCAAGTACACGAAAACCTTATACAGCAGTTCCGCCAGTTGCAGCAAATGTACCAGTCGGCGTGCAATGAGTTGAAGGCCTTGAGGGCAGCTCACGGGGGTGCGGTCAACTTCCCGGGATATGGGGCATATGCTCCCAACGCCATACCCTCTCCGCCTGCTGTAGCTGGGCCGTCTCGACAGTCTCCGGTGGATGGTACGCTGCCGCCTTGTCCTCGCCACGCGGCACATAACTTACTCTTTTCCATAGCACGACGGGTGTCTCCACAGCAACTATTAAATCAGCAACTTCAAAACATGATGTCCCGACCTACTTCTCAGAGCCTTGCACAGGTATTGTGCGCTGGTATCTACCTCAACTCCCAAGACTCACATAGTTCTTGTCTAGGGCACACACCAAAGAATGAGTTCTGGGGGCCAAGTGTCACAGTCCAATAGCCGACCGGGTTCGAGTCAAGCCCGTGTCAGACCAACCCCTGTGGTCACTATACCATCCACTGCTGCACCCGCTGCACAGGGCATCCCGTCTATATCGCGGCAACATACCGTACAGCACGCGCACTCCATGCTAGGGCCGGTCCCCGCAGGCGCTGTTCCAATACCAATGAGCGAAGTCGGCAACGCAGCACGGCCCGTCGGTAGGCCAAATCAACGCATCCAGCCACGACCAAGTCCGAGCTTGCCAACACCGCCGTCGAGTGCTAATCAAATCTCCCCTAATTCTTATGCACCTAATCATTCGGGCATGCCCTTACCCATACAACAACCTACTCATGCACCGCCGCGGGCACCTACTATATCGATACCACAACCAAATGGATCTCACCCAGAGGCAAGGCCCGATTCGGCATCAGGATCTGGACTGGCCACGCCAGCACGGAGCCGCTCACCTTCAGATTTCGCTGCACACATATCTCACCCCAACCGACCTGTCCTTTCCCAGCTCCCGACGGGTGCGACGATTCCACATCGTGACGGGTCTGTCGATGCGCCTATACAAGTAAACAGCGATACATTACCACGACCCTCCCGCCCGTCCTCTACACTAGATGCCATGGCTGAGCACTACGCGAAGCGCAAATCGGTGGAACCGGATAGTGGGTCAGACCTCAAGCGAGCACGAGTTGAGGAGGGCGATCCCGCATTGGCACCTCCAACCCCCCGCTCGGACGACGAAGTCGGCACGGGTGACGGGGCGGGGGCTGTGGCTGTCGAAGGGGCCGGAGACGAGGAAGATGACGATGGAGACGAAGACCCCAGACAGGTCATCGTGGACACCGTGTTTGCCGAGAATGACAAAAACGAGGACGAGCTCTCGTGCAGACTTTGTTTGTTCGTGCCATCTTTGTCTCTTGGTGGGATGTATGCTGACTTCTGCTACGTGTACAGGGAGCGACATCAGCAAGGCCATATACAGGAGGCACCTACGCCTTTCATCGGGGCTAGCGTGGACGATTTGGTCATGCACGTCGAGACCGAGCATCCGGCTGTGTATGAACACTTGCATGCATCCGCTGCCATCGTCGAGGCCGCATCAAGCTAACATCCAGGTTCCATTGTGTCATATCTTGGGGGGCGATAATCTGCAGAGTATGATATGCGTAGACCGAAATAATATTGTTATAGTGCGTTAAATATCAACTCTTGTAATGCAACTTTGAATACTGCTCGTTCGAATGCCCGCAGGCCTGTCTATGTTGCGAAATGGACCACAGAAGTCGTGTTCCAATTGCGACCACATCCACGCACATGCGGCTGACGACTCCAGTTTCCAGGTCCCTTCAGGCTCAATCGTCGGGCCAACCTTGGTCCTTTCTTCGTTCGAACTTTCAAGGATGGTCGCTATCGCAGTCACTCCCAAGGTGGCACCTGCCCTAACTGGCTCTGAGATCCCCGGCGGTGTCCTTGCAGATGCGCTATTCCAGTCGTTCTGCTTGGGCATCATCGGGTGCATGGCGATGAAGTACTTCTCGACGTATGGGAAGGATTCCAAGCGCATGCGGGGCTACGTCGCGTTGATTGTCGCTCTAGCTATGTGAGTCCACAGTCTCCGTATCTCTTCTTAGCTACTGACAGACTTTCCTGCGAAGACTGCAATGCATCTTAGAGGACTACAAAATCTGGCGTGTAGCCATAACTCGGAAAACTTGGGTAAGTAATCCAAACCGAGTCAATAGACTCTTAGATCTTACGCGCCGTAGGGCTCGAACTCGCTTGGATGGTCCGACATCTTTCTCAACGGCCTCGTGTGCTTTTTCTGTGAAGCGTTCTTGGTATACAGATGCTGGAAGGTGCGTGCGGCATCGTTTCGCCTTCATCTCGTCCTCATTTTGCAAGCGATATGTAGGTCACGCGTAGGAGCTACTGGGTGCTGACGCCGATGGCTCTGCTCACGGTGTCAGTCTTTGCCGCAAACATATGGCTTGTACGTCTTTTGGTTCACTTCTTACCTCGCCTTACTTATGCATGATGCGCAGGCTGTGGTGGTCCAAAAGGCCGCAAACCGTATACCAGCGAACAATGATGTACGTGCCCAGTCTTTCTCGGGTTTGTGAACTGCGCTGACGACTGGTCTACTTGAAGTCCCTCCGCGCTAGTCGTTACCTTTCTCCAACTGTAAGCATTGCTTGAAGGAACTAAAATATACGTGTTCAAGCTCACGCTGATCCTATCCCTAGGTCGTGATTGCGTACAGCTATTGGTCGTTTGGATCACTTGGTACGTATTTGGTCTTCCGGAACCCCAATAGCCCGGCTGACCCTAGCACCCTGCAGTTATCGACGCGTCCATAACGATAATCTGTAAGCATTCCTGCACCAAGGCCATCTTCGCCGATCGAGCTAAGTCATCCCGTACTTCCGTACAGTGATCAACTTTTTCCGCGCTTCCCGGTTGGGAGTGGGGACAGAATGGAGGCTGACTCGCCTTATACAACTTGCTTGGGAGTCCGCTGTCCCTCCCTCAATTTCGATGATCATTGCCCTGTCGCTGTACCACTCTAAGCCGGTCAGTTTACCATACCTACATAACTGCTCCTCAACGTACTCAATCCTATACTCAGGGTCCCACCGATCACTTGGCCCTATTCTTCACGTTAATAACTGGAAAGCTCTACACCATCGGTCTGTTACGCACTATCAACTCCAGGGCAAAACTACTGAAACAAGTCAATGCTCGCGATCTCGGCCGGACTTCACTTCCTGGATATCCGCAAGTGCGCTGTAGCATGCTACCCGCCTCTGTAAGTCTTCATCTGTACGAGAGTCCCCATTCCAAGTTGCTTACGAATTTGATGAGCAGATCGAACCGTATGGAGAGATTGCAGGATCCAAACGGTATGCGGGCATAGGCGATTCGCAGCGCTATTCCAAGCAAACTGGACAACATGCGCCTTCGAAAGAACTCCAGCTGCCACCCACCGTCCACGAGCGCGAAAGACCCAGCATTGGGTCTGACACGACGCGCTTTTCAGATGACTCATGATAATGCATCGGTTCACTGGTAAGTCCATGAACTATAGAGGATGATGATTGTAACTCATTGCATATCCCAGTGGGCAAGCGAGGGAGCGAGGACGTGGGGCAAAACAAGATGTCTGGCGTCACAAGCCAGCGATTGGTATCGAAGAAGCAGTTTTATATTTTCCTATTTTACATGTCCATGCAAAATGCAACGATTTCATGCGGCCAGCACGACCGCAAGCTTGTCCAGCAACGACGCCAGACGAGCTGCCTCGTTCTCCGCGAGGCTCACGTTGTTTTCGAGCGTCAGCGCCTCCGTAATCGCAGGCAGCGTTGTCGCGCCGTACCCAAGCCACCTTCCTGGTGCCACCCCAAGGTGTTTGTACCACTCCCTGTCGTCCAGACCTTCCTCCGAGATAAAACCGCGTTCAAATGCGACGAGCTTCTTGTTCACGCGGTTGACGCGCTGTGTTGCTTGGAGGTACTCCTCGGAGACATCGCGCGGTGGCGAACGGACACCGAACACGCGTTTAATCCACTTGCGGATGGTTTTGAATCTTTGGTGCTGGCAGCGCCCATGTTCAAACGAGAAGCTTTTGAGAGCAATCTCTGCGGCATGCTTCTCTGCGTCTAATGCGAAGCTCGCATTTTGCAACCTCCCGATGGCTCCTCTCAGCAATGTGAAGTCAGGAGAAAGTGTGAGGTTTTTGGCGATGTCTTCCACCCTGCACCATAAATCATATAAGTACACTTCAAAAATAATAAGAGAAAAGACTGGGGACTTACTTATCCACATACCAATCCAGCTCAATCGCATACTGCGTGGTATTCAGTGGTAACACCACCGCGTCCGCTATCCGGAGAGTCAGCAGCCCGAGGTGCTTCGCAATGGCCACATGGCGGTGGAAGCCCGGATCCGCGTACATCTCCTGCCAGCGCTGCGAGTCGTATATCGAGTGGTAGTGGTACACCGCGTCGGACTCTGTCTGCTCGAAGCCCTGGTCCGTGCTCGCGACGCCGAGCCGCTGCAGGAAGACGGTGAAGTCGCTGCCGCTGCCGAGCGCGCTTACGCCCGTCGCGGACGCGCCGGAGTCACCGTGGTTCGGCGCACCCATGAGGGCGTCTGCCATACCGGTGAGGGGGCTGAAGGAGGAGGGTCCTTTGAAGGGGCCGCTATCTTCTTTGGCATCCCAGAGCGTGCGCGATGCGTTGGTAGGGTGGGGGATGTCTTCGGCAGTTTTGCGGATAATGTGCGCAAGGGATGGTGAGGCGGACGCGGTCCATCTTGAACCGGACGTCGATACATCTGTAGGTACAGTCAGTCGACGAACGCGGGTGACATATAAGGTAACGCACCGACGTTAAGGTAGGCAACGGCGTGGTCTTGGATCCACTCCGGGAAGTCCTCGCCCCATTCAGTGCTTCCCACTAGCGTGTACTGTGGTTTCAGAGACCGTCAATATGCAATATACTACAAGGAAATTTCGAACGACTGACTTCCTCTGCATCCCAGCTAGCGAAGAGAATCGTGCGCGTTGGCTGCCAGCCCGTCTTGAGCAGAGCTCCAAAGGCGCGAATGATTTCGTGCAGGGATACGGTACCCGACGTTGGGTCGGCAGCGCCCAACACCCATGCTGTGTGCATTTAGCGTCAAGCAATGATTCAAGATGAATGCACAGTACTTACCATCGCGGTGGCAGCCGATGACGACGACTTCGTCCTTTATGCGCCCAGGGATAGTGGCCATTACATTCCAAATTGGCGTGATTTTGGTATCCACTGTGTAAGTAAGCGTAAACGCCTCCCGCATAGACCACATACAAAGTGCAAAGCTTACCGCGGTTAATGAGTCGCACATCCCGCTCACTGACTCGGCCACGGCCATCTGGCCCAAGCCATTCATCGTCCTCGCCCAACCCAAGCTCCTCGAGAAGTCGCTCGGCGTTCGTCCAGCTAATCGGGAGGCTTGGGATGCGCGGGACATTTCCACCCTCCGTCGGTAGGTTGTCAAACGCCTCGTCTCTTGCGCTCTCGTTGAACCCTGGCGGCGGGTATGCAGGCGTGCCCGGTGTGAGCGGGTCGCCGGGGTACGTAGATATATACTGCACAGACCCACGCTGGACAGACGACGGGTTGCGCGCAGGCCCGTGAGGGAACGCCGCGTAGCCGTTCGCAACGGTGACTGTCCCGTCGTCGCGCGGGTCTGTGTACATGAGGATGCCGATGGCGCCGTGGTCTTCCGCGCCTTGCACCTGCGGTATAGAATATCAAAACCATACTTATGACGAAGTCAGTTCCTGGGGCATACCTTGATGCCACGGTAAATCCCGCCGTAGCGCACAAGTGCGATTTTCCCCTCCAAAGCAGACCCAAGGCGTGCATAGTCCTCCCTGGTGCCGTAGTTAGCAAATATCAGCTTCCCGGTGACATCCCCATCCTTCGATAGCCCGTGGAACGGCGGCACCGCGTCCCGGTAGCGCGCCGCATCCTCGTCCAGCGGGTCGCCGTCCTCCAGCAGATCAGCATTCCATATAGGGTCGCCGTCCGCGGAGAGGATGGACAGGTTGCGCGAAAGCGGCGTGTTGAGCAGAGGGTAGTAGATGTCGATCCACGCCTTGGCGGATGCGGACGGCGACGTGATGTGCAGCGTGGCGTTGCGCGAGGCGGGGGAGCCCGCGGGGAATATGGGCAGATCGGGCGGCGGCGCGATACCGAACTCGGACTGGAAGAGCGCGAGCATGGTCTGTGCGTCGGCGAAGTCGCCATGACTGCCTGCGACGTGCGGGTGCGTCGCATACTCGCGCGAGACATTTAGTGCAACCAAGGGGTCCGGGATGGAGCTGCAACATTGCGTGAGTGCTGCCGCCCTTTGCGAACGCTTGAGCGAACTCACAGGAACAGTTTCTCAGTGTCTACCGGCGCGGACGCTGCGACCCAGCCCTCATCCGCACCCTCGCCGCCGTAGTCTGCAACGAATTTCGTGAAAGCGAACACGCACGTCAAGACTGCGACGAGCGCGCAGCGTGCGCGCGCCCGCCGCCACCGTGTACTGCGCGGCGTTACCGGTTCATGATGGGTCGTGAGCAGGGGTTGTTTCTCTCCCATGTCGGCGTCGTATCTAGATGATGGTTAAGAGCAGACTCGGAGCACATACTAACTTATACTTCTTCGACGGACGCTTGCAGTTGCAAGTCGGATCCGCTTCGCGCGGCTGCGTCGACGAGAATGGCCGATTGTAGCCAGGAGACTCGGTAAAGACTTATGGGCGGCTATCGTCTGGTTATCATGCTGCTGCATGCGTACTTTATACCTAATTGCTCGTGCACCTGTCAACGCGTGTAAGGCAAACCCGGGAATGAACTCGACGACTTCAGAGACGGCGGGAGGAGAGCATGGAAAGGTATATCGATTACATACATTACTTTGTACTTTTCGCACAAAAACCTCCACCGGTACATCCACCCAAGAAGTGCAAAGCAAGCAAGCTGCAAGCAGATCGAGTTAAATAATGCGCCCCGCGACTTTCACTCCGCCGGGGGGTCCTCCATCCAAAGCGGCAGTATATGTCCCATCCTCAGCACCTTTGTCCGTAGATATTTGTCCAAGTCCACTCCATGTACGGCGCCCCCTCCAATGAGAGCCGCGCCCATATCCCGCTCCTCTGCCTTCTTTATCGTCGGCGCACCCTCCGCAGGGTGGCGCGCCTGCCAGCTCCTCGGGATCATCGGTACGCGCTCGACAACGCGCAGCCCCTCCTCCTCCAGGGCCCGCACCTTGTCCGGGTTGTTGGTAAGCACGCGCACCGCCTCGCCCTGCTCTGAGCCCAGCCCCAAGTCGCGCAGTATCGCGCCGGCGATCTCGTACCCGCGCTCGTCCGCGCCATGCCCGAGCATCAGGTTCGCGGTGACGGTGTCGTGCCCGAGGTCCTGGAGGTTGTACGCACGAATCTTCGAGAGGAGCCCGATACCGCGGCCCTCCTGACGCAGGTAGATCACGGCGCCGCGCCCGGGGATGGTCGCGTCCGTGGACGGGAGGACGATGGGCTGCGAGATCTGGCGGATGGCCTCGTCGAGCTGCTCGCCGCAGTCGCAGCGCATGCTGCCGATGGTCTCGCCCGTGAAGCACTCAGAGTGGATTCGGATGAGCGGCGAGGGTACCGCGTCGGTCGTGGAGGGAAGGTGATGAGAGGTGGGCTTAGACGCCGTGTGCACAGTTGGCGATAGCCTTCCGACATAGGCACCCCGCGTGATCCGGTCCATTTCAGTTTCATTGTCGCTCCAAATGGCATCCAGCGTACGGCTGCGTATTGGCGGCGCAACTGTTGTTGTATTAGCGAATTGCGCCGAGTCGATCACGATGGCAAGGTGTTCCTTGCTATCGCGGTTATTGTGATACAAGTGGAGGAATGCAGGTCCGTGTGTGGTAGGTATGCGTGTGCGGGCCATGCATTTAACTTCGACCGCAGGTGACGGGTTACCGAGGCTGTCGGAAGGGGATGTGATGGTGGTAGGCTGGGCATCGACATGGACGGCTGTGTTCACCGACGATCGACGTTTTCTTGTCGACGGGGGCAGATTGTCTGCGCGTTTCAGCGGGTCGCCGATATCACGTCCGACAGCATTCTCTTTGCTGTCGACAATGTCCGGCTGCAATCGCTGTCGACGGGGGGCTTGACGACTGACGTAGGTCAGCCGTTTGTGGTCGCGTTTGTTTGATGCATCCTCTCCTCTCCACTTTGTCCAATCCCATGCACCCTCGGCTCTGGGATCCATAACGCCGGGGAAAAAGTCGTGGTGGTAGTGATTTCGGGTGACATGTGGGCCAGACGCAGCCGCTGCTGCTAATAGCAGGGGGTCAAGCGCTTCGTCTCGTCGGGGTAAAGAGCTCTTTGCCTTTGCCATAGCGATTTTCGGCGGTACGGGGCCTGTGAGCATGTCGAGCAGCGCAGCATCTGATGCATCGTGATCCTCGCATCTGTGCATGAAATCCGTGCGCGCCATTGCGAGGTGAGAGTGAGAGTAGGATGAAGGCGAACTGGCAGAGCAAGAGAATAAATATTAGGAGCAGACGGAGACGATGACTGAGAAATAAGGAGCTGGTGTCAGCGTTTCGCACTTTTCAAGACGGCGACAGGGGCCTCATGATCCTCGCACCGGCAATTCTCGGCTTTATCTTGCCGAAGATAGTTCCGGGTTTTATTTCCAAATGGGGAAGTCGTCGTATGGAATGCCGATGACCGACCCCACAGCGTCTTGCGCACGGGCCTGTCGGTGACTGCGCTGCCCAGGTATGCACTTTTCTTTCCTAACTGCTTTCTCCGAACCTGATCCTGCTACTAACTGCTATCTGCTACATACTGATACTTTCTACCGTCTTTCTCTACAGACGCGGCGCACAATCTGGCGTGTCAACAGGCTTTGACTGCGGCAGCGTTCCCAAATATAGCGCGTCTAGAAATACTTCCCATCTACCTTCAAGTTACCAGGAGGGCTTTAAATTTACTTCGTCGACGACCCTGGCATTATTGGCGACGGTGCATGGTATGAGCGAAACCGCAGAACTCTGCCTTCTTTTCCATACCCTCTCTGTCTTCATTCCTACTCCTGGTCGTTTTCCGTGGTATGCATTGGCGGGCGTGCTGCCTCATCGTCTGTTTCTTGTATTTGCCCACACAGTGAGTCTAATTCACATATCAGGAACCGAGTACAGCTTTTGACGCTACGCCAGTCGTCCTGTCTTCGCACAATCGTCGGATACAACAACTACCAACGGGGATGCAGATGTTTCAGATCGGCCCCTCGAGCTCCAATCACCAGCAGCAGCGTCTATCACTCCAGCACAGACGTCGTCCAACACCACCGACTCAAACACCGTGTCCCATGTATCATCCACCGCAGACAAGAAAGCCACGACGACCCACATCCCGCCATCACCGCATCACCCCGTCCACTCTCCCACTGTCACGCGCAGGCCCGTTCCAACGCCCACACACACAGAGACATTCACCCCCGCATCACCCACACCTATCCACTCGTCGCCCGTGCCGCGTCGGCGCCACCGCCAGGCCCCCGCTGCCATCGCCTTCGAGGTGATTGGCGGCCTCTTCGGCATGGTGCTCGTCCTGCTCGTCATGCGCTTCGTGTATTCGTGGAGAAAGACGCCCTCGCGCGACCGCGTCGCCGCGTTCGTGAACCGGCACCGCCTCGAGCGCGAGATGGCTGAGGCGAGCAGGGTGGAGCCGCGGAGGCCCGTGTGGAGGCCGCCGCCCCCGCCGTACATGCCCCCGCCGCCACGGTACGAGGCTGTTCACGGTAGCCCGCCACCGTCGCCGCCGATGCAGCCCGTGTTTATTGGCGCAGAGGCTTCCTCGTCTCACAACGATGTCCGTACCCACGGACATGCCGGTTCCCAGGAAACCTAGGCGAGCATGATATCAGGGTTCCGCAATTGAATGAGGAGACCTTGTCCTATCACCGGACGCTAGCCGCGCCGTGCCTCTGCACTATCCCCTACCTTGGCGTTCGCACCGTAGACTATCGGCTCCACTACGCTACCGGCAAAAATGCCCTGCTTTGGCACAGAGTCCCACATTCTGTCTACCGACCACTATCATTTGGACGCTCCGTCACGTACCCACGTACGCTACATACTCATCTACCCACTGCGGACTGCCAGGCAACGCATGCCTTACCGTATTTATAGTATACTCACAGTCGAGCTTGTGCACAGGCACGGCATTGGAAGACTACCCCGCTCGTTACTAGTTAGATACTTTCTCATACTCTCGCATTTCACGCATACATACTATACTCATCTTGTCTGCTTAGCATCACTTACAGTGGAATGTACCTTGTCCTCACGGTCTGCGCCGGCAAAAAGCTGTTGCATTGCATTAGGCTGTCGACACACCTCTCTGACCTGCGGGCAAAAACGACCGTCTAAAATTCAATACAATTGCATCAGTGAGTTGTTCTGAAGGGAGGTAGCGGAGTGATGATCAGGATGCAGGACGTACCTGTTGAGCACAAGCCCCTTCAGCGCCCGGATCTCGCGGCGCACCTCTTCCTCCTGCGGGCCCAGGTTCCGCGACGACGACAGCGCGGAGTGCGGGAAGGTAGACAGGGGAAGCGAGTAGGCCTGCGTGGTGATGTACCCCGTGAGCGAGGAAAGCGCGCTGAGCGTGTGTTGCGCCGCGGTGTTGGTGGGTCGCGGACTCGACACGGAAGAGCGCAGTGATGACAGGGACTGGAGTAAAGGTGTGGGCTCGGGTGGGGATGGCGGGGCGTACCGCCAGATGAGTGTGTCTGCTGCAGGCGACTGCGACTGCGTGTGCGTGAAGCACGGATGCGTTGATAGCGTCTCCCATAACGTCGCCTTGCATTGAATTCGTGGTTAACGGTAATTGGTGCTCGTCATAAAGAGCGTGCATACCTGCAATTCAGGCGTCACATCTGGGAGCTTTGAATTGAGGGTCTCGAATAACTCTTCAGTATTTATCCCATCGTGCCCGTGGAGGGCACAGCGTAGGACAGCAATCGCATCGATAGGCACGTCCTCATGTTTCTGGCGGAGTGCAACGACTTCCTCGAGCGTCTTGCAATCTGAATACGCCGGGTCTTCCGCACGTGGATTCGGTCGAGGAAGCGCGGCAAACGCGTCGGCTTGTGCCGATTTCAGTGAGGTCGCGGAGGTGGTCAAAGACTCAAGGAGTCGTTTCTGGTGCAATTTGAGCGAGATGCGAGCTTGGTTGGAGCGCGTTATGCGAGGGAGGAGGAAACGCTATCGGTGCATTAATATATAGAGAACGAGATTATCAGGTCAGACGCACTTGATATATGAACAGGAGGGCAGCAGATCCACCGGCCACCCAGGTAAACACTCGAACGAGCGCTAAGAGGAGGTTCGGGAGGTTCGAGGGCGGCGGTTGTGGGTACGTCCGTGGCGGTACGACTGGTATAGGTGGTGGCTGCGACCGAGTTAGCGTATACCTCCGCTGTATTAGAAAAGCGATACATACTATTTCTCGAAGCAGCGCGTCTATCTCAGCGGGATCAAGGCCCTTCTCTGCTAGGAAACTGCGCTGCGAGGGCACGTCTGCTTGGCGAATCTGAGGCGCGGATAGGAATGCGCGGGCGCGTGCAACGAGCTCCGAACGGTCTGGTTGTTGGGGCGGGCTGACTGACGGTACCCCTGTGGGCTGCTGTCCATCGTTTCGGTCGTCATTTCCGCCGTCGTTGCGGGCGTCGTTGTCGGCCATGGCGTTCTTGACAAGAACAATATCGTGCAAACTTGCACCGGTTACTTTCACGTTCCACAGCGCGCCGCGGGGAAGGTCATAGCCCGTTACGTAATAAGGCTCTTTGCAGCGAACCGTATACTGAGCGCCGCTGTTCACGACACTGCCAGGACATCGTTACAGATACCGTCCTTGACCAGCGACCACCATGTTCGATCCTCTCCACTCTACCGCCAGCATATTTGCAAACGGCGAGGACACCACAGAGCCGCCTTGGCCTACGACGCCGCATCAGCCAAACTCGCCAATTCCGAATCTGCGTCGCGCATCGACACCTTTACCGCCAACGCCCGACAAGGGACCAGCTGCGGGACTTTATGGAAAGGAACCGCAGATTTACGGTGCACCCGAGCCTGGTCTCATCTCCCCTCGTGAGGCCGTAGGGGCCAACGGCACCAAGTTCGAGAGGCAGGGCCCGTATCTAAGAGTCAGGATAACTGGCCTGGACAGAAATAGGCGGGACATACTCGTCCGTCTTGACGCGCAGGTACGCGTGCGAACATCGAGACGGCTCTACGTTTGAAGTTGCAACGCGGCTAACGTGCCGCTGCCCCACAGACGAACCTCTCTAACTTCACTGGTACGACGTACCGCAACGTTTCGCGGTCGTACCTCGAGTTTCAGCAATTCTACGAATCCATCGCCCACTCCAACCCTCAGACAATTGTGCCTGCACTCCCACTCGCACAGACGTCCGCTCCCACAGATGAGGAGGACGACAGACTGGTCAAAATCATGCTCCAGCGCTGGTTGACACGTATATGTGAAGATCCCATACTTCTCCACGATGAAGAGCTCAGGTCTTTTATCGAGAGCGATTTCGGATACCAGCCAACACCGCGGCCCCGTCGCAAGACGTCATCTGGGTTTGGCCTCATTCGGCGCGGAGTACCGGACGAGGACGAGGAGTTGCAGAGAGCGCGCTTCGAGCTGACGAAATTGGAGACACAGTTCTTCGATGCCGCGAAGGCTATTGACAAGCTGGCACTATCGCGAAAAGGTCAATATGCTCCGTCGCCCCTTGTTCAAACACAAGCTTATGCGACGGTTTGAACAGCACTTTCCCTAGCCCAAATAGAGATGGGTAACAAGCTCGTCAACGTGGCGACAACGGAGGCGCATCCACCTCTAGGCAACGCTTTCAGGAAGATCGGAAGAACATGGCACAGTCTCGCTGACCTCAGCCAAGCGCAGGCTATCAGCGAATGTGTGGTCGTTGCGGATTCTTTTGGCTACCAAGGGATGAACTCGCGCTCTGCCAAGGAGACTCTACAGCAACGTACTGGTGTGCTCGAGGAGTACCAGGCTGCTGTTAAAACCACGATCTCGAAACGTAGGAACATTGAGCGGCTGAAAGCCAGCTCAAATATACGACCCGAACGCGTTGACGAAGCGCTTGAAGAGATGGAAGAGGTCGGATTTTCGGTATTCGTTCTATTCCACAAGCTGATACAAAGTGCAGGCAAATAAATACGAGCAAGTCCTTGCTAAACGTGCGGAAGGCATCTCCCAGAACCTACACCGTGCACTAGAGGTTCACACTCGTCTTGCGAACGACGATGTCAACACGGCACTGATCGAGCACGCCCGATCGTCTATCATGTACGAAAGGCAGCTCCTACGCGAATTAGAAGCGTTGCGGACCGACGTTAACAACGCTGCGAACAAGGCCGTGCCCAAAACCAATGCTGTACCGAGACCTTCGGTAATCCCACCTTTGGAAGACTTTTCGAGGCCCCCTCCAGATTTGCGCAGCCAGTCCGCCATCCTGCCATCGAAACCGGGGCCTTCTGCGTCATCACGGGGCCCGCTCGCATCCCCTCCACCCTCAGCGAAGTCCTTCGTCACCCAAGGAAATTCTCCTGCCCCGCACTCACCTACGCCACGTCCTGCGTCGGCCATGCAGCCTTCATTCCCATCCCGTGAGACACAATCCCCCGGCGCGGGTCCTTCCACCCCACGCTCGCAGAGCACTTTCGCAACTCCCGCCGACGATGAGCCGCCACTAGGGGGTCGTTTAGTTCAGGGTAGCCTGTCCAGGTCATCTTTCACGGGCTCTGTCTCTTCGCCGCTTCACTCGCCCGCGCCCAATTCATCCTCCTCCTTCGCGCAAGGTCCCAGCCAGCGTGCGCAATTCGCATCGCAGACCCTGGGAAGGGCGGTGTCATCCCCTCTCACCAACTCCACTCCCGCTCTCAATGGCAACGGCAACGGCCGGCCTGCACCCAGCGATGACCTTGACCCACTGGGCCAAGCGCGTCCCACGTATATGTCGAACTCTGTACGGGTCCAACCCACGCGGCCCAGGCTTGACCCGAAGGAGGCGGCGAGCAAGCTTGCAAATATGTTCTAGGCGAGAAAAAAATGGACATTTCACTACGTTCGAACGGAATACGGAATATTCTCCTCGCCGACTGCGATGTTGACACCTACATGCTACAAATTCACATCTATTCCCCTCAGTCCCTGTTTTGCGGCTTTGTCGAGCAAGAATCGCTCGCCATACTCAAGGTGCCGTCCTCCCTTTCCTTCTACTTGATAACTCGTTACGTTATTTTCAACGACAAGATGACTTTTTCGAGCTCAAGTGCCATCTCATTTCGAGACTGTCTACAACGACTGCACTTGAAAATTTCCCGGTTCTGCTTCGTCTTTCCGCTCGGCGATGACATGGTATTGTTCCTGCCGCCCATGCACGAACTCCCACCGTTCCGTCTCCTCCACCCAATACGCATTCTCCTCTATACGGAATCGCAATGTCTCGTTTCTTTCCGGCACATAATGGTAAGCATACAGCTCAATGCTGTAATAAGTATGCGGCAAAATTGGCAGGTCACCCAAGATGGGGACATGGTCGGGCAAATTGGTGAAGCCTTTAGAGAAACACTCAAAGGTTAGATTACGGGGGTGCGTGCTGATTTGATACACTCACCTATGACAGCTCCTGCAGAATGCCCCCAGTCTCCGATTGGATGGGAGAACACCTGGCCGTCAATGCCCTCAACTTTCATCTGCTCCAAACACGCTCTTAGGACCTCGTTACCCGTTAGACCAGCCCTCATGTTTTCGAGCACTATATCCTGCATTCGGTTGGCCTTTTTCAAGCCCTCCCGCAAGCCCTCCGGTATCGTTCTCTCTCCCTTTCGCAGGACATATGCCATATGCTGAGTGTCGGTATTCATCCCCATAGCAGTCATTCCGAAGTCGACGTGCAGCAGGTCTCCTCCGTGGATAACATCCTGAGTGCCCTCCCACCCTGGAAAGGATTCAGGTTTGATGACCGAAACGCGAGGGTGGTTCCAGGTGGTCACATTCTGCTCTTGCATTTTTTCACGGTACCACCATTCGACGTCCTGTCGTTGAAGGGAATTAGTTTAATCTAACGGTGTGTTCCTCATATATTCTGGCCAAAATCACCTCCGTCGTGGTTATCCCTGGCTTTACTACACGATTGCTGAATGCCTCTTCTATCATCGCCCAGATTGTCTCCTGCATCAATCGGTAATACACAATCTGTCCGGGTACTCTCCTCGCGACATATTCGACGCCTAGCATGGGGTTGCTGATGACTCTTTCCATCCAATGCGCCCCGAGCTCCTCCGATAGGACACGTAGCTCCCCGACGTGCAGGCCTCCACCAAACGCGATATCCTGGTCCATGTTGAGGGCTATCTGCTTCGGATTGTATGCGCTGAGCACCGCGCGCAAGTCATCCCATACAGCGCCGGTGTTGTCGACCCACACCAAAGGATTAGGTTGGCCAGCTAAGGACCCGCTATCGGTATGAAAGAGGACTACAGTCCTTCGGTGGGCCGCGAACGCCGTCGCGTTCTTGATGGACCACCATATAACATCCTCGGCGAGCTCACGCTGGCTCATCTATGTATGGGTCGAGTTGAAGCAATATTTTCATCGCGTATTGGCGCAGAAATTACTGACGAGCCAAGCATCAACTCCGTACTTCTTCAGCAACGACGGCACATTCGCCACCCTTTCATCCCTCCATTGCTGTTGGATCTTGGCCTGCTCGCGCAATGGCGGGAGTGTTCTATACTGCGCCGGATGCTTGTGATGTTGTTGCTGCGTCCATGTGCCACAATAGGTCGCGAGAAATAACGATGCGAAGGCCAGGTGAGCAATTATCAGCATCGGTGCTCATTTACAAGTGCTAAGGCTTGTCGTCAAGTGTACACTGCTCAGTGCTATAGTTAACGTTGGCTATAGTGTGCTATAGTACACTGGGCTCAAGTTTCAAGAACTCACACGGTGGGATTTTGGTTTCCTTGCCGTAACGCGGGTCAAGCAGGCTTTCCTCGTGAGCGATATGTATCTTCCACTTTGCGGGCGCAGGTATCCTTATCTAACCTGGGTCCTGCGCGGGACGTGTGTAGGTTCGTTTTTGTATACTCAATTGACATAGTTACAGAGTATATAACACTTCTCAGTTCGATCCGATATAAATTAGTGAGTAGCAGCAAAGCATATTAGCTAGTTGTTCGCAGGTTACACTCAAACAGTAAGTGCAACCTTACACAGCAAAGTCGTCCGTGGAAAAAGAGTGATGTACCGTAAGTGTCCGCGAGTCAGGGTGTGTTATAATCTAGCGATAGGTGGTGCAGTGTAATGCGTGAGTGAGCAGAGTCCGATTCAAGACCGTGGATGTACCTCGCTGGCAATCCGCCCGAGAGAGATTTAAGCATGCTCGGCAGAGGTCACAGGGCCCCATGACGTGTACGACCGAGCCAGGCTCCGACAGGTCGATGTTAGGAGAGGAAGGAGGCGGGGGTGTGATGTGGCGAGGGTATAGTGACAGGAGCGAAAGCGATAAGCCGACGAGTCGGCGGCCAAGATGAGTTTAAAACAGCCCAAAAGATATAATGATACAGATGCGACGGTGGTGGCGGTGTGGCAGGGGATCATGCCGCAGGAGCGAAGCGTGTGACGTCGAGAACTGGAGGAAGGGTGGACCGGTTTTTGATGGTGCTGTGATACAGTGTGGTTCAAAGCGACGACACAGCGATGAGGGTTTTATCAACACTGGCCCAAGAACGAGCTTTTGGGCCATGGTTGTTTGTAATCGTCGACCCAAGTTGTCAAATTCGGGTTTGTGTACGCCTCAAGGTATCTATGAGAGCTGTGTTATTAGATGTTCACGGGCATTTTGATGGAATGCATACGTGTTGATATAATCCTCGGTGGGGAAGTCCTTGGGACTGCACCCGATGTTATGGGAGTCCTTCGCTTGGTAGACACGAATGTAATCGATGCGTAGGTGGGCGGGGAAAGGCAGATGTTCCAGATCGACGGTACCAAAGTTGGTCGACATACCCAGATTTGCTATGATGTACTAAGTGACCAGGATTTTAGTTGGATAGTCTTACAAGGCACGAGGAAAGTCAACATACCATAGGCTCCTGGGGAACCGGCCTCGCAGATATTTCGACCTTGGGGTCCGCAGCCAGTCCAGCAACCTTCAAGGTCCAAGACACAGTGTTGGATGCCACCCAAGTGACGTACTATGAGGCGACGAGAGAAATTGAGAATTGATTCTTGGAACCAGAGCGATGGGACTCACAGCATCATCAAAGCCGGGCTTATACTGTAATTGGACGGTGAGTTTTTGGCCAGTCGTTTTTCGTACAAAAGAACACACCTCAAAACCGTATATGTTGTACGTGCCGTCAACGCCCTCGTAAGACACTTGGTCTGTGCTGGTAACGACAGATGTAGCTTGTTGTGTAACACCACCTATATACGTATTCTGTGCCGAGATGCTGGGATTGGCGAAGATTTCGTTGTCCGATGTATTGAACCAGACATATCCGGCGTTGAACGGCTTCATCACGAGTCAACGTCAGGGCGAATAATTGAGCAATGCATGAACAAGGAACTCACTGCCCACTGCGCAGACTGGGACACTTGGCCCACTTTATCCGAAACCTTTGGGATAAAGCATGAGACAATTTGAAGTGAGGAGAACGTCACGAATGTCTTACCTGTGCTTCAAAAACATCGAGTTCTGGGGCAGCCCGGCCCACAAACTTGCCATTACGCTTCGGGCCAGGGTGGGATTCACCGGCACAAGTGCAGGCCGAAAGCCGTTGACCTGGCATGTATGATAGGACTCCACCGTGACCCGAATCACCGCCACTTAAGGCGGCTGCAGGTTGCCCGTTAAGAGTTTGATTGGGAGCAGTTCCGACGTCACAAGCGTCATATGTGTATGGCCACTGGAAATGAATCTTAGAGAGATGTCATGAATTTCAGGCGCAAACGTACCGTGCCATCTAGGGATGCACCATATCCTGCACGACCAAGGTTGCCCATAGTCCATACGGCTGGCCAAAAGCCCACGATATTGTTCACGCCGGGAAGGGAAACGTTGGTCTCGATGTATCCGCCTGTGAAGCAAAATTTGTTCCTGGTGAAGAACATCAGCCACAATTGTTCGGCATGGATGGACACTACGTACCACGTTGACAGCATACCGCCCTGGTAGTGGAGGTCGTGGGTTTCCTTCTTCTCGAGCGTGATGACAAGATCGCCACCATATGTGGTCACCGCCGCCGGGTCATACCACTCCAAGTTATTTGTCCCCTGCGAATGATCAGGACGGTGAAAAATCAGGGCTTCCAGGTTGAACGTACCCAGTAGTGCAGATCAACTGCCTCCCAGTAAGGGTCATCACCTGGATAGAATGTCCGGCCCTCTGCAAAGTTTGTCAGGACAGCTGAGGAATCCGACTGAATTATAGTTGTTACCCAGGTTAAATTCGTCACTGAAAACCTATGAATCAAAGAATTAGTCGTATGGTATCATCTCGTATGGCAAAGTACACATACCAAATCCCACTCGCTGCCATCTACAAGGGCTGTCCTCGTGTATGCCTCTTTTGGTGTATCATTGTCTATTAAGCCCCAGTTGCCTACTAAGGAAGAAACCTACGCACGGCGTTAGGGAATAAGCATTGCTATGAGGACCTAGGGGCATACCTGGCCAGTAGAGTTGATACCACCTATGTTGAATGCGCCCTCCTTCGAAAGCTCATGACTCGTGGCGTATGTGATTATAGGGTATCCCGCACTATCGCCGCCATGTAAGCCTACATGCTGCTACATGAAAGAGTGTATGCATTCGACTCACAAAAGCGTGACCAGTCCAATGCATAAAATTATTATGAATCCTAGATTGACTAGCCCCCGCGACGAGAACCCACAACTCCGCTTGTCAACGGTGTCTGGGTTGTGCAAGTCGTCGTCAGCCTCCACAGCATCCGGAGAAAGATCAGAGCCCCATGTCCGGGGGTCCGGTGAGAGCGAAAACTGCACGTAGATGAGTTGTGGCGAGCTAGCAGCGAAGACTGCAGAAAAAAGTACCTGGTCTGAAAGCGATAGAAGTTTCGATCCAGCCCCCGCAGTATATGGAGTTTCGGCCTGGATTGAGAGGTCAGATACCTCCAACCTGCGCCTGTGAAATGCAGTAGAGACACACCTCAAAGCTAGCCCAGCTCTGGCTCCGTTGCATCAGTGGTACTGGTTGAGCCCGTCCCAGGAGACTGGATGTCGAGGAAAAGCTGGAGCTCGGTGGCTGCTCGCGCCTTGGATTCATGAACGACGGGGGAGGATAAGCAGGAGGAGGAGAATCAGGATCTAAAGCTGGTTGCGACCGTCGACGTAGTGGTCCACTCGACATCTTGACAGAATATTCGGGAAAAAATGCCCGCAACCTTGTGGGGGCATCACAGATTTGTACTAAATACATCACCCCTACCCCCTATTTTAGGAAATATCTCCTGAATTTCACGCGACTTTCTGTGCAACTTTCCTCCTAATTTCGCCTGGAAAAAAATACACATCGCATGGGAGCAACATGGGAGCCTACACCCTGCCATACGTGCATTTTCCTTACCTCCGAAACGCTCACGAAAAAGCAGTGTTCTTGTTCGTCAGGCGCGACAGGCTGCGCAGCCTCGTCGTATGCACGGGCGGCGGGCGCCCTGGCCTCCCGAGCTTGGATGTACAGAACCGTTCTCACTGGATCCAGGTCCAAAGCCTACGAAAGGAGCAGGTACCCCACTCGTTGCCGGAATAGCCAATGCGTAGCACAAAAAGCCGTGGAGACCCGTGTCATGGGTAAAAGCAATCTTAAAGTGCTAGCTTTCGGTGGCCGAACGTCGAATTTATGGACTGCGCAATCCCCGCACCGCGGTATTCTCTAAACCCCAGCTGCATAGTTTCTCATGCCCTTACTTTAGCAGAAGGTAAGTACGCTAGTGCGATCACGAATGTCAAACTAACACTCGATGTCCTCAGCAGACTTAAAAACATGCATAGACTGCATACTAGCTGGCCAGCTGCGTCATATACTATCCCAGTCGCCAATTTCACCGCCGGATAAATTGCACCGTCCGCTATACTTGGCCGAGGACTGCAAATATCACAGTTTGGGTTGAGGGCCTGCTTTTGGAGCCTGAGATTCGGCCTGGCGTTTCCTTTGGTTGCTCACGGTCGAGCACCTCAACTCCACACTCGTGTATCTGTAGCCCTCAATCGGAGTCGCTGATCGCCTCCGCTACATCCGAGCTCCATTGCATCTAACGCCAATCTGCTCCTCCACAGTCAGCCACTCGCTTCCCGGCATTTCACCGCAGCGGCGCGGCCAAGATGACCGGTTAATCTTAGAGTTTAACGTCAGCGGCCCCCTTAGGCGCTCGTACGGTCGATGCCGACATGTGAGCAGGACGCGATGGGCTAAGTCCTATTGTCACAGGAAGAAATCATATTATACATGTACATATGCTACGGAAATTATGGACGTCGAGTTTGTGGTATAATATCATGCGCACTGGCACTTAAATACATATCTTACAGTTACACTGGCAGGAGCAAGAGGAGAGGAAATGACATCGTCCAAGGGCCGCAACCGATGTTAAGTTAAACCCACCCACTGTCATCTGAAGCCTGGCGCCCAGGGGCACCGAGCATCTTCCCCATGTCTCCCCCCGCATTGCCGCGCCACCTGCGTATATCATCAAAGCGTGCTGGCGTACTGGTGTCCGCAGTGCTACGCTGGACGCCAGGGACTGCTTCTACGCGCTTCTGGCCGGCAAAGTTGAAGCCCGCATACTGGGGCGGGGCACCGAAAGGGGAGCTCTCCGTCAGCGGGAGCCGTGGCTTGACCCTGTTCTCGACCTCGGGGGTCGCCAAGCGGATCGACGTCCCCGTACGCTTGAAGGCGTCGAAGTCGAACAGGGGCTTCTGGGCGGAGCCGTCCTGACATGTCTCGACACGACGCGACGGAGTGCCACCGTTGGAGTCCCTCAGCGGGTCGGCGGGATGAGGGG
The DNA here is from genome assembly GCA_000827205.1 of Plicaturopsis crispa FD-325 SS-3. Lineage (NCBI taxonomy): Eukaryota > Fungi > Basidiomycota > Agaricomycetes > Amylocorticiales > Amylocorticiaceae > Plicatura > Plicatura crispa. The sequence continues at coordinate 1,119,330 of KN832554.1, forward strand.
GTATGTCGCGGAAGAAGAGGGGGGCCGATCCTTTGGGAGTGGCTTCGTCGAAGGTATTTTCGCGGCCATGAACCTTACTGTGCCAGGTCTTATCAACCGTGATGCCCGCAAAGCCGCCAGAGTCCTCGGGGCGAACGGGAGGGTCCCATTTCCCTTGAACAGGAGTTTTCGTATCCATGGAATTGGTGGATTGGAAAGACGAGACATTGCCCGATGCAAAGCCTCCCATCCCTTTTGAAATGTCGCGCGTATGGGCAGGCCAAGGATTCTGAAGCGGTGCGGGCGGGGTAGCGACAACAAGACGCCATTCTGGGATGGCACTCTGAGCAATAGCGTTCATCGGAGCATCCTTCTCAGTCGATGGGAGATTCTTCTTGTCGTCAGACGTAGGGAATTGCACTTGAGATGAAGGGGTAGGAGGATCCGAAGCAGTTGCAAGCCACGCCGCCATGTCCGCCTTCGAGCTCGCACTCAGTCCTGGAGCAGGAGTGAATGGGCGGTAGTCTACATCGGGCGGAGTAATCCTGAGCTCTCCCTTCGCTTTGGACATCTGTACGCTCATCACTGTCCGGAAGAGCTCGGTGAGGGCGTCATCTTCGGTCTTGGAAAGGGCCGGCTTGGACGGTTTGCTAACTGCTGCATCGAAACTTTTCGCGGCATCGGTATGGAAAGACTCGAGCAAGGGGTGTCGCATAACTGGAACAGGGCTGCTCCCGCGAGTTGCCACGTTCGAATGAGGCTGGGAAGGAGGGTGCAGCGTAGTCGTGGTCGTTGTTCCTGTTCCAGCGACGACCGGAGGAAGATGCGGTGCGATGTCCTTGACTGCGGCAACCGATTGTGGCACACGGGAGTTAGGGCCTTGCCTAGTGTGAGAGCTCGAGACCTCACTCCTTTTGACGTCAGGAGGCCTAGGAACGGCCTGCACCTTGCTAGTGTCACGAGAGCCGCGTCCACGACGACGCGGGTCCCTGCGATGGTCGTGCTTCTGTTTGTCCGAGTCAACTTCAGCTGTGGGCTGGCGGCTACGGCGGCCGCGTCTGGCGTCTGGCGCTGCCGGGCCTGTAGCACTGCGCGCATGCTTGCCACCTCGTGAATCCGTGGATCCTTGCTTTGCCTTCCGCTCGCGGGGAGGCTGGCGGGGCGGAGATCCGGGAGCTTCTGGGACATCCGTTGCTACAGCCCAATTCGGCTGCTCGTCGGTGTGCACCGGCCGTGGGCGTATGGAGAGAGGGCGATCGAGAATTTCAGCGGCGCGCTCGGGGAAGCGGTTGGCCAACTGTGTTTGCAAGCATGAGTAAGTATGAATTTAGGACGCCCTGGAGACTCGAGAAGACGTACGTTTGTGGCGTCCGCGTACGTTATGGCAGATGGAATACGCATAGGCATGGCCGGACGATCCAGGTCAGCACTGGGCAATGCAAGTGTAGAGGTAATTCTGGGCTTTTCAGTCTGTTTCGGTGCATCCTTCGCAGGCGAAACAGTAGCCTCGGGGTGAATGTTGGAGCTGGCTTCCCCAAGGTCTTTATTCGAGGCAACCTATCCGTCGGTACCCGCTTCAATATTTAACCTCCGTATTTGGAACAACAGAATACGCACAGATACAAGCAGACCCCGCTGCTGGCTCTCGGAGAACGTCAGCCCATCGAGTCGCGCGAAAGACATGTCCATCGTGGAATCCAGGGCACGTAGAGGCTTCGCGGTGAAGATAACTGCTCCATCGAGTGCAAGAACATTGGGCGCATCGGAAGAGAGCGGCATTGGACCGTATCTCAAGGGCGGGGAAAGCGCTTCATTCGGGGACTACTGAAACGTTAGGCGTGCACACGAGGGTGGACGGGTTTACACGCACCGCTAAAAATGGGTCAACGGGGGTTGTAGGTATATTCTTGGGCCCGCCGGTGGTATCTTTGCCATCCTTGAGTTCCTCCGCCTTTATTGACACGATTAGCAGCAGACGGACGCGCTGAAGTACAAAAAATAGACCTTGTGAAGATAAAAATCGAACGGCTCGATATCTGCGTCGCCCTGTTCCTGTGGCACCGCTGCCTAACGAAAGATGAGCACGCTGAGTCAATAAACGCTTCGAGTGTTACTAACATCGTTTGAACTCTCTTCTGAGGACTTGGTGTTGGTCGCGCGCACTGGGAGGTTTTCCTCGTCGAACGCCTCGACTGCCGGTGCGTTTGTGGCGGCTGACCGCGTCCCGCCGTCTCCAAGAGCGTTCCCCATAGGTTCAACGGTGGATGTTCGGACTGGATGTGGTCTTCGCTAGTTCAGAATAAGAGAACGAGGCGGGAAGATAGAGGAAGAACGAGAGAAAAGCAGGAACACTGAGGCTAAGCACAGAATTCAAGACGGTGGCGGGGATGCTTCGATTTCATTTATTCGATCGCTGGCCAGAATTTCAACACAAGTACTCGCCAAATCGCACACGTTCAGAGTCGCAGACATTGGGCAACGGGAAACGAGAGGATGTGAATGCGCACGCGGCTTTCTCGCATACAGGTACGGTGGGCATGGGAGGGGCTTGATTCCGCAAAGTTGGCAGAGTTCAGAGAGACGGTCGCAGGGCCGTGACAGGTTGTAACCATCTACGCGTTCCGTACATCCAGGTCCAGAAAAAAGTCCTATTAGACAATCTATTCAGCAGAAGCTATACACAGAGCACACATGCACTGTAATGCCAAGTGTAAGCTCTCCAAGTCCACAGCCGGCGCAGGAGCCTGTGCAGGTTGAAGTCGTTGTCCTGTAAAGTGTTCTTGAAGACGAAAGCAGGCAGAGGACAGAGAGAGTAGATTGAAGCAGTCGGTTCGCATCTTGATAGCACATTTACGCCGATGGCCTTGCGCACGACATGGCCGCAAGAAAACAACGAGAAAGAAATGGGAAGCGCGACCAAAGCGCGACCAAGACCAATCATAGGAGCCAAAGTTCCTGATATGGAAGCTGCTGTGATTCGCGTTTCGGCCGCCTGTCATGATTCCAGCGCCGTCCAGACTCCAGACCTCCTCATCCTCCTCCAACTCTTTCTCTCACTGCCCAACACTTTCCTTGTACCGTTGACCGACCGTTTCGCTAATTTCTGTGGGCTGCGCCTGAAGATATCCGTTCGCTTTTCTCATCCATGGAGGAACAAGTTGTATACGAGCCCTCGCCCGTCTTCGACAACCTCGACGTCGATCTCGTTGTCAAAGTCCTCAGCAACACACTGTTCAGCCCCGCTTTCCTCGCCTTCGTTCCCATTTTTTACATATTCCAGGGCGCGAAATGGACCGATAGCGTCGTGCTGTACAGTGTCGGATACTGCGCGGCTGTATCGGCTTTCTGTACGCGTTTATTTCATTGTTGACGCGTGATGTGCATGTGCTTACATGCCGGGATGAAGGGGCATTGAAGTGGTACTCGCGGCTGTATAGAAACCAGTCGTCCTTGCTGTGGGGTCCGGGACCATTCGACTGGGGCGAGCAAATCATCGTCGTAACTGGAGGTGTGTGATCTACTACTCGCATCGCATTATCTCAACTCACGTGTCCGTAGGTGCGAGCGGCGTGGGCGAGCTATTGGCGAATACACTGGCCGTGCGGAACGTGAGCGTCGTGGTGCTGGACGTGAACCCTATCGTCACGGAAAATTGTGCGCTCCTCGTTTCGTCTGCATGCAGTGATAACTGAATGCAGCATAGACAATATCACCTACTACAAATGCGACGTGTCTAAATGGGAGGAGGTAGAGGCTGTTTCGAAAAAGATCATTGAGGAGGTACGTCGGTACATACACCTACTTCTTACTGTACTCAACGAGGTGCGAATATAGATAGGTCATCCAACAGTACTTGTCAACAACGCGGGCGTTGTTCAAGGCAAACTACTACTTGACCTCTCCCCTGAGGACATCAAACAGTCTGTTCCCCTCCAACGATTCCCCAGCAAGCACACTGACCCAAGGGCACAGAACTTTTGATGTAAACACACTCGCACATTTCTGGACACTGAAGGCGTTTCTGCCTGAGATGATCAAGCGGAAAGTCGGGCACGTCGTAAGTTCTTGCTGTAAGCGGGCCTTGGATATACATACATACTTATTTGACGCGTATAGGTTACCATGGCAAGCGTGGTAGGGCTCGTTGGTATCGCGCAAATGAGCAAGTCGATTCACTCTGAATATTTGACTCCATTTTCTTACTGAAGTTCGCATCTAGCGGATTACAATGCGTCCAAAGCCGCCCTCATATCCCTGCACGAGTCCCTCCGCTACGAGCTCGACAAACGGTACAACGCCCCGGGTGTCCGCACCACGCTCCTCCTCCCGGGGCACATCCAGACGCCGCTCTTCTCGCGCGCCTCCCTCGCCAAGGACGCGTTCCACCGGTTCTTCACGCCCAGCCTCCAGCCCGTCGCGCTCGTGAAGGCGGTGATCTCCGCCCTCGACGAACAGCACTCCAGGGTGATATACTTACCGTTCTACGCGCAGTTCGTGCCGTTCGTGCGGCTGCTTCCGAGTTTCCTGCGCGATTTCTTCCAATGGGTGAGTTCCTTTCGTATTATTTCAGGGAGGCGAGGTGCTGAAGTGGGAACAGGCGTCTTATTCGGATTATTCGATGGAAAATTTCGTCAAGGTCACTGGTAGAAGACCAAGCGAGGGTCCCGTTCCTGCAGAGTACCCTGCTGAGGAGAAGGAGGAGTGAACTTGGACTCGGGACGGTGTCAGTTTCGAAAGCGGTCGATCAGATATCATTGATCTGCCTCCGGTTGGTTATCTAGGCCATCAATCAATTTATCTTATCTTATCATTTAGGAGAAAAACAATTGTCGTGAACAAGTCGTGAAGCAGAAAAGACAAGAACACAGGTTAGCGCTATTGCCCTTGTTACAATTGCACACAGTATTTGTTGCTGCCCGTTGCATAGGACACAATGGCCATGGAACGGGCATCGCTAGCTCGTGAACCAACGGCGATGTGACTTTGGGCACCTGTGATCGAACAGATGCCTGAGCTATGCTGGCAGCTAGTAGGTCAAGTCGAGGGCAAGAGATGGGCTGTCAGCTGGGATATATGTACGGTTACGGAAGAACAAGATTGAGTACGTTGGACGGACAAAGGCGCTAGCAATGGCATGCCACAGCGATCAAAGCTAGAACGTGACTAGTGGCCATCGACAAAGAAACCAGGCGAATATAAGGGACGGACAATGGCAACATTCTCAATACTATTCCCCCCAACATACCAGAACGTAGAGCACGCAGGACCGTGGCTTGGATCGCTCTTACAGGACCTCCTCAAATATTCTGGTGCTCTCCGACTCTCCAGACAAACGCTATAAAACGCCCTCTGCATGTCCGTGTACATTATCATTCGCTGGGCCCTCGATATCACGACTATTCTCTTTGCGACTTTCATGTATTGCTATATTCCTGCGATGGCCCCGACGAGTGCACGAAACGAGATGAACGACCGAGACGAGGATGAAAGTGGAATGCAGGGAGGAAGGCAGCCGAAGTTGCCGGACGAAGCATCCGACGCCGAGCTCGTCTATTCACCGGCCCCGACTTTGCCCTCTTCGTCCGTTTCTTCGACATCCTCGACCGGACCTGCCTCGGAATCTCACAAATCGCAAACGGTAGACGCGTTGGAGCAGCTTCACCACCAGGTGCGTTGTCGGTCGTCGTCTCGGGGCCAAAATATACATCGATTGACGCGCATTTCGCGCTTAGCCTCCCGTCGAAGCGGCAGTTATCGATGATGCTAGTGACACAGACAGCGCTTCGGATTATCAGTCCGTGCCCGAAGACGACATTTCTTATCAGTTTGCGCTAGAGGATGCCGCTGCGCACATGCCCCACGCCTCGCCCACAGATGCAGGCGGCCTCGAGGCAGACAAAGGCAATGGCACAGGCTTCGAGCACAGCGACCTCTCAGACTATTACCATCACCACCACCTTGTACCCCAGCACCACAGCAAAACAAATACGCCATCATGTCTGCCACACTCTGATGATATGGTACGTCAGTCGATATGTGCGCCTTCCTTGACCTGCGTCTGATAGCGCCGTTTGCAATAGGTCGTTCAGCCGCCTACACCTACATCCCCATCGCACCTCGAATCGTACGATCTTCTTGACCCGTATTATTCCTCCTCTTCGGACCACTCCACCAACGTGAGTCGTAGTGCACTTTTACTGCTTGTATACCCATTCTAATCTGCAATTAGCCGCTCCTCCACGAATTACGGGCCAACCGCCACAATCTCATTCTCGACTCAACACATCCAGAAACAGCCCCGCACATCGTCATAACCCCGCCCGAATATGTCTGGGATGAGACTTATACCCATGTACAAAATGCAGTTCCATACCAGTGGCCATGCTGGCTAATCGTGCCACCGCCCAATGGTGTCGACTGGAACACGCCCATGCCGCCAGCTACCGACGAGCCTCGCGAAGATACCGGGCGTCAATACGTTTCTTGTCCTGTTAAACCTCAACAGCTAGCACCGCTGGTCTTCCGGCATTCCACGTTTCTTGACTACGTGCGTCATTCGCACAAGGGGTCACTCATACATTATTGAACTAACATTCCTTAATCTTGTAGGTTGAATCGACGGCTACAGAACGTCTGATCTTTATCCACGTCGTGGCCGCAATCCAGCGGCGGCGCTGCAAAGCCTCTGCTATCGCTGCCAGCAGCAGAGCCGTCTCCTTCCGGGTGCGCTATGACCGCACACCGAGCATATTCTCGCATATCGAGAAGCCGTTTCAATGGCATGATCCGGCTGAGGTATGCACACACTACAGCTTCACGCTTCTCCGACACCATGCTCACGTCGATACAGCCCCTCATAGCTGCGAGCCGATACCACCGCGCCACGCTCGTCCTGGACTCCATAATGCCCTTCAGCGTTCCGCACATCATCATCAACGGCGCCCCACCCCAGTCCCCGTGGGTCTCGTGGGGCAACGTTGTCAGCGATCCGCAGGACTGCCGCTTCGGCGGCCTGCTCACGGTCCCCCACCCCGCCGTCTCGTATATCAACCGCCTCGACCCGTTCGACCTCGAGGCCGCGTGGGAACCAGACGCGAGCGTGTGGAGCGAGTCCGACTTGGACGCCAGCGACGAGATCTCCCGCCCGGGGTCCCCGCTGCCCGAGACGCCGCTCGACGCCGAGGGCGGCTATGTCACCGGCTCGCGATTTTTCTGTGGCGACGACGACGACGATGTCTACCCGATGGAGAAACATGGCTCCCTTGCCCACGACGGTATATGCTCGGCACCACGGCCGTGCGAGGTTATACCTGAGGAGCCCGAGTATATCGAGGACGACGAGGACGACCTCCCGCCGTTCGATGATTGGTATAAGGGCATTGCGGAGCGGGCACAGCTGGCTGTGTAAATAACTACATCCGCCTAATTACGGCTCGCCCTGGAACACCATGATGGGCGGGCGCAGATGTATCATTTGGGATAGGGCTATAATAGGGATTCGGAGTAGGTTACTCCCGCCTCCGCCATATTGCAATCATGCAACATCACATTGTAGTAATTTAATAAATCTTAAAGACCTTTATTCAAACGGATCTAAATGTACCTCAGGCGGCTCAGTGACAGTGAGTGGACAGGGTGCAGCCGTGGTCGCGTGAGCCATATGGTGAGTCGATCCCGTGCAAACTTGGACTAAGGCCGCCGCGCAGCGTCGCATTGCCGGCCTGCTCGTCAGGTATCTCGAACTTTCGATGATATTGTTTGGTCTAGTGGAAGAGAGAAAACACATAGACAAATCGTACATATGATATGAAAAGGTCAACTTCCGTCTCCAAGCTCGAGGCGCACATACATCCCTAGTTCTGGCGCTGCGTCTCCCCGGGGCTACCATCGTGGAACCGCCGTGGGACTCGAATAGTCGTAGAGCTCGTACAGCGCAAAGAAGGTAACCGCCCAACGCAGGGTTTTGGAGATGCCGGCGATGGGGAGAATGGCAGCGGGGGATACTATAGATATGCATGTGGTTGTACAGCGGAGACGTGGTAGGCGGAATGGTGGCAGGAACGAACTTCATGTGGGCATACGACGAGATAGTGTGCCTGGTGACCGAAGGAGGGGTGGACAGGGTAGATGCAGTAAACACGGTCGGTTCAACAGACGAGATCGACCGATTGCACGTGGCCGACGCAGTCGATGGATCGGGGACAGTGGACTGAGTTCGCGCATCGAGAATTGTCGCACGACGGAGCGACGACAAGGAGGCCAGACGGGGAATACGAGACGGGGTAAAGCGCATCGTAGTGCTGCAGTCGGACATGGAACTGAAGGTCGACGAATCCGACAGGTGGCTGGTTGCAAGACCTCCGGGTAGGATTGCTGAAAGATCTTTGAGGACGAACGGCGCATGTTCCAAGACAAGCGCTGGCAGGTCGTCGGAGATCGCTATCACTGGCAAGTCTTCGATGGCAGCCGGAGGACTTTCGACGGCTGGGTGGTTTTTAACGAGTGGGCGATTTTCGATGAGCGCCGGGGGTCCTTCAACGAGCGCCAGCTCTTCAGCAGCGCAGGGCCGATCTTCGACAACAGCGGACCCTTCCTGCGTCACGGTCGGTAGGTTGGAGATATTGGTCTGAGATCTCAGAGGGTCTACAATTCCTGGGACCATCACTGTGAGGAAGGCAAGAAGGGAGCAGGTAGAAAACGAACCATTGCCGCACAATTTCAATCCTATGGTGATTTCAAAGCACCGCTAGCGAACATGCAAATTTCCGCGGGCCAAGTGATATGCATACGCATGCACTGCAAGAAATGCCTATCATATAGCTGCGGCCGTGCCAAGTGGATCGAGGACGTCAAAATGAGATGCTACTACTGGAGTTACAATATGACGCCTTTGACCTATTTTGTAGGAAAACTAGATCTGAGTAGATCCTGGGCCGGCTGCCTTGTGTTTCAGTGGTTGCAATTGGAAAAGCCCGTTCATCGTCCCTGATAGTTGATATGAAGTGATGTGCAGGGAATGTTGACAGCAAGTAGGTGGAGGTAGGACCACCGACAACCACCCAGAATGTATGTTTTCAGTTCGGATGCGAAACGGCGCGCAGCGCCGGAGGTCTCTGCAAATTCGGATGCCAAATGGCCAAATTTTGGTCCAAGGTTTGTGCAAATTTTCGGATGCAAGACGCGACGCGGTGAAGGTCTGTGCAGATTCGGATGTCAGATTTTGGTCGAGAATCGAGATCAGGCTGTGGCGGGGGATTTTTGTATTAAATACCCCTAATATAGACAAATTTACACCATATCAAGCACTATGTATGTGTCATTTTTCGGATGCGAACTTGGCTTTGGCAGGGGTATAACCGATTTTCGGATGCGAACGGCGTCTGGGAGGGCAGGTCCCATTCGGGTGTTGACCCCCTCAGAAAAAACATACATTCTGGGTGGTTGTCGGGGGTCCTGTGGAGGTCCAGAATCGTTCGAGGGGATGACATTTGAAAAAACACTGAGTTAGAAAGTTGGCACACAGCGGCCTTCATACGGAACCTTTTACTTGTAGCCGAAATTGACGGCGGCAAGCCTCGGACAGTCTGCCTTAGCCGCGTCTGTCTAAACAAATATCTTCAACCTCCAAGCCCGTTTTGACGCCTCGGCCTTTCTCCATGAAATTCTGAGTTGCTTCAACTCGCAAGTCCCTACTACGCAAGTCCTGACCACGGAGAGTACCCGTTGTCTAGCATGTACTAGACCGGCCGATGTAGGGTGTTGCGTAGCAGTGCCCTCTTTAAAGTCAATTGCACGGTGCACTTTTTGCATACTGATCACACATCCTCGAATTGTAGGCCGTCGCGGACTGCATCGCGTGGACATAGAACGCACAAATTCTTTGGCTGCCATCAAGAAATAGAGGACTGTCCTTCAGGGATTCACCGCAAGCGCTGTTCAAATCTCGGAATGCATATCACGGTATGCTTATAATGCGGATTTTGCCAGCGACGTCTCTTGTCTCTTGTCTCTCACAACGACCCAGAACAGAATCCGCCCATCCATAACGAATTGTATCAGCCGCGCCGCAAACACATTACGCTATGTTGTACGACGATATAAACGACTGGATGCGGCCGCCAAGTAAGTTCGCTCACTGGTCGTTTTCAAATGCCAGTGTTGACACTCCGCTTATGAAGCTCCTGAGGAAGACAATGTAATCGGGCCATCCCTCATGAGCCTGTTCATGGAGGCGTATGGGACCACAACGGTTGTCGTCGTCGTCACATGCGCCGCCCTTGCTGCGAATTTATTTGTTGGCGTCATGTTCAACACTATGGTGACTGCCCGCCCCCTCTTTGACTCATCTCTCGAAAGACATGTTCGTATTGCTATCTCTCTTTGTGTTTTCACGCGAGGGATCTACGCTGACCCCCTGGCGCGACTGCATAGGACGAGGCTCCCTCCGCAAACACGGTTCCGTCGAACCATTCCGGAGCACTTTTTTCGCTTTACCGTGCGATCAAGGTATGTAGCGCGGTTTCTAGCACTGTACCTATCCTTACTCAAATATTCAGGCTACCTTGGTATGCTGTGCTGATCCGGAGTTTTTCAAGGATCCTCAACTCACGTTTTGAACGCAGATGCCAGTACTCAAAACCCTGCTCTGGATTTCATATCCTTTACTATTTGCTACCACTCTCTACTATGTTTTCCATTTTTACAAGATGCTCTTCCTTTCCTTCCTTCCACGTTATACTGTCGTGGTCCCCATTGAACGCGCGTAGCCATTCTATTTTTCCTTTCGATATCGCACATTTCTCTCTCGTTCGTCCTTCATTTTTTGTCATTGCATGTAGATGGTCAAACGATGAATTACTGTGATATTGCAGTACCGTCATTACGTGACCTAGACGGCTCAGTGAAACATTACTGAATGTACATACTACTTATAGCTGCAGGGTGCGGCGGTGGTCTCGCGAGCTCTCGCGAGCCACGTGGTGTTCACCACGGTGACCTTGACTCCTGGCCCGGTACAAGGTTCGATTGCGATGGCCGTCCTGTCCACATATTGACCCATATCGACGATATGTACTGTATTGACCTAAAGATGTACAGCGACATATTGCACCCTTGGGCTCTTGACGAATCCGCCTAGTGGTGTTCGGGTCCATCTTGCGCCTCCACTCTCCACTGGCAGCGTTGACATTGAAATATCGACCGGTGAGCTGAACAAAATTGAAATCTGCTTTGACTGCATCGTTTCTGTTCCATGGAAAACTGTACAAGGCGTTACTCGGGGAGGATGTAGGATACAACCGCTACGGTGGAGCGTGAGGCCTGTGTGGCCGATCGGCTACCGTAACCTAGGCTGCTATCTGACAAACCGAGGGCAGATGAACTGTACCGTGTAGCCAGAGTGCCGAGAGGGATGCTGACCTCAACTACACGGACGTCGGAACTTGTACTTTTTTGCGTTTTATTTTTCTCATTGTTGCGTGTCGCTCAGGGTCTGACCTTACCGTTTTCATTAGGTGTTGTTTGTTCACAATCATGGATGAATACTGTAGCTCGCTGTCCCGAACAACATTGTCTACCTTGCGCTCCCGAGTCCCGACAGTAGATCTGAGGCCTCAGCCATCCCCAGCACAAAGGACTCAAATCCGCCAGGGGCAGCCCGCAGGACTCTACTTACCATCAATGAGCTCTACTTACCATCAATGAGCTCTACTTACCATCAATGAGCTCTACTTACCATCAATGAGCTCTACTTACCATCAATGAGCTCTACTTACCATCAATGAGGATGCGTCTACTGCTCACTATGGATCCACGCTTTCGTGGTGCATAAACCGGTGCGTTCGGTGCTACATTACCTTGTGTAGTTCTTAAATAGCTAATTGCGACGATTATTCGCAGCCATACAACAAGCACTGAACCGTGCTGCTATACCCACGGGGACGCCGTCAATTGATCATCCCCTCAGCGCCACTTGCTTGACCACCTAGAGATTTTCGATGCCAGCTATCGCGACAAATCCTGATCGATTTTTGGAACTAGATGGGCTGCGTGACGTCTTGAAGACTCGCTCAGACCATGGCACGCCCTTGGGAGCTACTGTTCACATCCTGCGATCTGGAAAAGGCGGTCATCAATATAGTGAGGATGAATTCTACTTCACGGCCATTCCGTCGGCCATCCTTCTCCTTTTATCGGATTACCTAGAGTTCTCCAAAGTCTACTCATGCATCGCAGGTCACTATAAGCTCTTCTCCCCGTCTCTCTAGGCCTCGCTCACATTCCCGGCTAGCCCAACTATCACACCCCGTACTCAGGCAGATAATGCATCTGGCCGAGACTGAATCGACGTCTTATGAATGTTCGTCCGCTTCCAGTGAGGAAGATGTATACTTCTCGCGCTCCCCGCCCGGAAACCTTTCGACTTCCCCTCTCCCCTCCTCGGCATCACGGTCCTACCTAGACCTCACGAAATAGACGACGACCATGAGCGTTTCGTTCAAGCCCGCGACCAAGCGTCTCATTGCACCGCTTTCCCCCATCGAGGTCCGCCCACGACCGACGCTCAATCACTTAGAAATAGCCCTTCCAGCAAACGCGGAGCGGCGCGGCTCTCTGTCCCGAGTCCCTTTTTTCAGCTTCACGCGGACCTCAGAGGGTTCTTCGTTGACAACAGACGTATCCCTCCTCGCTGCTCTGCTCCCCCCGGCGGAGCGACACATGGTCATGTGTGGCGGCGAGTTAGACCGTTGACGACCGCTCGGGACCATTCTAAAGTCCCGACTTCTCGGACGAGGAGGATGAGGACGAAGTCTCGCAAGAAAGCACTCGCATATTCCTGGTTTGACCTGCGCAGGATCGGCCTAGGCAAGTCTCTGTCATGCCCTATGTCGATAGGTTCTCTGATATGACTTTCCGGGTGGAGTCGAACACTGCCTAGTGAACTGTTTCTCGCGTGTTCTAGACGGGAGCGGATGTACATCTCAACGTACGGTGTCGCTTCTGTTTAACGCGTCGGCTTCGTGGGCATGTTCCAAGCAGTGCGACGCCCCGGCTCAAGAGTCAAAACCACGATCCTTGTAAGCTTTGAAATTTAAATCCTTGACAATTCCTGTTACGAGTCTCACTACATACCCCGTCGCTCTCTCCTGTTAGGCTTGAAATGTCTACGCTCCACGACCTTGCCGCGACAAGTACTTGTTTGACCAAATTCTGCGAGTGCCACAATTTCTTATTTTCAGGGATTAGACGATGCAGCACGTGACTCACGCGCGACGCGCTAACTTCGAACTTCAAACTTCAAGACTGTTCAAAAATCGAAACCTCTACGGTACATGCAGGCTATCTCCGCGACGATGAAGAACGATTGTTTCCCGGTCGTTTTCTGCACAACGACGCGTATGGAACGGCGAGGGGCTCTTCGATTGGCCGTGGCCAAACGCGGTTTAAAACGCGTCCACGCGCCCCCACGGCGTTGAAAACTTGACCGGTGAGTTGAACAAAATCAAAATATGTTTTGACCGCATCGATTTATTTCTATGGAAAACTGTACAAGGCGTTACTCGGGGAGGATGTAGGATACAACCGCTGCGGTGGAGCGTGAGGCCTGTGTGGCCGATCGGCTGCCGTAACCTAGGCTGCTATCTGACAAACCGAGGGCAGATGAACCGTACCGTGTAGTCAGAGTGCCGAGAGGGATGCTGACCTCCACTACACGGGCGTCGGAACTTGTACTTTTTGGCTTTTATTTTCCCTCTTCGTTGCGTGTCGCTCGCTAACTGTACCCACTCCGTCGACAGGTACATTTCCTCTGCAACACGGTGTTTCTGGTTTTCAGCGTCAACATTCACCGTCGCGAAAGTTTTGCAATGTGCGGAATACACGAAGTATCGCAGGCTTACTTTCGTCGGAAGAGAACTCAAAACCGTTACAAAAGTTTAACCCGGCGAGACAAATGCATCTTTCCCTACTCCTAGTCAACCTTGAAGGACGATGACGTCGGCAATTTTCAGGACTGCTACTATGACCCACCGGAGCTCTTTCCGATCTCAAGTTTGTCTTGATGCAGCGACTAGAGTCCATGCGGCGCTCTGTATCGACGGTCCTTGTGGTGAGTACCCATATACAATGTTCAGACCTGCGAAATTCTCCACCACGACCTCTCTAGACCCTCGCGATTATCCTGCGAAATGTTAGGACATATGCACCGCTATGTATCACACACTTTCGGTGTTGCTTTCTGCTATAGCATTGACGCTGCCGACGCTGCCGACTCTCGCAATCGTCGAGAAGCCGCCTCGATCCAGCAGCCGTCACACAAAATCGGTGGCACCCCGACTTCACTACAACAGGGTCCAGCTCGCAATTGAAGATAGGTTCAGTGCAGTGTTAGAGCCCGCAGTCCTTCGTCGCTGCTGGCTGTTACAACATTTGCACCCCAGCCCCAGCCTGGCAATTCAGGGTAGAAAAACACCTCGACGCCGTCGACCTCGTCACGCCGCCGCCGCCGAAGTCTCTTGGGGAGGTATACTCTGCGAGGTGGCTAGCTCTACCAATGCTGATCGTCATCCCTTCTCAGCAGGCTCGCCCTGCTAGGTCCCTTGTCGGTGCATTCAAAAAGCTTCGAGTTCGTGTAAACGCCACAGGTACGTCTTGTCAGGTCGACGTTGCTTATCACCTAGTGTGCAGACGATATCCAGTAGCCTCAGCGACAATTCTCTTCGTCACCAGACACGCCATGCTGGACATTCGCTCCCCCTATCTTCCACTCGCAATTGCAGTTACCGTCTCGCGCTATCGGTTCAGGACTCTGATGCGGTCATACGTTATATCTGCCATTCTCTCCGTCACGACCTTCTACCACACGCATTCGAATGGATACCCACTCATGTATGTATTCCCAAACCTAACTGAAACTAATCATCCTACGCAATCTTGGGCCGTCTCGCAGCGTCGCATTTCCGGCTTTGCTCGTCAAGTGCGTTACCTTAGATCGAAGACAAAGTTTTTCGACGCAAGGTTTAAGTCAAGCATAGTAACGATTCGTACGGGAACATGAGAATACTTCTTGATTCTGTGTAATAGTGGCCACTTGAACTAATCAAACATTCGACAATATGTTTGAACCCGTACATAGAGGGAGGAGAGAGGATGCAGAAACAAATCGAAGATATGACATAAAAAGGTACATTTCCGACTCCGAGCTCGGAGGGTGCATCCCTAGTCCTGACGCTGCATCTGCCCGAGGCGACCATCGTGGAACTGCCGTGGGGCTCGAATGGTCGTGGAGCTTGTACGGCGCGACGGTAGCCGTGCAATGCACCTTTTCGGAGATGCTGGCGATGGGGAGCGTGGCAGCGGCGGGATACTGTAGATATGCATGTGATCGTACAGCGTAGACGGAGATGGAGGAATGATTGTAGGAATAAACTTCATGTGGGCGTGCGATGAGATAGTGTGCCTGGTGATCGAAGGAGGGGTGGACGGGGTAGATACGGTAAGCATAGTTGGTGCGATAGACGGAGTCGACCTATTGCGCATGGCCGACGCAGTAGATGTAGCGGGAATAGTGAACGCAGTTGACGCGTCGAGAATCGTCGCACGGCGGAGCGAAGACAAGGAGGCCAGCCGGGGAATACGAGACGGGGAAAAGCGCGTCGAAGTGCTGCAGTCGGACATGGAACCGAAGGTCGACGAATCCGACAAATGGCTGATAGCATCATCTCCTGGTAGGATTGCTGAGAGGTCTCCGAGCACGTTCGGCGTATGAGCCAAGACTAGCGGTAGCAGGTCGTCGGGGATTGCTATCTCTGGCGCTTCTTCGACGGCTGCCGGAGGACTTTCGAGAACCGGGTCATCTTGGACGACTGGACAAATTTCGATGCTCGCCGCCGGGGGTCCTTTAACGAGAGCTGGCTCTTCGGCAGCGCCTGGCGCGTCTTCGACTACAGCAGGCCCGTCCTGCGTCACGGTCGGTAGGTTGAAGGTATTGGTCTGAGTAATCTGACTTCGTCGACTATGTTCAAGAAAGAGGCGGAGTTCTTCGTAGTGAGGGATGGTGCTCGGTTTATTTTCGACGAGTAGCGGTGCTTTCTTCCTTCGACATGTTCTACGAAGCCTTGATTGGAGTGAATCAAGCGCCAGAAGCACCATAAGCAGCATAAATATCCAGACAGATGGATCGATATGAACCCTTCTGTTGAGATCTAATGGTTGAGAAAAAGACAAGTAAGTCAAATGTAGCTATAGGTCTACAGTGAATACGCACCTGGGCCTATGACACGGATAGGTTCTCCTGGGTCATGAAGCGGCGTCACTAGAACCATGGTATTCTCCGGCATATCAGTCATGATGCGAGAGCAGGCATCAAAGTGGGGGGTAGGAGCGGCAGTTGTCGCAGATATCTCGAGGTCAGGATTCCACGGCGGCGGGCGAGAAGTAGCCGACGAGGTGTCGGCAGCATGGACATGTTTGTTTTCGATAGGGCGCACACCGGGCACTACGTGCGCCAGCCTGCGGTGGTGGGAGGCCGTGTCTTCTACACCTGCATCAGGAGCATTCGCGGGGATTGCTGCTGCGTGCGGTTGGGTGCTAGAGTTGTTGGAAGTCTTGTTGGATAGTAGGAAGATGTAAGCCGGCGCGCTGCGTCCCAACTGTGAAAGTTCGTATGCGATGAGCTCGAGGATGGCGCATACTTGGTCAACGTATGAGTTTAGAGGGCCAATGAATCCTGTGCCCGTCAACATGAGGGAGATATAAGGGAGCGGGGAGAAAACGAACCATCGCCGCCTGCAATTCAATCCTAGGATTTCAAGCACCGCCAGTGGTGAACCTGCCACAAATACGAGTCACGGGTCGCTGACATGAGCTCAAACGCTCGGGCAATGCAGGCTACGCCTATCATGTAGGTGCAGCCGGGCTGAGTAGATCTAGGTCCTAGGACGTCGAAGTGAGATACGACAACTGACGCCTAGTATGGAATTTGGGCACTGCCAGATTTATTGTACATCGAGTCAGGCTGCCATGTATCGCGGAGAAGAGACCCGTTTCAAGGCCAATCTGAAGGTCGGCGACGTGCAGGGCATCCTGGCAGTAGCTAGGCAATAGTCCAGACAATCGAGTCGATGAGTTTTGGAAAGAAAACTTGAGGCCTCGAGGTTTCAAATCAAAGTTGAGTTAGAAAGTTGGCACCCAGCGGCGTGCGCGTGCTACGGAACCTTTTCTCATACGCGAAATCGGATCTCATTCTGAGGCGCTTGCTTTGAGCAGATTCTTACTCTCTTCACAGTCTGAATCCCTGCTGAGTCCTGGCCTAGGAGACGCTGTCAATCATGCACCATGCCGGACAACTCACTGGACCCACACTGAACTGTCATTGCATACGTTACTGTACCTCTCCGATGACATGATCACGGTGCATTTTGCACATACCATCTACTACTGGCAGGCATAATTCTGCACCGCACTGCTGCTAACTTGAAGCCGTGCCCTGTTGCGGGTATCTGATTGCAGAAAACGCTTTTCGGATCGTACTGGAGAAATTATAACCGAGGAGCTTGGCAAGCGCTGTTCAAATCTCGGAATGCATATGTTCATAACACGGATTTTGCCAGCGACGTCTCTTGACCCTCACGAAGATATAGACCCAATCCCGCACGCTTAGCCAACGGTTTGTACCAGCCATTCCGCATACGCTTTTTGCTATGCCTTACAACGATATCAGTGTATGGGCGCAACTGCCTAGTAGGTTCCTTTACCGGTCGTTCCCAACTGCTGGCATTGACGCGTTGCGTGTATAGTATCCGATGCCGATCCAAGAATTGGACCGTCCCTCATGAAGCTGTACTCGGAGGCCTACGGCACTCCCGTGGTTTTTGCTGTCTTCACCTGTGCTATCATGCTCTCCACCTCGCTTCTTGCCATCACATATTCCGCCGTCATAGCGATTGTCAGCACTATCATTGAAGGAGTCTCTCTGGACGTCACCGGACAGAACAAAGACAAGGCTGGCAGGGACCTACGCGGCGCCGAGTGCCGCAAGCACATCAAGCCTGTTCGTGTTGCGACCATTTTTCTGTGCTTGCACTAACGACTCATGTTCACTACCGCACACAGGGAAATGACAAGTCTACACCCACGACCATCTGGACCAGTCTGGACCGCGCTACCGGGGTGCCTTTCTGTGTTGTCGGTGCGCTCAAGGTACGGAAAGAGGTCTTTCGGGTCATGCCGATACTTATCTTAATCGTCAGACTATCGTTTGGTTCACGATGGTGAGTCTCCGCTGTGCTTGAGGTGGAAGAATGTCAACTCATACTTACGCAGATGCCCGTATGGAAAGTTTTTGTAAGGATGATCTGCCCTATATGCCTCGTTGGCACTTTTTTCGCTGCCCTATACTTCACAGCACATTTCTACACGATGATCTTCTGCGCTTTCCTTCCACGGTTCCGCGTCATTGTCCAGTCCCCCAAACAGTAGTTCTATCTTGTATCTTTCGTCAATCACAATTGTTCCTCTGTAGTTCTGTAGTACTGTGCATATTGGGGGACCTTCCCCGTGCCAATCTTCCTTCCATAATGCAATAGGGCGACAGACAAAAGAGTACATCCTAAACGGTAACACATACGTCTATGGTAAGACTAATCACTGGGCAGATGAAATATTGAATACATCGGAAAATAAACGAAGCTGAGGCAAGATGCAACCGATAGAACAAGCAGCGTGACTAACATGGCCATAATGCAAGAAAGTTGAAACGATAGAAACCAGCGCAAGTCCCAGGACGTAGACGGAGATCCGAACGGTAACGGAGGGGGCTTCATCTTGTAGACAACTTTCAAAATCACATCTGGAACTAGGCTCAGGATAGATTCGCCTGTAGTCGGCTAGATGAACGTATCAGTACATGTACTGGTGACAAAGACCAACGCTCATGCTTACTACGGCGGGAGAATCACTTGAAACACCGGTCAGGTTTCTGGCTGAGTTAACGGACAACTGCAACGTGAAGGCAAGAGAGAGTAAGCGACGGCCGTGACGCTGGAATCTGTGGTAGCTACCTTCTTGAGTGCCCGTTCGGTGGCCAAGATCATTCTTTGGCGACGAGCAAACGACGAGGTCAAAGGCGACGATCGGAGAGGGGTCTTCTGCAGGCGGGACACGAGGAAAGATAGGACGTGGATTACTACAAAGACCGCGAGCACGAGATATATCAAGGCTGAGCTTGTTGGGCGATTGAAGGCGGCATCGGTAGTTTCCTGGCTCCAGAGAGTTGCGATGTCGAGCCAGAGGGCTACAAGCAAGCACCGCACGGGTTGATTATTTACGCTCATCGAACTCAAACATGAACGTACAAAGGCCAGCCTCTTCTACTTCGTAGGCCTCAAAGGTTTCAGGCCCATGACTGTTGAGCATGTCTACTAGCGGTCAACGTTCAACGGTGATAACAAGTGATTAAATAAGATGAGATGCCATCGGACAAAGGGTTAACTCACTTTCAGAGTGGGCGGGAAGGCTGAGAGGTGACCGTTTGCAATTGAAGGAGAGGGAACATGGTCAATGGCCACTTTTATACGTCGCGCCTGGAATGCATAACCGCATGCAGAGCTCTGCTACTGGCAGTAGCGCAATACGCGAGACTCAATGGTACTAATCCATTGATGCACCAGCCTGCTGCAAGCACGTAGCGTAAGTCAACCAGAGTATAGTGAAACCATTGGCGGAGTAGTCGAGCAAAACCGACCTTAGAACATGAAGAACAGAGACGTCTTCGCAGTAAACACGTGTCAGTGTGAAATCCTCTGGACGCCCGATATTTGCCCGATATATGCCAACGGTGCTCCTACGCGAAACTATGGATCAACGATGTGCTGACCATGCTCGCGTAGAATCTAGATACTACTACTGCATTGAGACCACGATGATAATTTATAATGAAGGCCAATTTGCAGGCACGGAGGATCGGTAGAGAAGTACATTCAGATCCATACACATACTTGAACTACACGTAGCGAAACAACAAATCGAATGATGGGAGTCCACAAGTGCTAAGAAACGGTAATACACGTCCGAGATACTCAAATACAGTGTAGTGACCACAAACCAAATGAAAAGAATCATAGAATTGATATGAAGAACTTAGCGCACAGCTCCTAGAGACTAGCCCGAGGCTCGCCTGAACTGGATGTGCCGCTAGCGGTGCGACTGCGCTCAATGATGTCGACAGACTCCCGCACACAACGAAGAGGCGCATCATCGTGGCAGGATGAGTCTGCAGCCGCGCGCAGAGGCACTGTCACAGCGGGAGTCGACGACGCAGCGGGAGACAGACCTGACGCCTTCACGTTGCCCACGGTAGCCGGACGTTTCTGTAGTTTTCGTTGTGGCGTGCCGTCAGTGCTTCTGGTCGATCGCGAGCCAGAAACGCGCGCAAACACTGGGAGAGGAGACGCTGCGGAAGACGAGGAGGACGAGATTGTGCCACGTCCTGGACGAGATAGAGAGCGGGTAGATTGGACCCATTCCGCAGCGATAGTGTTGTCAGCGGTGACACTTGGAAGACCGCCAGCCAATACGGTAGCAAGCACATCTCCTGAGTTTGCAGGGACTTCATTGGAAGAAGGGACTGTGATGTCTGTTTCGCTAGACAAGGAGATTTCGGGCCGGGCAGGAGTTGGTGTGGAAGTCCGGGTTTGTTGCTTGGAGCGGTAGAGGATATAGAGTAGCAATGATAGAATGAAGAGGCCGTTATACTCCAGCTGTGCAGCGACCCGATGTTTCACCGCTGTGATAAAACATTTAGCAAGAAGAGACAAGACGACGTGTAAGGGATATCATACCTTGCAGAAAAGCATGGTCAAACTGGACGGTTGGTTCGGTGGACGTGAACGTCGCTTGTTCCTCGCTCCCCGAATGGGTGGCAGAGACGTAGGGTATCGTAGGTGTCGGTTCCAGGCTCATAGACGCGATCGTGGGGCACGGCGGGCATGCTACCGGACAGGCGGGTGCAGTGGGACAGGCCGAGACTATGGGGCCGGCGGAAAGCATAGCGGTAGAGGCCTCGGAACGCGGCTGTGCCATAGATACGACCGGAAGGCTGGAGGTCGTAGGAGAAGCGTGAGGCGAGTGTGACTCCTTGGCGTGCGCAGACGCCTGCGCGGCCGCAGCCTTCTGGGCCCTTTTCTTGCGCGCTTGTTTCCTCGCCTCGCGCTGCCGCTCCAGCTTGCTGCTAAAGTCTATAAGCTGACGCTCGGCCTTGCTGGTGATATTTTGGGGCCTGTCTTGAGCGCGGGCTAGGTCGGACCAAGCTTTGAGGATTGGCGCGAGGCCGTTCTCGCGGGCGAGCCCGACGAGTCCCTTGAAGAACCCGACCGCCGCGTCTGCAAGAACTTCGGCGTGACCATAGAGTGTTTGAAGTGCCATCTGTGTCGATGTAGATATAAAATGAGGGTTTCGCGGGGATATAGATGGATGTTCGAGTTGAAAGAAGAGTTCCGAAATGTTCATGAATGTTGAGCAAACGCCTCGATTGAATTCTGTTTGGGACGCGGGGACCAATCAGGTGCCGAGGCTCAAAGAGTACCCCCACAGTCTGCCCACTGTTGCGCAGCTTCCTCCTGCTTCATCGACTTTTCATACTCAAGATATATTGCGTCGCACACCATCTGTACATGTAGCAAAAGCAAAGGACGTCTGACTGACGTCCATTTTGCGCACCGACAGTTAAAATTTCGACCGGTGAGTCAAACAAAATCAAAATCTGCTTTGACCCCATCGTTTTTGTTCCATGGATAATTGTACAAGGCGTTACTCGGGGAGGATGTAGGATACAACCGCTACGGTGGAGCGTGAGGCCTGTGTGGCCGATCGGCTACCGTAACCTAGGCTGCTATCTGACAAACCGAGGGCAGATGAACCGTACCGTGTAGTCAGAGTGCCGAGAGGGATGCTGACCTCTACTACACGGACGTCGGAACTTGTACTTTTTTGCGATTCCTTTGCACCTTCGTTTCGTGTCGCTCAGAGTCTGACCTTGCCGTTCTCACTAGGTTTATTTTATTCACAATTATGAACACTATCGCCCGCTGTCCTGAGCTGAGTTATCTGCCTCGCGCTCCCGACAGTAGATTGCGGGTGCTTAGAGCCTTCCCCGGTACAACGGATTCAAATCCGCGAGGAGCAGCTCGCAGAACTCGTTAGGAAGGACTTACCAGCAATGAGGATGCGCCGTGGTGCATAAATCGGTGCGTTCGGTACTCCACTACCTTTCGTAGTTCTCATCGCGCTGATTATGGCGGTTATTCGCAGCACTGAACTATGCTGCTCTGCACTCGGATACCCCTTCAATTTATCGTACCCTCAGCGCCACTTGCTTGAACGCCTAGTGGTTTTCCATGCCATCCATCGCGGCAACTTCAATCCTGATCGATTATTGGGACTAGGCAGATTGTATGCCCTTCGGATCAGCTTGGTATATCGCTACCCTATTGCGAAATAAATATGCGCTAATTAAAACTTACTTCAAGATAATTTTGGCTCCCGAGTCCATGAGCTGTCTGCACCCTTTGCTGCAGCCGGAATCTCAATCTTATACCAGTCGTCGTATATGAGTGATTTCATCTTCGTA
Organism: Plicaturopsis crispa FD-325 SS-3; assembly: GCA_000827205.1. NCBI lineage: Eukaryota > Fungi > Basidiomycota > Agaricomycetes > Amylocorticiales > Amylocorticiaceae > Plicatura > Plicatura crispa. The sequence goes on from KN832554.1 coordinate 1,141,933, forward strand.
AGCGTTGAGTCTGCTGCTGCGACATTAACGTCCATTTATTCCAAATATCTATATGCAGGTCAAGGAGAACCGATTGCAGGAGGTCACGACCATTCTTGGGTCTGCGGGCTTCGATCTGTACTCATCAGACCCAAGTCAGCTCACGCCGAGAATCGTCTCGCCGATTCTCTCCCCGACGTCTACCGACGATTTGTCCTCAGTCCTGGAGTTGAGCACAGATTTTATACCGGAGGCAGGCGCAGTCCTCGCGCGCACGCGGAGAAACACAGACGCGTCTACCACGAGTCGCACCTCAGTCATGAAGCAATCATGTGCAGATGACAGCGTTATGGAAGGCCTTGAGCCGTCCTCCGTCGACTCCACAGATACGGTCAATGATCCACATACCGCTCCTGCGCGTCGCATTCGCCCACATCCGGGGAGGTCCACGTTCTTTCCAAATCCCCCGACCTCACATTCGTCGATCTCACGGACGACACCGCAGATAACAGGGGCCTCAAGATGCTTAAGCGTGTCTCCTCTCCCGAGCTACTACCCTCCCGCAGCGCGCCCCAGCCCTCTTCTTTTATTTCAAGATTCGGCGAGTTGACGACACACTAGATATCTATTTTGTCGAACCCCCATCCCGGAGCCAAAATCGCGTATAACAACCGCGGTCGCCATTCGGCCGAAATTGAAGCGACGTCTAACGAATCTTCGTCCGCCTCAAGTGAGCAAGATGGATACTTCTCGCACTCCCCGCCCGGATACCTCTCGACCTCTTCTCTCCCATCCTCGGCATCATGGGTGAGTGTTCCACCCTGGCGCCCTCAAGCTATGAAATACTCATCTCAGTGGCCGGAACTTCAGGTTGATAAACGGCATGCAGTCTGTGGGCAAGCTTTACTGCGTGCCTGTTGACGAGCTCTTGTCATCATCCCTTGCTAGCCCCTTCGTCGGCTCGGCCGGCTCCTCTCAAGGCTTATAACTTGCACCCCAAAACATGCATGCGACGGAGTTTCGCGAACCCGACGATCTCGAACGTGCCCGTAGCATGCTACCTGGATCTTTCCTGCTTGAATTCCGGGCCATCCGCGCCCACAGCTATATTACGGTCGGATCCTATCACCTCTTTCCCTTCGACCGCTCACCGGCACCTCCCCTCCCAAAACGAAACACATGGGCAAACTAGAAACTGGCATTTCCAGATTTTCGTATCTAGCTCTATCTATGCCGCATCTACTTGCATCGTCATTCATTCGCGTTGTAACCATTTGTGCGCCTTGTAAGCTTCGAATTTTGAACCTCGACAACTTTCCTGCTTTAAGTCTCACTTTCTTGTCACAGTCTCCTGGCATTTTTGCAATATTAATGTCTACCCTCCGAGACGAGTACTCGATGTTTCTGTTCTGTTTGACTGTTTCTGCCCTAATTTGACAGAATTTCAGACTGGGGCGGGCGGCCCAACACGTGATTCTGAGACGCACGCGACGCGCCTGACGCGCCGAATTCTGCTGAACTTCAACTTTGTTCGGAACCTCTGCCGTGCATGTCAGGCTACCTCTCAATCAAGACAACAATCCTTTCCTGCTAACATTCGAGGATCGCACAACGATGCGCCTGGCACGGCGAGACGCTTCAATTGGCCGTGGCTAAACGGCGTTTGAAGCACGCGCGGCCCCAGGGCGTTGACATCTTGACCGGTGAGTCAAACAAAATCAAAATATGTCTTGACCGCATCGATTTATTTCTATGGAAAACTGTACAAGGCGTTACTCGGGGAGGATGTAGGATACAACCGCTACGGTGGAGCGTGAGGCCTGTGTGGGCGATCGGCTACCGTAACCTAGGCTGCTATCTGACAAACCGAGGGCACATGAACCGTACCGTGTAGTCAGAGTGCCGAGAGGGATGCTGACCTCTACTACACGGACGTCGGAACTTGTACTTTTCTGCGTTTCATTTTCTCCATTGTTGCGTGTCGCTCAGGGTCTGACTGTACAGCTTTCATTATTAGCAGGTTGCTTGGTCATCGATTTGCGGCTGCAAGGCCTACGGTTGGCCTACTCCCTCTCGATCTGTAAATTTTCCATTATTTCGTGTTTTCTCTGCGTCTGTTCGCGCCATATCGGTCAGCTTTTCATACAGGGCTGTCGCTGGACGACGTACCGTACCCTCAAACCTCGGCACGCAGCCCCTCTTCAGTCGGCCATCTTCCTCCTCTGCACACAACTACCGAGACGCTCCGGCCAGCATCTGCATCGCATTTCGGTCTGCACTGCGCTGGCGTCGGCGCGCACGGACTCTGCCTCTTCACACGCAACGGCGGCCGCGGTCTTGTCTTGATTTCACCCTTTCAGCCCCACCAACACCCACTCGCTGCCACAGGTGATGGTATGGGCGACCGAAGCGGACCTCCCCGATTCTTATCCGTCGTTGCTGGTGCTTCTTTGCGAGGAGTTTCGAATATCTTTGACGTGATTGTACAGGTACCAATTAATTGTTATACATGATGATGATTAAGTCTGCGATACCGACTAGTATAGTATAGTTATCGTGCGACGTGTGAGACAGAGCTGTAGGTAATGAGGTATAATGCATCGTTGCGGGAATCAAAGTGGGCATGATATGTAGACATTGAGCACGGGCCATGGGAGTTGAGATACAAATCGGAACATCCGAGCGCTGACTGAGCTAGAGGCCATCCATGAGCAACTTTACAGGTCAAAAAAATAACATACACACTACCGACTTGGATGTGATACATGGGACGTCACTCGGTCTCTGACTCAACAGGCTTGGGGTCATAGAACTCCTGAAAGCGGGGATAAGCAACCAAATCGAGCGTTAGAAAGGGTGGCATACCTTCATCGCCATGAGTCTCTTGTGGCGAATCTGGCGAAACACCGCCACGGAGAGGACACGCCCGGACTTGCTGACCCGGACTCCTCGTGCGGGGCGCGCGCAGCCGGGGGGCTTCTTCATGTGCTGGACGGCCAGCATAACAATGCGCAAGATGACTGTGGCGAGCACGAACATCCATAAGGGCGGGAAACGGGACGAGTCGCACTGGACTACAGACACGGGTTGATCGTAGGACAATTAGAGCATTTACTTATCGCATTTTAGGGACACGACTCACGGAGGGTCTTGGTGGCGGCTTTGACGTTGACGCTCCTGCAGAGCATTTTGCGAATCGCTGGGGTGACAGGGCTGCCAGATTGGAAAAAAGGGCACATCCGGGGGTACATGTTCGCAGGGAATGGGAGTGCGCGGCACATCTGCGGAGACATGGTGATGGTGGGAGGTGAGAGACGTCGAGAGAGAGAACCCTGTATGTGCTCGGTCAAAGATTGAAACATATGCATTTATTTCTTCCATACGAGGACATCCGAGTCGCCGTGTCTGTGTAGGTCAGTGCTGAGAGATGCGTCCAATTCCAACTTACTAGAATATACCGGGTCATACCCCATGATGTTATCGTTGAGCTGCTAGTGGACTCGGAGAGCAATCAGGACTCGGAAACCAAATATGAGCCCCACTGACAGTCCATTGAAGTTGATGATTCGCGATCGTCGAGGTGCAGATCGGAAACGAATCCTTGCGTCGAGGCGCGGAAAATCCCCTCGGGCCTTCGTGACGTTATACGTACGATGAATTCAGGAGTCGGCTGGTGCGCCTGCGTAGAGCTAAGAGATCTAGATAGAAACCGTGAATGGTGCATGCATATGCGCGCGGAGACGTCCTGAACGCTTCAAGCTGACGTTGATGTTCAGTTTCAACCGTTTCCGCCGCAGAATGTGGACGAGCAGCATCGGAATCGATCAACACGAGCATAGAAATATGCCTCAGCTGCACGAGCAGTGCACTCGGGCGCTACATGACTTTGCCCGTTCAGTGGCTGAACGGGCAAAGTCATTATAGTCGTTATCCAATCAGACTCAGAGTTTTTATTGAAGTGTATTTCGGCCTAACTAATGTACAAGGTATTGAGCTCCGAGCCTAGCACAACAGCGATAGAAAACACGACACCAGCGGAAACTCGCAGGGGATACTTGATAAGAGATGGCGAGGGCCCGGGTACACCGGCATGAAGTGGTGGGGCCTCACGGCGCGTAAAGTGCCGTCGCGCTCGCCGCTCCTTGAGTTGCCAGCATCGGGCAGTCACTGGTACGCTCTGCGAGCCGGGCGCTGAGACGGCAGAGGAGCAATAGCGAACACTTTGGGTGGTGGCCAGTGGTGCACGAGCTGGCTCGGTTGTGGCTGCGCGAGGGCCACATTTACAGCTCGGATGGAAGTGCGACGCGGGAGATGTAGAGTGCCTGTAAAATGAACGCAGTCACCAGACTCGGAAAATACTGGAAAGGAAGAGAGAAGGACACAATATTGGAGGGCAGGGCTGCGACAACGTCCGCCGTCCAGGGTCGGACGCTCGTACTAGTCGCAGCGCTAGTCGCGAGAAAAGTGGAACAAATCAAGAAAGATAGATGTGAAAACGTACTTAGAATTAGCCCTGCCTCACGCCCGAACTCTTTTGCCTCCCGGCGTGCATCTTGCCGAACTTCGGAGGCCCGCTGGGTGGGCGTGGCAGCAGCTTTGTCTAGTAGGCAGGCTTGGCATACTGCTCGCTCTAATGCATAGTCGTGGTAACAAGATCACGTCGCACTGGAGGATGGTCTGGCAGAGCATCGCCGGCGGGTCATGCCAAAAAAACAATCAGAGCTGGCTTAAAGGCGTTTCGGTATTCATGAGCCACTGACCCGCCTGCCTCGACCCGCAGTCCCGTTGCGTCGAGTTCGCGAAGTGAATGCAAGCGGCAGGGCCCATGTGATAGAAGTTAACTCACATTCAAAAACTGACGTCTCCGCGAGAACCCGGGGTATTTGAAGGAATAGATCTAGCTAGCTTGCGCAAAGTGTAAAGCCCGATCTGCACAGGAGGTCGCCAGGTGAGCAAAGGCGTGCAGGCGAAGGTAGAGGTGTAGAGACGGATGAGACTTACTATGCTCCAGGTGACTCCTCCCGCGGCGGTGCCGTGACTTGGGTCAATGCAATGTACTAGTAGTAGTTGCAGTGTCAGCAGATGAGCGAATGTAAGAGCAAAGATAAGACAAAAGACGGACATGGATGACTTGCGAACGTCTGAGTTGGACTTCAGATCGATGGGAAGGGAGAGCATTGTCTGGGGAAAAGGAACGCACGAGCCCGCGGATAGTCGAGCACAGACCCTCACATTTGGCCGTGAATTATAGAGACGCCAGGGACGCGAAGAAGGCGATTCAGGGCGCGGAGTCGTCCCCAGAAAGACAACCCGCGTGAGCGCAGCAGAATCGCGGATTTGGCGATGGCGATGGCCAAAAGGTGGTGAAGAGGGAGCTGCGGGAGACCAAGGTAAAGGCTGAAGCAGAGGCATAGGCCACACAGGCGCAACTGAGCGCACCAAAAGACGACGCTCAATGGTCTTAGGCTCTTAGCCTACGTCGCTGAGGATCATAGCCACCTCATCGCGGACGCCGTCCCCGAGACTACGCACACCTATATCAAACACGAGCACATCACGCTACATCGAGACCGCGCGCCTTGAACGCCAACTCCGAGCGCAGACGGGCGGGTGTACTTCGTCGGGTACAGGACAGAAGGCGACACGCTGCTCACCGCGGTGCCGATGGCGAAGGCGCCCCGACTTCTATGCCATGCTCATCGCCGACGAGGATGCTTTCGCGGCGGGGTGGCTGCCACTGGACGGCAGATCCACGATCGAAAAGAGCGTACGAGATAATAGCGCACGCGAACTTGAGCTGCTGTGCGCAGTGTTGGTGATAGATGAAACGTGGAAGTGCTGAGAACGCGCTCTACCAGCGCCATGCCGCCAATCTCGCGGAGGTCGCTACGGTGCGCGATATGCTCAGGGCATGGTTTGGCGTTATGCACGGGCAGCTTGACGTCGCGTGTAAGGATGTGCAGGGACAGCCCAATTGAGCGCAGCGCAAACTCGCTGCGGCCACCGTTGCGTGTGAAGAGGGAGAGTCCGAGCAAAGTCCGAGCGCGCCGACGCCAGGGCAGTGCAGAACGGGATGTGATGTGGATGCTGCCCAGAGCTTCTCGGCAGTTGTGCGCAGAAGAGGAAAATGGCCGAAGAGGGCTGCGTGCCGGGGTTTGAGGGTACGTCGTCCTGCGACAGCGGTGTATGAGGAACTGTGTGATATGGCGCGAACAGAGTCAAACAAAGAACACACGAGAAAAGGGGAACCTTACAGATCGAGAGGGCGTAGGTCATCCGTAAGTCTTGTAACGGGGTAAATCGACGAACAAAGCTGAAGCAACCTGCTAATAATGAAAACAGTAAGGTCATGATCAGACACACAACAATGGGGAAAATGAAACGTAAAAAAGTACAAGTTCCGACGTCCGTGTAGTAGAGGTCAGCATCCCTCTCGGCACTCTGGCTACACGGTACGGTTCATCTGCCCTCGGTTTGTCAGATAGCAGCCTAGGTTACGGCAGCCGATCGGCCACACAGGCCTCACGCTCCACCGTAGCGGTTGTATCCTACATCCTCCCCGAGTAACGCCTTGTATAGTTTTCCATGGAAATAAATCGATGCGCTCAAAACAGATTTTGATTTTGTTTGACTCACCGGTCGAAATTTTAACGCCCAGTGGGGGCGCGTGGACGGGCCTCAAATGCCGTTTGGCCACGGCTATCGATGCGCGCCTCGCCGTTCCATACGTGTCGTTGTGCAGGAAACGACCGGGAAAGGATCGTTCGTCGTCGTCGCGGAGGTAGCCTGACATGTAGAGATTTCGAAAAAACTTTCAACAGCAGAGTTCAGTGCGCGTCGTCGCGTGTGTCGGAATCACGTGCAGGGTCGCCCAAGTAAGGAATGAAATGGCAAATGTTGACGGTAATAAGCAACGCGAACCCAAGCGGAGGAGCGTCGTGGATGTGAAGAGGAATGCCAGTGTTCAATGTGTCCAAGTTTTCGGTTTTGGTGTGGGAGGGGAGCGGTCGAAGGGAGAGGGGTGATAGGCTCGAAAAGCACATGGAATATAGTTGTGAGCGCGCGCGGATGGGGATTTAAGCGGGAAAGGTCCAGGCAACAAGGTAAGGGCACGTTCGAGGTCGTCAGGTTCGTGGGGGTCCATCGTAAGCAATATGTTGGGGCGCATATTTTGAGGAGTAAGCCGAGCTGAAAGAAGGGCTATCGGCGATGATGGTAGGAACTTGTCAACAGGCGTGGAGTCAAGCTTGGGAGCTGCACGCCGTTTATTAACCTGATATTCCAGCCGCTTGAATGAGTATTTCGTACGGAGACGCGAGAGAACACTTACCAGAAGACTGGCCGTCTTGAAAGCCGAGCTGTACGTTGGGTTGATACCGCTCTCTTCTAGTAATACACGGCAGAAACGATTCACTAGGCCGTGCTTGTCTATACCAGCCAGCCATATCAGAAACCCGTATCGATGTAGGGCGTGACAGAAACTTGCCTGCTTAAACCAAACTTGCACAGGTCAATCTGCAGGCATTTGAGAGTGCTTCCTTGCGAAGCTACGTCCGATAAGTCGGGACTCTGGAACGGTGGCGAGCGGTCGGCGGCGGCGTCCATTCGCATTCGCCGCCATATGACGATATGCCGCTCCGCCGGGGGAAACAGTGCAGCGAGGATGGATACGTCCGTTGTCAACGAGCAACCTTCTGAAATTCGCGCGAAACTCCAGAAGGGCACTCTGGACTGAGAGCCGCGCCGCTGGGCAATTGATGTGAGAACAATTGAGTTCCGGTCGTGGGCAAACGTCGATAGGAGACAGCAGCGCAATGAGACGCTTAGTGGTGGGCTTGAACGAGGGGCTCGCGGTCGTCATCGATTTTGCGAGGTCCGGGTAGGACCGTCGAGGAGACGATGAATTGACGACGTCTCCGAGTGCAGAGCAGCACGGTTCAGAGGTGCGAATAACCGTCATAATTAGCTAGATGAGATTTACGAAAGGTAGTACTTGGAGTACCGAACGCACTAGTTTATGCACTACGAAAGCGTGGATGCATAGTGAGTAGTAGGCGCATCCTCATTGCTAGTAAGTGAGTCCTACGGGCTTCCCCTCGCATATTTGAATCCTCTGTGATGGTGAATGCTCTGAGCACCTGAAATCTTCTGTCGGGAGCGCAAGCTACAGTGTTCATCCATGATTGTGGATAAACAGCACCTAGTAAAACGGTAAGGTCAGACAGACTCTGAACGACACGCAACAAAGAGGGAAATGAAACGCAAAAAAAGTACAAGTTCCGACGTCCGTGTAGTAGAGGTCAGCATCCCTCTCGGCACTCTGGCTACACGGTACGGTTCATCTGCCCTCGGTTTGTCAGATAGCAGCCTAGGTTACGGTAGCCGATCGGCCACACAGGCCTCACGCTCCACCGTAGCGGTTGTATCCTACATCCTCCCCGAGTAACGCCTTGTACAGTTTTCCATGGAATGAAATCGATGCGGTCGCAACATATTTGGATTTTGTTTTACTCACTGGTCAAGTTTTCAATGCCCTGGGGCCGCGCGTACTTTGAACGCTGTTTAGCCACGGCCAATCGAAGCGCCTCTCGCCGTTCCATACGCGTCGTTGTGCAGGAAACGGCCAGGAAACGATCAAGTCTGTCGTCGTTGCGGAGGTAGCCTGCAGACATGTAGAGGTTTCGAACAAAGTTGAAGTTCAACAGAGTTCAGCGCGTCGCGTGCGTCGGAACCACGTGCTAAGCTATCGAGGACAGTGACAATGACATGTCGCGGATTCGAGTAAGTACGTCGCGAATCACACTGCTGGGAACATGCCGCCCACGAAGCCGATGCAGTAAACAGCAGCGACGCCGTACACGAGCATAACTATCAGACCTATGGACGCGCCGCATATATACCTCTTTCATCTGCCGCCACCTTTCTTGCCTGGAGATTTCTTCCCGGACATCGAGTTTCGAGAGCCCGCGGGCCGCAAAGGCTGGTCCAGCATATCGAAGGTGACGCTTTACCACAACACGTCCAGTCTAGCACTCACGATAAATATGACAGGGCGGGAAATGCTTGTACAATGAGTCATCTATTCGTTGGCGCCGGGAATCCCATGGCACGGTAGTATGTGGCATTCGCGACGCATTCTACAACGTATGTTGAAATGCGGTTGCAAGGTTTTATCAGAATGGACGGATTGTATTCGAAGGTTAGTCTTAGAGTGCACGAAACATGTAAGTGTTTCGTGATATTTCTGGCTGCTGACTTATAGATTTCCAGGTCTTCGAAGAAGAAGGGTAAACGGACTCGCGCCCTAGTGAGTTACAGCACCGTACTTTCTTGCATGAAACCCGCTCTAACTTCTACGCAGCACAGCGCAGGTCACCGCGGAAGACCGAACGGCGTGCAGTCTATGTCCTCAATTTGGCCATCCCTCCGCAAGACATCGACAAATGTCTTGAGCCTGCTAAGTAAAGCGGCAGTGCAATTTTCGAGTAAGCACACAGTCCGGCGCTCGGCTTCCGCGTACTTCTGACCGTTCGGTTAGAACAAAGACACAGTCTCCTTCCTACTTTCTGTCGTGCAATCGCTTTTGGTGCGATATGGCTTCGCCTGCAAAAAGCACGAGCGCGCACAGCTCGCAGAACAGTCGCCTTCACCACGGAAACGGCGGAAGGTTTTGTGTGAGGACGTCCAAGGCGGGAACGTAGCTGAACGCAACGGTCTCCGACATCCTCCTACTCGTGATTACTCGTCATAACAGCGGTACCAAGACCCCTGTGAAACCTGCGCCTCTATACCTCCCGCAGGTAGGGTGTGCACATCGTATTTACTCTGCCCACCGTATTGATTCCTCTCCACAGGACGATACCACCGACAGCGACGTGATTTTATGGCCCTCGGACAAAAGACCGTTTCGTCGTCAATACTCGCACCGGCCACTCGTACCCGTATAACGCTTGTTCGCCTGGGAATGAAGTGCCTGCGGTCGACTCAGCTGGTCCGGCACCTTCACGTAGACGCGCGCTCGAAGGCCATCATCGGAAATGCCAGACTGGAGTAAGCGCGCACTCGGAGTACGTGTGATTGTACATATTCTTGGATTCCTCGAAAACTAAGCTACTGGCGTTCAGGCGGACCAAACATACGCGGTGACGGAGCCCTGAATACCGTCCATTCCACTTTCGTCTGCATTTGCTTCGTCCATGAACAGCGACACTCATGTCATGAGCACGCGGCTCAGAGCCAGTCTCCGTACCTCCAACATCAGGAAAATCACTTTTGCTATATAGAAGACTGATTTTCTGACGTGAAATTATAGATAAGATGTAACTATCATAGCTACTATAGCTGTCACAGATTTTCTTAATCAAGTCATTGGACTTTCTGAATTTGAATCATGATTACATTGTTTCTATCATAGCTGTGATAGTTGTAATCACAAATTATAGTCCATAAGCCAAAAAAATCAGAGTTATCACACAAGAGCATTAACACACTATTATAATGGACTACTTAGATGTGCTACATGCTAAGATAGGGCCTGCACAATAAGGGTGGTGGTCCGGTGGATGAGTGCAGGCCCCAGGGAGCACGGCAGGAGAAAAGGCAGGGGCGGCGTGTCGTCTAGTGTGCGCGGGCGAGATGGCGAGCCTGTGGTCGTGCACTGAGGGTGGCTGCTGGGGTGCATTCACATGAGAGCGCAGCGGGAGGGAAAGCACCGGTGGTGCGTGAAGCGACGCAAACAATGCCGGGCGTGTTCTGCGTGTTGCGGTTGCGCGCGGTGGGAGGGAAGTGGGCAGCGGGGGGAAAGCGACAACGACGAGACGCCTGCTGGCGTCTCGTCTCGTCGTCGTCGTCTCGCGCGCACGGGCTCGCAGCGCGCGAGACAGTGGCCCCGAGGTGGTGTGCTGCGAGAAGGGAGGCGGCGGCGGGTGGAGTGACGACGACGAGACGCCGGCTGGCGTCTCGTCTCGTCGGTGTTGCGCGTTGTCTCGCGTGCACGGGCTCGCAGCGCCCGCGAGACGACGGGCCCACGGTAGTGTGCTGCGGGAGGGGAGGTGGCAGCGGCGGGTGGAGGGACGACTACGAGACGCCGGCTGGCGTCTCGTCTCGCCGTCGCCGTCTCGCGTGCACGGGCTCGCAGCACGCGAGACGGCCAGCCCGTGGTTGTGTGCTGAGGGTGGAGGAACGCGGTGGCGGCGGGGGGAGTGACGACGACGAGACGCCTCTTGGCGTCTCGTCCCGTCGTCGCCGTCTCGCGTGCACAGACTCGCAGCGCGCGCGAGACGGCCGGCCTGTGGTTGTGTACTGAGGATGGAGGAGGGCGGCGGGGGCGGCTGGGAAAGTAACGACGACGAGACGCCTCTTGGCGTCTCGTCTCGTCGTCGCCGTCTCGCGTGCACCGGTTCGCAGCGCACGCGAGAAGGTGGGCACGTCGTGGTCTGCTGAGGGTGGAGGAGGGCGGGAGGCAGCGGCGGCGGGGGCAAAGCGACGACGACGACAACGAGACGCCGTCTGGCGTCTCGTCTCGTCGTCGTCGTTGCCGTCTTGCGTGCACCGGCATGTAGCGCGCGAGACGGCGCTCGTGGCGGTCCACTGTGGGTGGAGCGGGAGGCGGCGGCGGTGGGGGCAAAGCAACGACAACCGACGACGACGAGACGCCGTCAGGCGTCTCGTCTCATCGTCGTCGCCGTCTCGTGTGCACCGGCTCGCAGCGTGCGAGACGGCGGGCTCGTCGTGGTCCGCTGAGGGTAGAGAAGGGCGGGAGGCGGCGGCAGCGGTGGGGGCAAAGCAACGACGACGACAAGACACCGTCAGGTGTCTCGTCTCATCGTCGTCGCCGTCTCGCGTGCACCGGCTCGTAGCGTGCGAGACGGCGGGCTCGTCGTGGTCCGCTGAGGGTAGAGGAGGGCGGGAGGCGGCGGCAGCGGCGGGGGCAACGCAACGATGACAACAACGAGATGCCGTCTGGCGTCTCGTCTTGTCGTCGTCACCGTCTCGCGTGCACCGGCTCGCAGCGCGCGAGACGGCAGGCTTTTGGTGGTGAGGGTGTGAGCGGGGAGCTGCGCTCTGGCGCGACGAGAGGGATGCGGCGGCGGCGGGTGGTCGTGTGTCGTTAAGCTTGTCGTCGCCGCGCAGCGGTCTCCGCAAGTCGTCCGGGTGCACGCTAGACGCGGGCTCGAGCAGCATAGCACTGTGGGGTATTGAATATATAAGAACTTTTAGCTGAATTGTAAAAGATACAATCGGCGTACCTGGGGCCGATACTATGCATGCCAACCACACAATATCCCACTGTACCATAAGCTATGGGTGTTGAGTTCTCGTCGGCGCCTGCGGTGCATCGCGGTGCGCGCTGTGCTGAGCGCGAGTGCGCGGTGGCCGTGGTCCTTGAGCTCGATGTGTTAGAATGAGGAAGATGCAGATTTGCGGACTTAGAGATATCGACGCCAAATCGACGCGACGGTTCCGAGCGTGGGAACAAGTGCAGGACCTTGCACTGATTCCCACGGAAATTTTCGTCGACTTTGTTCTTTGCTCTTGACCACCACCAACAACGACAAGACACTGTTTTATGCTGACTTATACAGGTTCATATCACTGACATATCACATTGTAGGTATCTACGACTGGACAGGAGAGGAGAAAAGGTAAGTAGTAATTCTTATTGGTACAAATCTCCTACTGACACTGCCTGTGTTGCCCCCGCGTACAGGTTACGTTCCCAATGCAATATAGCCCCACATGTGGTGCTGCTGTTGCACAACAGCGATTCACGGCAGAAAAGTAGGCCCACTCGCACTTCCTCAAAGTGTGTGCTCACCTGTGCATTGCCAGCGAACACCCCCACCTGCGCTCAAGACTGACGCACAATCCGCATCTGCGCAGGATCAACATGCTCACCGGCTCGCCTGACAGCATCTCATAGGATGGACAGGTGCGCTGCATTTTTTTCTAATAAAGTTCTTAACTAACTCTTTTTCTCCATAGTCTAGATATTATTTTAACACAGGGAGGGTTAAGGATGAGCGGTTGAGTAGAGTACATGTTTAAAGTAGTTAGAAACTGTGTTGTCATGTATCTAGTTAACTCCAATGCAATTGATTTCAACAAACTCTCAATATGTGCCATAGTTCCCATAGTTCCAATAATCAGTGAAATTAGGCCTATCTATAACAGCTATAGGCCAACTATAGCAAGCTATAAATGTATAAGGCCAAAAAAGTGCAACTATATAGTAGGTACTACTCTAGGAAAGCTATTCTAGCTATGACATCTATATAGCTGGAAAAGTCTACTATAGTTGCAAAAAATTGGCTATAGCTCACTATAGTTCTCAGGCTTTTTTCTGATGAAGTCGGCAACAACAACTATGAGCCAGGACACCATCTCGACGGTTTGCGAAAGAAGACCCCCGGAAAGCCCGCGTCCTCGATTAGGTTGACAGAGAATTCATCGTGTGTCTCGTCGAGGAGGACGCTACTTATTCTCTCAAGACTGACGGAAACGGCGCTCGCGTATCATCTAGCGGCAGAGCTCGCGTGCTTGCTATGATCGACCAACATGCTGCAGACGAACGCGTCCGTTTGGAGAGGTTCTTACGAGACCTGTGTCTAGACTTCCTGCGCTACTCCTCGCACGATGCAGATCATGCGAGCGTTGTTCAGGCGCGGGAACTGCTGCCACCCGTGCCGATACATGTCGATGAGCTCAGTCTGCATCAGGAAAATCACTTTGTCTATATAGACAAAGTCGAGATAAGATCATCTATGATAGCTACTTTGGGCAATTTTGTTGCTATAAGAGCTATAAGAGCCATTATAGCTACTGTAAGCAAAAGCACATTGAAACTAATAAAAAGCTAAGTTACTATTATAGCTTTCATAGCTCCCATAGATTGCATAGTTATAATAGATGTAAAATTGAAGTACAATCCAAAATGAGTGTAATTGAGCAATGCTATACATGTCATATTTCTACTATAACGATAACCATCTACATGTATGCGCCTCTGGCGCTGCACTGACGTGATAACGTGTGGGTGTGGGCGGTTTGGTGCTGGGGCCGTTGGAAAACGCGCAAGGGCATGGGTGCTGCTGAGAACGGTGAGGGCCCGGGCGTTGTCGTAAACGCCCAAGGGCGTGGGCGCCGTCAAAAACACCCAAGGGTGTGGGTGTGGTCGAGATGAGGGCGTGGGTGCTGTCGAAAACGTGCACGGGCGCACGCGTGCGCGTTGTCGAAAACGCGAGGGGGCCGTTGAGAATGCGTCGGCGTTGTCGAAAACGCGTGGGGCATGGGCGGTATCGAAAACGTGCACGGCGTCGGCATTGGGGAAAACGCGCGAGGCGTGGGTGGTGTCGAAAACACACGGGGGCATGCGCATTGTCGAAAACGCGTGGGGGCATGGGCGCTGTCGACAGTGCGCGGGGGCGTCATCGAGAATGCGCAGGGCGGGGGCGTCGTCGAAAACGCGCAGGGCGTGGGCGCTATTGAAAACGGCGCGGGTGTCGTTGAGAGCGCACAGGGCGGGGGCGTCGTCGAGAGCGCGCAGAACGGGGGAGTCATCGAAAATGCTCACGGCGCGGGGCGTTGTCGAAAACGCGAACGGTGGGCGGGCGTTGTCGAGAACACGCAGGGCGGGGGTGTCGTCGAGAACGCGCAAGGGCGCGGGTGTCGTCGAGAACGTGCAAGGGCCAGGGGCGTGTGCCCGTCGACAGCGCGCAAGGGCGTGGGCAGCTCAGTGCTGGGACTGTAGCGTGCCATCGCCGTCGCCGTTTTGCGTGTGCACGCCGCCTCTGGCGTGATCGGGCGTGGGCATCGGGGGCGTTGTCGAAAATGCGCAGGGCGGGGGCGTTGTCGAAGACGCGCACGGGCGGTTGTCGTCGAGAGCGCGCAAGGACGGGGGCGTCGTCGAAAACGCGCACGGGGGGTGTCGTCGAGAGCGCGCAAGGGTGGGGGCGCCGTCGGAAATGCGCAGCGAGAACACGCAGGGCGGGGGCGTTGTCGAAAACGCGCACACTGCGCCGGGTGTCGTCATGAGCGCGCAAGGGCACGGGCACCATTGAGAACGTGCACGCGCGCGGGCGCCGTCGAGGACGGTGAGGGGCGCGGGCGTCGTCGAAAGCGCGCAAGGGCACCGTCGAGAACCCGCACGGGCGGGCGTCGTTGAAGCGTGCACGGGCGGGCGTCGTTGAAGCGTGCACGGGCGGGTGTCGTCGAAACGCCAGGCGTCCCTGTAGTGGAATTGTAATGTGGCCCTTTGTAGCCCCCCACTGCATTACAATGTCCGGCTCCATAGACATGCCAGCCATTTTCACATTGTAATGTCTACTAGAAGATTTTTTTGGTCTGATCATGTGACTCCATAGGATTTCTAACCTGCTGTATGCACTATTGATAGCATGCAAAATTGTGCTACACTATTCTTAGGTCAGGGTCCACTCTCATTTGGGCGCATTTCATACCAAAATAATGTATTCTATTTTTACTACATAGGGTCCTTACTGAAACCGTACTAGCAAAAGCGGACAGCAGGTACAAAAAGCCCCGGTTGTGATCTCGGAGACTGGGTATGCCAGTTGGATCAAGGTTGGGGTCTTGCATACACTACACTATGGCCGCGGGCCTCGTCGCAGGTATGTGGGCTGCACGGACTTGCACAGGCTGCGCGGAGGCGAGCAGCGGATGCTGCATGCGGGGGCTATGCAAAAGTGCACGTCGGGGCGGGGGCTGATTGGCTGCACATGGCGGGGACTGCGCAGTCTAGCACGAGATGTGCGCAGACTGCGTGAAACTGCGTGGACTAGCACGGCATCTGCGCGGGCTGCGCGGAAGCGAAAATGCACGTGCGGTGCCAGGGGGTTGGTGCAAATGTGTGGGGAAAGGGTGGGTGCTGGGCGAACATACACAGCCGGGGCTGTGCAAAATTGCACGGCATGCGCGCAGGTTGCGCGGCAGCGGAAGTACGCGGTGGGAGTGGGGCTGCGCAAATGTGTACGGCGGGGCCTGCACAGAATTGCAGTGTGCGCGTGGGCTGCACGGAGGGGCCTGTGCGAACGTGTACGGCGGGGCATGCGCGGACTTGCGCGGAAATGTACAGCGGGGGCGGGGCGGGCGGGCGAAGGTACGCAGCGGGGGGTGGACGAAGGTACGCGGTGGGCCAACATACACGGCGGGGGCTGGGCAAACGTACGCGGCGGGAGCGGCGTGCACTTGCACGGCATGCACGCGGGCTGCAGGGAAGCTGAAGTGCACGGCGGGGGCAGGGGGCTTCGCGAGCGTGTGCGGCAGGCAGGGTACGTGATGGGGGCTGCGCGGCATTCTGCCATGCGGGATGCAGCGGTAGCAGCACCTGCCACCTGCTCTGCCGCATCGTTCACGCCCGTAGTGCCTGGGTCTGGCACAGCCGGCGCGTCGGATGCGGAGTGGTGAGTGTGCGGGTGTGCTCGCCGCTTTCCCATGCCCTCCCTTGCGTGCCAGCGCCCTGGCTCGCTCCCCCTGCTTGGAACGCAAACGCGATCCTTGAGAAAAGTGCCTGACTGAAAATCTGGCGGTTAGCTTTGCAATGCAACGGTGAAAAAATTTGAAAAATGACTTACGAAGTGGCGAGGGTCAATAGCGGAGGCCAGGCTGCGGACACGGAGGGCTCGTTGTGCGGGGGTGATAGAAGGTGGGCGGCGACGGCGCGTGGAGACGGCGCGGGGTGCGTTGCTGATATAGAGAGTGGGTGGGAGGAGGATGAAGGCGGCCGGTGTAGGGCGTGCTGTGCGTGTGTGTGTGCCGGTTGTGTGTTGAGCACAAGGCTCCGATGTCGTGAGGAGGGTGTGTATGGGGAGGGGTACGAGGTCGTGACGTGGCTGCCAAAACGCTGTCAGCACTCGTTCTCTATGGTCAAGTAATGGAAATAAAACTTACTTTTCATAAGGAGCAAATGATAGACACCCCTCGCAGAAATGCGAGGGGTGCGCGGGCTTTGTGGTGCGCAGCGATGTGGGGAGGGAGGTGGACGACGACGAGGAAAAGAAAAACGAACATTGTCGACGTGTTCGTGAAATTCAAACTCCGCCGGAGACGCCCGAACGCTGCGCGCGCTGCATCCGACGACGCCGAAACACTGTCCTGAGCAATTGTATGCTCATATTAAAATCTACAAATAATACACAGCGCTCGTATATGCATATAGATGAAGTGTACCGAGTTTCAGATTTTTTTGACGGACGCAAATCAGTCAGTGAGCAAAATACCAGCCAAAAAGTTTGCAACAGTTTGCAACACTAAGGCATGCTCACTTCACTTGCCCTGGTGGTTTTTTGGCTCTGGAAAAACGAGATTCGGCGTTAGGAGGTACTAATTGACGTACACATAACTTACAGTAATTATCCGGGCGATGTGCCCATTCCTAGAGCGAGCGCGAATACGCTGCAAGCAGTGTATTGGCGTGTCGCGGAACGTCCGAAATGCTCGGAATGGCTGGTTTGGCGCTTTCTCGCGCATTTCAGACTCTCGCAATGGGAACACACACTAAGCTCCATCGAAAAATTGCACCCCGGGGTTTTTTGGTACGAGGAACACGAATATGAATTTTTCAGAATAAAATATGCAGGGGGAGTAAGCGTAGAGACAGAGTAAAGCTTGATTGCGCCGAAATTTGAACTCTTTGACCTGTAGGCTCATACATAGCCATCCAAAATATTTATCGCTGCATCAGAACGCTCTACTAGTACTCTAATATATATTCTGATTTTACCAGATTTAAATACCCTTTTTTGAAGCATGTAGACGTCGACGAAAGCCTGTGTGGCCACTGTGCGCACGAGCCATCGGAATTCGGAACCAACCGACGCGTCGTCGATGGTTGGTTTTCCTCCTGCTCGTCGTCGTCCTCTTCCTCAGCGTCCGCGCATGCCACGACGGCGCCCCACCCTCCGCATCTTGCGCGAGGGTGTCCTTTTGTTTTTTTCTCTGATAAAGTAAGTTTTATTCCATTCTACCGTTAGTTGCAAAGCTAACTATCTCTTTGCAGCCACGTCGCGGCACCGACGACGACGACGACGTCCGCGTCCGCGTCCACGGCCACGCCCCCACACCCACGAACGCCTCCGCTTCCAGCACCACCCCACGCCGACGTCGGCGCTAACGCCCACCTCCTCGTCGTCTACGCCCACGCCCACTACCACCTCCGCTTCGACACCCACCTCCCCGCCCACGCCCACATCGCTCACGCCGACGTCAAGCGTCGCGTTGACGCGCACGCTCGCCTACGCGATTGGCTCCACGCCCACCCCCGCGCGATCGCATACCGCGCCGCAGCCGCCCGCTCGCACTCTGCAGGCCAGAAGCGGCCAGTGCGGCGCCCACCCCCAGTTCAAGATCGACCGCACGCCCAGAACCACGCGGATAGGAGGGCGGTAGTGCGAAGGCCGGGAGGGCGAGGGCGACAGCGACAGCAGGCGCGACGGTGGCAGACACGACGGGGCTATACGCCCCGTCGTTTGGCGTCCTGGTTTCGCGCCTGCCAACTGGCAGCGCTCCGGAACTGCCAGGTCCGGGCGCAGACAGCAATGAACGACAGGGCATAGCGCCCTGTCGTTCGGCGTCGTCTATGCCTTGGCGGCGACGACGCGAAGTCGCGTACCACGGCGCGATAGCACAGGGAGGGCACCAGCGAACGGCGGTCTCCATGCCCTGTCCCCCACGCCCTGCGCACACACCTCCACGCCCTTCGCGCGCACACCCACACCCTCTGCGCACACCCCCACGTGCAAGCCCTCCGCGTCCGCGCACACCCTCGCCGTTTCCGCGCACACCCTCGCCGTTTCCGCGCACACGCACACGCCCTCCGCGCACACCCACGCCCTCCGCATCTGTGTACGCCCCCACGTCCACGCATGCCCTTTCCGCGCACACGCACACGCCCTCCGCGTCCGCGCATGCCCTTTGCATCCGCGCACGCCCTTCGCATCCGCACAAGCTGCGCGCTCACCCCCGCCCTTTCCGCACGCTCGCCCTCCGCACACACCCATGCCCTCTGCGTTCGCACACGCTGCGTACGCGCGCGCGCCGCGCAAGCGCGCACGCTCTCCCGCACCTGCCCTCCTCGATTGCGCCCACGGAGCGCGCCGCTTTTTTTTTTTTGCTTTCATGTATTTAGTAAAAAATAATATTATTGTTCACTCCATACTGTAGTAACTAGTAAGCAACATTAAGATGTATATACGAAAAGCTGATGGAAAGTGAAATACGAGGAGGAGGCACACGAAGGTTTGAAGAAGCACGCAAATAGCCGACTCCTCCTACGAGATTTCCAAATACGGACGCGACAATGTCGCGAGGCACGATCGAGTGGCCGAAACACCAGAGAAGCGGCCGAGAATGGGAAAAAGAGTGTATGCTACTGATTCCGAAGTTTTCAAGCATCCGAGGCTGCCAAGGGTTGCGCCAGGTGGGGGATTCACTAGGATTGCCCATGTGGCTGAAGAGCCTGAGACGACGTCGGAATATCCGCATTGTAATGTCCTAAGGCTATGATTGTAGAGCCATACATTGTAACGCGATGGGGGGCTACAATCTAAGTACATTACAATGTACTTACAATGACTGGTGGAAACGCGCTCGGGCGTGGGCGCCGTCGAGAGTGCGCAAGGGTGTGTGCGCCGTCGAAAAGCGCACGGGTGTGCGCACTGTCAAGAGTGCGCGCAGGCGCGGGCGCCGTCGAGAGGGTGCAAGGGTGTGCGCACCGTCGAAAATGCGCAAGGGGGCGCCGTCGAGAATGCACACAGGTGTGTGCCCCGTCGACGACGCGCAAGGGCGTGGGTGGTCCGATACTGCGACTGTGGCGCGCTGTCACTGTTTTGCGCGCCGGGGTGGGCGGTTTGGTGCTGAAGCCGTTGCGCGCCACCTCCGGTGTGATTGGGCGTGCGCGCCGGCGCGATGTTGGTAGGCGCCGCCATTTTGTGTGTGCGCGCCGCCTCTGGTGCCGTGCTGCGGTGGCGTTCTGCGCGTCGGCGCCGGTGGTTCGTTGCTGAGACGCCGCCGCCGCCGTTTTGCGCGTACGCGCCGTTGCCGTGTTGCGCGTGTTGTCGCCGTTTTGCGCGGGGTCGTTGGTGGTTCGGTGCTAGGACCGTGGCGCCGTTTTGCGCGTGCGCGCCGTCGCCGTTTTGCGTTGGGCGTCGGTTGCTGGGAAGCCGCCGCTGTTTTGCGCGTATGCGCCGTTGCTGCGTCGGGTGTTGGTGTTGGTGGTTTGTTGCGCAGTGGTGCTGCGCTGGCGTTTTGCGCGTCGGCGCCGGTGGTCCGTTGCTGGGACCTAGCGCGCCCGCAAAACGGCGGCGGTGCGCTGGCGTGATTGGGCGTGCGCGCAGGTGGTTCGTTGCGGGACCTAGCATGTCGCCGCCGTTTTTTGAGTGCGGCGGGGCACGGTGTGCGAGTGCGCGCCGTCTGTGGTGCTACACTGCCTGCAAAATTGCACTTGGAGGGGGTGTACAATTGTTAGCAAGGACTTCCATCAAGATTGAACTAGTAGTACTCACCTAGTATCCAAAACCTCATCGCAAACGCCCGCTACCCTGCAATAAGCCAACGTCTAGATGGTAGTGGAAAGAGCCTAGAGGAAGATAAGATGAGAGAATGGACTTAGAGAAATTCAACGAGTTGACGCGCGGGAAATTAGCGTGGGAATGATTGCAGGACTCTGCACATTGATGCCACGTCAATTAAATTTTCATTCTGTGCTTCACTCTCAACGCTCATGCTCGTTGTTCTGGATGACAATTGGCTCGCTACTCACCCTCCTCAGCCTAGGACTGGGGTGATTGTGTTTCATTACATTCAATGTGAGTACCATCACCTTTTGCTGTTGTTGAAAACATGCTCACAAGCTTCGCCATGCGACATTGCGTCGCACAGCATATCGTGGAGTGTGCACTCGCTGCCATCCCACCACCAGCACTATTGTAGGTGGCGAGCTGTGAGCGACGCTACTTGCTCAGTGGTAAGTGTACTCCCTGCCTCTACTCCCTCCCTCAATTCTTACTTTTCTCTCTTATCTTCTCAGGCTGTAGATCGAGCTTTTATTACTGACATTATGCTGCATGCAATCTGTGAGTGTTTCATCGTCAGCATAAGGAAGTATTTCCTGTGCTAATGTGTACACATAAGCCAGCGCTCTGCGTACACCCCAGCACTGCGCCAGCATAGCACCCACTGGTGCGCTTCTGGTGTGCATTTCTGCACAGTGAGTTATAGAACATCTTTGCAAGTCATAATGTGCTAATGACCCCCTGTTTGCTGTTTGCAAGGGTAGGAATCTCACTGGTCATGATTGAATTATGTGGGCTACAATAGTAGATTAGTACTTGTATTAAATTAGCACAAATAAATTGATGTTGAGCCTACCTCTATATGTGCACTTAGAGCTGTTATAGCTATTATAGCAAGGGAAAATGCTGTAAAATCAATGGAATCTAGTGTAACTATACGAGCTATAATAGCACATCACCCAAAAGGTGCCATCTATACGGTGCTATACTGTACTATTCCGACCAAGTCTTCGGGTCACGGGTCACAGCGCCTTCCGAAGTGAAGAGATTTTCGGAATGTCACGGTCACATTGGCATACGAAGAGTACAAATTTTCCTAATGTCACAAATTTGCTCTAAAATAGGCTCGAAATAGCAATTTTTCTCGAGATTTCGGACTTGTCACAGCAAAATTTCGCTCCCGAAGAGATGTCCATCTCTTCGGCCGTGGTCACAGGTCACAATGGCCGAAGAGTTGGTCGGAATAGTACAGTATAGTTGGCACCTACCTATAGTGTCTATGTGAACTATATGAGCTATATAGCAACTTAGAGCAATTTAGAGCAACTTATAGCAACTTTGGAACCAGTTTGATTTTCCTGATGTGGTGGCTTGCGGCGAGCATTTGGGAGTTGGGGCATTCATTTCGTCGACCTTCAACTTTTGGAAGTCAAAGAGGTCACCACGACTCGTTGACGCTCGAGCAGTGCTAGAGACTGGTGCAACAACTGAATATCGCATTTCCGTTCTAGTGCGCTCATGCAAGGTACGCATACATCTCTCATCATTGGCAGAGACTCACAGACACGTTTAGACCATCCGTTGTGCCTTTAGCAAACGCTGGCGCCTCGAGTTCGATGTTAGGGAGGTCGCACTCGCCGTCGAAAGTGAATTGGTTGCATTTATGACAGAAATACCCCACCCAACTACTTACCTGCCTCCGCTAAAGTATGATAGCATCCGCCAAATACACTCCTCCAATTTCAAAGTGCGTGGGCTGTCCCTCGTGGATTTCAATGCTTTGTATTGGGGGAGGCTCTGAGCACCAGAAATCTACCGTCGAGCCTGCGGGGCAGACAATTTCGCTCGGGGCAGCGAGCTACCGTCTCCATGATTGTAAACAAGTAACATCTGCTATCAAGTGAAGCCGGTAATGTCGACCATGAGCGACACGCAACAACGAGAAAAATAAAACGCAAAAAAAGGTACAAGTTCCGACGTCCGTGTAGTAGAGGTCAGCACCCCTCTCGGCACTCTGACTACACGGTACGGTTCATCTGCCCTCGGTTTGTCAGATAGCAGCCTAGGTTACGGTAGCCGATCGGCCACACAGGCCTCACGCTCCACCGTAGCGGTTGTATCCTACATCCTCCCCGAGTAACGCCTTGTACAATTATCCATGGAGCAGAAACGATGCGGTCAAAGGATATTTTGATTTTGTTTGACTCGCCGGTCAAGTTTTCAATTCCCTGGGGGCGTGGACGTGCTTCAGATGCCGTTTAGCCACTGCAGTTGGCCGTTTCAAGCGCGTCGTTGTGCGACTCGTAGTCGATCCTCGTACGTTATTCCCTCGTTGCGGAGGCAACTGGCATGTTTCGTAGAGGTTTCGAGCAAAGTTCAGTGGCAGAGTCCAGCGCGTCGCGGGCGCGTAAGAATCACGTGCGGGATCTCCAAGTACGGAAATTGTGGCAGAAACATGGCCAGTTGAGTACTTTTCGTGGATGTTAGACGCGAGTCGACATTCCAGACCTACCACGAGAGTGTCACGGGGCAATGAGGCTTATAACAGGTGAGTTGTCGAAGTTTCAAATTTCGAACCACGTCGCACTGCCTGGAACATGCCCACGAAGGCTAAACAGCTGCGACACCGTACACAAGCAGACAAGCATAACTGGCATCAGACCGGAAGAGGCGACAGGAAAAGCGACACAGGAAGTACATATACAGGAATCCAAATGATTGTATGTCTACGTGCACAAATGGTTGCAAGAGGGCAATACAGAATGAGGAATGGCGGTTCAAGTAGATGCGGCGTAAATGGAACCGAAATATGGGAAGGAGAGACTGTGGGGAGAGTAGAATCGAGACCAAGGATGAACAGCAAATGCAGAAGGTGATAAGTATCGCGAAACCAAGGGAAGGAGTATCGTTAACGTGAAGTGCCAGTGTCCAATGTGTCCATGCTTTCGGTTTTGGTGTGGGAGGGGAGCGGTCGAAGGCAGAGGGGAGCAGTAGTCTCCAAAGGTAATATAGTTTTGGGCGCGCGAATGGGAATTTGGAAAGATCCGGTTAACATGCTACGGGGACGTTCGAGATCGTCGAGTTCGTGAGGTTCGTTACATGCAATGTTTTGGAGCGCAGATTTTGAAGAGCAAGCCGAGCCGAAGGGAGGGCTGCCGGGGGACGATGGTGGAAGCTCGTTATCAGGCACGCAGTAGGGCTTGGGCACGGACTGCATGCCGCTTATAGACCTAATATTTCCCGTCGCTTGCATGAGTATCTTGTACCTTGTCGGCGCGAGGATGAAATGCGCACCAGAAGATTGTCCGTCTTGAAAGTCGAGCTGTACATGTGGTTGATACCGCTCTCCTCTAGAACACGCGAGAAAGCGGACCGTGTTTATCTATACCCAGCACATCATGTCAAAAATCGTGTCGATACAAAGAATGAAAGAGACTTGCCTAAGCCGAGCCTGCACAGGTCAATCTGCAGGCATTTTAGAGTACTTCCTTGCGAAGCCTGGTCCTCATCCTCCTCGTCCGAGAAGTCGGGACTCTGAAACGGCCCCGAACGGTCGTCGATGGCGTCTAAATCGCCGCCACATATGACCATATGTCTCTCCGCCGGGGAAAGCAGGGCAGCGAGGAGCGATACGTCCGCTGTCAACGAAGAACCCTTCGAAATCCGCGTGAAACCGAAGAGTGACACTCCGGGCTGAGAGCCGCGCCGCTCTGCGATTGCTGGAAGGGCTATTTCTAGTCGGTTGAGCGCCGGTCGTGGTTTTCGTTATATCTGGGTAGGACCGTAATACCGAGGAGGGGACGATAAATCGACGGCGTCTCCGTGTGCATGGCAGCACAGTTCAGTGCTTGTTGAATGTCTGCGAATAGCCGTCATAATTAGCTATATGAGACTTTGAAAGGTAATATTAATGGCGTACCAAACGCACCGGTTTATGTACCACGGCGCATCCTCATTGCTAGTAAGTCCTTCCTAGAATCCCAACGAGTTCTGCGGGCTGCCACTCACGGATTTGTATCTTTGGTGCTGGGGATGGCTCCGAGCACCTGTTGGGAGCGCGATTCAGACGAGGACAGCGGGCGACAGTGTTCATTCATAAGTATGGAAAAACAACACCTAGTGAAGACGGTAAGGTCAGACTCTGAACGACACGCAACGAAGAGAAAAATGAAACGCCAAAAAAGTACAAGTTCCGACGCCCGTGTAGTCGAGGTCAGCATCCCTCTCGGCACACCGGCTACACGGTACGGTTCATCTGCCCTCGGTTTGTCAGATAGCAGCCTAGGTTACGGCAGCCGATCGGCCACACAGGCCTCACGCTCCACCGTAGCGGTTGTATCCTACATCCTCCCCGAGTAACGCCTTGTACAGTTTTCCATGGAACAAAAACGATGCGGTCAAAACATATTTTGATTTTGTTTGGCTCACCGGTCAAGTTTTCAACGCCCCGGGGGCGCGTGGGCGCGTTTTAAACGCCGTTTGGCCACGGCCCATCGAAGCGCCCCTCGCCGTTCCATGCGCGTCGTTGTGCAGGAAACGACGGGGAAACGATCGTTCTTCGACGTTGCGGAGGTAGCCTGCATGTACCGTAGAGCTTTCGATTTTTGAACCGTCTTGAAGTAGGAAGTGAAGCAAAACCGGTTAGCGCGTCGCGCGCGAGTCACGTGCTGCATCGTCCAAGCCCTGAAATTGTGGCACGGGCAGACCTTGGTCAAAGAAGTAGTTGTCGCGGCAATGTCGTGGAGGGTAGACATTTCAAGCCTAACAGGAGAGAGCGACGGGGTATGTAGTGAGACTCGTAACAGGACTTTGTTAAGGATTTAAATTTCAAAGCTTACAAGGACCGGGGTTTGGAGGGGCATCGCACTGCTTGGAACATGCCAACGAAGCCGACGCATTACTGTAAACAGCAGCGATGCCGTACGTTGAGCTGTACATCCGCTGTCCTCTAGAATACACGAGAAACAGTTCACTACGCAGTGTTTGACTATACCCAGAAAGTCATATTAGAGAACCTATCGAAGTAGGGCATGATAGAGACTTGCCTAGGCCGATCCTGCGCAGGTCAATCTGCAAGCATTTGAGAGTGCTTCCTTGCGAAGCTTCGTCCTCATCCTCCTCGTCCGAAAAGTCGGGACTTTGAAACGGTCCCGAGCGGTCGTCAACAGCGTCTAACTCGCCGCCACATCTGACGATATGCCGCTCCGCCGGGGGGAACAATGCAGCAAGGAGGGATACATCCGTTGTCAACGAAAAGCCCTCTGAGGTCTGCGTGAAACTGAGAAAGCGCACTCCGGACTGGCAACCGCGCTGCTCCGCGGTTGCTGAAAGAGCGGTTTCTAGCCGATTGAGTGCCGGCCGTGGGCATACCTCAATGGGAGAGAGTGGCGCAGTGAGACGCTTGAACGTGGAGTTGAACGAAGGGCTGACGGTTGTCGTCGATTTCGTGAGGTCTGAGTAGGACTGTGATGCCGAGGAGGGGAGGGAGGAAGTCGAAAGGAGTCCGCGCGGTGAGTGTCACTAGAATCTTCCTCACTGGAAGGGGAGGAAAACCCGTTTGACGTCGATTCAGTTTCTGCCGGATGGCGACCACAGTCACATACGCGATTGCGGCTCCGGAAGGAGAGGGGTCTGACGAAACGAATATATCTAGTGTCGTCAACTCGCCGGATTCAGGATAGAGAAGCGCTGGCGCGGGAGGCGGGAGGATAGTGGCTCGGGATATGCGACAAGCTTCACAATTTTGAGACCCCGGTGTTCTGCATCGTCGTCCGTGAGGCCGACACATGTAAGGGGGGCAACGACGCTACCTGTCCCTCCGCGCGATGGGCTCAAAGTTCAAAAATGTGGGTTTGGGCTCCATTATCTGCCTGAGTACGGGGTGTGATAGTTGGGCTAGCCGGGACAGGGGGACGTGAGCGAGGCCTAGAGAGACGGGAAGAAGAGCTCATAGTGACCTGCGACGCATGAGTAGACTTTGGGTAACTCCAGGGAACCCGACCAAGCAAAAAGGACGGTACAGACAGGAGAATATAAAGGGAACCAGTGGACGAGTCCAAGGAGCAAAAGCAACATCTGACGACTACTGTGCGCAGGTCAAGGACGGTCGGCGGAATGGCCGTGAAGTAAATCCATCTTCACTATATCGACTCGTCCGCCTTTTCCAGATCGCAGGATAAGAACCGTGGCTCCCCGGGGGCGTGCCATGGTCTAAGCGTGTCTTCAAGACGTCACGAAGCCTGTCTAGTTGCGAAAATCGATCAGGATTCAAGTTGTCGCAATAGCTGGCACTGTGAATCTCTAGGCGGTCAAGCAAGTGGCGCCGAGGAGACAAGAAACTGAAGGCCTCTCCGATTGCAGAGCAGCACGGTTCAGTTCTTGTTGAATGTCTGCGAATAACCGTCACAATTATATATATGAGAACTATGAAAGGTAATGGCGTGCCGAACGAACCGGCTTATGCACTACGAACGCGAGGATCCATAGTGAGTAGCAGGCGCATCCTCATTGCTAGGAAATCCTTCCTATCGAGTTCTACGAGGTTCCCCTCGCGGATTTGAATCCGTTGAACCGGGGAAGGCTCTGAGCACCTGAAAGACTGTCGGGAGCGCGAGGCAGACAATTTTGCTTGGGGCAGCGAGCTACAGTGTTCATCCATGAGTGTGAATAAGCAACACCTAGTGGAAACGGTAAGGTCAGACTCTGAACGACACGCAACAATGGGGAAAATGAAACGCAAAAAAGTACAAGTTCCGACGTCCGCGTAGTCCAGGTCAGCATCCCTCTCGGCACTTTGACTACACGGTACGGTTCATCTGCCCTCGGTTTGTCAGATAGCAGCCTAGGTTACGGCAGCCGATCGGCCACACAGGCCTCACGCTCCACCGTAGCGGTTGTATCCTACATCCTCCCCGAGTAACGCCTTGTACAGTTTTCCATGGGACAGAAACGATGCTGTCAAAGCAAATTTTGATTTTGTTTGACTCACCGGTCGAGATTTTAACTGTTTATGCGCAAAATGGACGTCAGTCAGACGTCCTTTGCTTTTGCTACAGATGGTGCGCGACGCAATACATCTTGGGTATGAAAAGTCGATGAAGCAGGATGAAGCTGCGCCGCGGCCGCCACAGTGGGCAGACTGTGGGGGTACTCTTTGAGCCTCGGCACCTGATTGGTCCCCGCGTCCCAAACAGAATTCAATCGCGGCGTTTGCTCAACATTCATGAACATTTCCTTCCTTCAACTCGAACACCCATCTATATCCCCGCGAAACCCTCATTTTATATCTAAATCATCACAGATGTCTCTCGCAAACCTCGCTGGACACGCCGAAGTCCTTGCAGACGCGGCGGTTGGGCTCTTCAAGGGACTCGTTGGGCTCGTCCGCGAGAGCGGCGTCGCGCCCATCCTCAAGGCTTGGTCCGACCTGGCCCGCGCTCAAGACAAGCCGAGGCGCATGCGCAGCAAGGCCGAGCGTCAGCTCACAGACTTGAGCAACAAGCTGGAGCGGCAGCGGGAGGCGAGGAAACAAGCGCCATCAGCAAAACGGCCATTTTTCCCTAGTGCTATAGTGAGCTTATAGACTATCATTGAAAATTATAGCTTGGTATAGCTCTATAGCCGGTCCCAGCTCTATAGCATCCTTATAGTATTCTCATAGTGTCACGCACACTCTACACAGAGCTATATAGAGATCTGCTAGCCAATGCCCGACTTCTGTTCATCGTTCGACGAAATTTTTCTAAGTCTTTTGCTTGGCTTTATTTGTCCGTGCCCCAAGTCTTTGCCACGTCGAGCTCAAGTCGCGCCTCACCTCTTTTTACCACCACCATTCCTCCCTTCGCAGTCAACATCATTCTTTTCCAGTTCTTATTGACAGATGATGCTACGACGAGCCCGAACAACGACAGTGCGAACACCACCACGGGCACAAACCACGCAGGCTTAAAATATGACGGGCACGAGAAGTACGGCAGACCGCAACACCGCAACAAGTGGGTAAACCACGGCGGGCGCAAACCGCAGCAACAAATACTCCGACGACGAGGGTAAATTGGCGCGAACTACGGCGGGCACGGACAGCGCGACCAGCGCAAACTACAACGACGGACGAGAACTACACCGAAGGGAATTTTGGTGGGCACGAACACTACGGTGAGCACACTCGGTTTCGACTTTCAGCCCCTTATATGCTCGCTCAGGCGCTGAGCGGCGGTGGACGGCAAGCGGAGGCGCCACAACCACTTCAGGTACGCATTCCACGTCCCGTTCCCTGCGCGCGCGCCATCCCAGCAAACGTTTACGAATCATCTAGCTGTGGCGACAGCATACGTTGTATCCTGCGCCCTCTTCGGCCGCCATTTCCTCCCGCATTCGGCACTTAGTTCCACGCAGCGGAGCTACGCTAGGCATTTCACGCAAAGGTACGGCCATCCATTCATGTATCGTGAATTGGTCAATACTAATCGCATTATTACCTCAAGGTGCCAAAGATGATCCCCTGGACTTGGCAATGGTTTCGATATCGCGCTCGCGTAGGGAAGCGGGCGAGGAGTGCTACACGGCCGTTGCCACTTAGCACGGGTCGACCGACGATGTACGGTTGATGGTAAGGACCACTCCCGCGAGTTCTACCACTGAGCACTCTCATCAACGCACAGGGCCGCAGGCATTCCGCTTGGACAGTGCATCCTGATACACGGGCCGATGCGATCGACAATGCAGGTATGATTTCAGAAAAGCATCCTTATACTTTCCGGCGCTGACCCTGAACTGCAGAGAGTCGTATCCTCGATGGTGGTGCTGCCTCCCGACGCATATCGGTGCCTGGGTTTCTTCGGTCGGTGTATGCACTGGTCCTCGAGCTCGTTACACATGCCTGTATATATGTCGCTGCAATACACATATTTTATTTGCTATTCTTCCTGTACGATTCTGAGTAAAGCTAGAATAGTATTGCCAGTGGATAAAATCCAGATTATAGATTTTTGACTGAGTAGGTAGGATAAGAGTATCTATGCAGCACTATACAGTGTACTCGGATCACTATAAAGCACTATAAAGTGCTGTATAGAGCGCGTGCGGTGCTGTATAGAGTTAGATAGTCCCGGACCTAGCTATACGCGCTATAACACTATACAGCGCTTGACAGCACTGTAAAGTGCCCTGACGTTTTGCTGATGGCGCAAGAAAAGGGCCCAGAAGGCTGCGGCCGCGCGGGCGTCTGTGTACGCCAAGGAGTCAGACTCGGTTCGCGCCTCTCCTACGACCTCCAGCCTTCCAGTCGTATCCATGGCACAGCCGCGCTCCGAGGCCTCTATGTCTATGCTTTCAGCCTGTCCCACTATCCCTACCGCACCCGCCTGTCCAGTAGCGTGCCCGCCGTGCCCCACGATCGCGTCTATCAGCCTGGAGCCAATACCTGCGATATCTTACGTCTCCGCCGCCCATTCGGGGAGCGAGGAATACGCGGCATTCACGTCCGCCGAAGCAACCCTCGGATTTGATTGTTATTTGCTGCAGGGTATGCTATTTCTCGCATACCAACTTGTGTCCTGTCTCTGACTGCTTTATTGCAGTTGTCAAACATCAAGTCGCTGCGCAGCTGAGATATAATGGGCTCTTTATTCTTTTGTTCCTGCTATATACCTTCTACCGCCGCAAGCAGCAAGCCCCGACTTCCACACCAAACATAGCTCTGGACAAAATCTCCTCGTCTAGCGAAACGGACACCCCCTCGCCTTCTTTTGTATCCTTCGATAGGTCAAGAACTACACTAGCTGCTGTCTCGGCTGGCGGGCCCCGCAACGTAACGGCTGGCAACACTGTCGCTGCGAAACGCATCCAGTCCTGTGCCTCACTGTCTCGTCCTACCCGCAGCGTCACCGCGTCACCCCACTTGCCTGCTTCGTCTCAAGCCTTGGCGGATTCTCACTCGGCACCGTCTGGAACCGCTGACGGTACGAAATTGAAACGGAAACGGACGGCGACCGCAGGCGACGCCCAGGCCTCATGCTCGTCTTCCGATGTCGTGTTCCCTCGGATTGTGGCGGTCGACCACCCGATACACGACGTCGCTTCGCTCAGTCCTGTGCGCGAAAGCATCCATCAGATTTAAGGCGGTGGAGGTGCTGCTAGAGAGAGATTTGGTCCCCGGGCTAGTCTCTAAGATAATGTTCGTGTCTTGTCCTTTGTTCTGCCCCGACCTATTGTGGATGTGGATACTGTCTCTCTTCTTCTTGGTCTATGTTCGACGTGATATGTGTACCCTGGATGTGTATTTTTGTTTCTTCTAGCAGTACCTGTGTATTCCCGGCCATTTCGTTGATACGTGTTGTTTCGTCACCTGTAGTTCGAGTTTGTGTACGTCTGAATATAATATTGTCACGGACAGTTTAATTTGGCCGCGCCCGGCTAAGTACTTGAAAGCAAGCCCCACAGCGATGCGCTGATTGCAGCGTCACTGCAACCACCTTAAGCTTGAGGTGCCTCAGTTTGGCCTGAGTCCAACGGGAATCGGTGTCGAAGATGCCTGTCCGCAGGTGGGGTCATCGTGAGTGGCGTTATACAGCTTCGGTTACGACTTGCTCGTGATCTGTCCTCGAGCTTTTCTTCAACTAGCGGCCATACGCCGCCAACATTGCTTTTGTCCCCGGTGTCTCCATCTTCGGTGTCAGCCTATGCGCTGGACCCGCCACTGCTGTCGACGGAGTAGCGTATTGTTTGAACATTATGCATTCCAAGCACGACTTATATAGTCGCGCCGCTGCTCCTAACATGAACGGTCACTTTTCAACCTTCCCGCCCATCCTTAAACATCGTGAGTCCCCTTGCTTGACCTACTAGACAACTCATAAACCAGCTTACTTCCTCCAGCGAAAGAAAAGCCATGTCTGATATGGATGACTTCGAGTATGATATCCTCCACCCGCGCGGCGGGAGGAAGAAAAACGCTGGTTTCGGTACGGTTGCGTTCGAACAATCCCGCCGCCGCAGCCTTTGATCCCGTCTCTTCTAGATCTTATACGCGCTCTGCGACGCGTCCTCGCGCCGCAAAACGCAGAGACCCCGTCCGCACGGGATCTCCTCGGCGTCGCGGTTACTTTGTTCATCGCCGTAAGCGTGATCGCTATTCCCGTCCTGTGCGCAAGGTCGCGATCCCGCCACCCGCCGGTCAATCCAATCCAGTGCGAGCAGGATCCGGCCGCACGCCGCATTCATATGCAGGTATGAAGACGGAGTCGCAGCAACGCGCCTTGAAACTTACCGACACGCTAGATCGTCGACCTGCAAGATGAACTCGAAGTATGTAGGCTCGCTGCTGCGCCCAACGTAGAGCTCGTCACTGCGCAAGCTACGTTTGCTACAGTGCCGGTGAGTCGCGCGATGCATGTCTAGTATGCCGGTACTGATGGTATTCGCAGATGGACATCGGAGCCTGGGTCTTCCATGTTGTCGTAAGTCTGCAATCCTTTCGTCGTCCACACTGGCGGAAGTTGACTCTTTACATTTCTCCGTGCAGCAAAGTACTGTGCGGTTGCTGTTCGATCAAGTGCGTCTGGCGATCGGGGCTGTAGTGCGTCTGACCTGTCTGTTGCTTTTCGCCGTTATTGTCGTCGCGCCTTTGGAAGGGGTGGGACTCGTGAACATCCCTGAAGACTAGAATTTCTGCATTCGTTGATAGGCTTGAGTGGTACTGTAAATTGTTCTATATCATCTAGGGCATGGGATCTTGCTATTACCGCATCCATTGATTTCAGTCTGACGTCTGCGCACTGGATATAGAGAAGTTACACTGGCCAACCTTCAAGTCTCTGGTCGAAGGGGCCAAAATATTCCATACATTTGTGCGATGAGTGGCAAAGGAGGTGAAGGAGAGATCAATGATCATAGAGGATTCACTGGAGCGGCCTTGAATGGGCAAGCCACGCGAGATTTCGCATTCAGCGACCTCGACTCGTCCTTGACTTTCAGGTTCGGCTTGCTCACGGACTACCAGCATCCACTGACACTGCGCGCCTCCACGGTCACTGTGAATAATCTTGTCTCTCTGCAATGGGCTACACCGTGTTCCAGCATACTTAATTGCACCGCATAAACTCGCCAAATGTCTTTAGAATCTCTGCCTGTCGAACTCGTTGCCGACATCCTTGGCGAATTGGATTTAGAGTCTCTGATCGTTATGTCGTACCTCTCGAGGCGCCTTCACCACATCGCGACAGACGAGACGCTGAACCCGTGGAGGCGACCAATACTTCACAATCTGCGGAGCGGCACATATGAACGCAGCCTCGCTCAGCTGAGCGTTCGGAGAACTGTGCCTCGACACAATTTTCTGGAAATTCTGAGTATCGCGCGGCCAGCCTTCCTCTTATTTGAAGCCACCCTTCCTAACCTTGATGAATCGTATTGGGAGGAGTGCTTTCGGCGGAGGTTTCTTCCTGGATGGAGCAGGTGGAAGAAGGATTGTCGGTGGAAGGAGGCCTTCATAAAGTACGCCCCGTCTGAGTATGCTTTCTCTTCCATGCCGATGAAAGCTACGTGAAGGATTCTACATCGCGTGTGGCATCGAAGTACAACATCGTGTACCTCCGACGAAGCATGGACCAAGTACGGATCTTCATCGCTTGTTATTCCATATGGATTCTCAATATATGACAGGTACATCGTCCTGAACCGTAATGGATCTGTCAACGAATTAGATTCTTCGTCTCGAACTTATAACCCACTTGCGATACTTGATGAGATGAAGTATGTCTTGCTGTCGCGCTCTGACGGTGTTGACGTCGTAACAGTGCAATCGACTCATGCTCGTTCTACTCAGACTTCAAAGCAATCTTGACCATCTAGAGACGCGAGTCAGAGTGAGCACTACCGTTCGTATCAAGTGAGCGGTCTGCTCATGCTCCATGCAGCTTGTCGTC
This sequence comes from Plicaturopsis crispa FD-325 SS-3, assembly GCA_000827205.1. Taxonomy (NCBI): domain Eukaryota; kingdom Fungi; phylum Basidiomycota; class Agaricomycetes; order Amylocorticiales; family Amylocorticiaceae; genus Plicatura; species Plicatura crispa. Next base: position 1,175,363 of record KN832554.1, read on the forward strand.
GAGTTTGCGGACGTCCGCATACTTGCATTAGGTGTATTGAATAAGCCACGAGGTTCCTTTTCAGCAAACCCGAATGCGCACGTCTTTCTACATCCTCCGGGCGTGGACTCAACGGATATTGAGGGCGCAGGTGATGAGAGTAGTGCGTTATCGTCAAACGGATCGCACAGCTTAGATGCACCATCTCCGCGTCAGTAGCTTACTTGATGAGCTTGCGAGGAATCTCACTGAAACCATACGTACCGCTTGCAGGTACGACTGCTGCTATATTCGGTACACCCGCACCCCTATATGAGCGACTGCTTCGCCCGCTGCCAGCCCCGTCACACTCCAACTATCCATTTTACACTGCGGGCGGAAGCGATAAGCGTTGGCTAGGTCTCGGCGATCTAGAGGAGGAAGGTTTGCAATGGGTGGGCGGCCTAATGTGAGCGCATCAATCAGCCCCATCTCTTCTTCTAGGCCATACTTACTACTTCCCCAACAGGATCACTGCTCAACTCATTGGGCCACACACACACGAGACAACGACCGAGGAATCTGTGTTGCAAGACATGGATCTTGTAGTGGGTCCAGGGAGACAGCAGTATTCCTCGTTTTGCTGGGCCGACTTGATGGCTATCGCGCCGTGGATGGAGGAGAGGATAACCAAGAGAATCGTCGGCCCCGGCTTGGGGCATTGAATCTTGCGAGGGATATCTTCCACGTCGTTCATGGGCTGCTTATTTTCTGCAATCGTTTGCCGATGGCTGTATGGTAGCTGGCACGCTTCGAAGATGATCGTACTCATCATATTTTTTGTTGCAGGCTAAACGACGCGCGATGTGCTTTCCGCATAATAATGTAGTCACAAGTCCTGCCGACCGATACAAGGCATATTTGTTTCATTGGCGAGGTCGACGACGCCCACCGCGGCGCGTGTCGCGCACATATTCGCGGAGGTGCAATAATGTTCCCACGGGTTGCTTTGTCGGGACATCGAGGTGAGACATTCGCTCAGAAATATAATAAAAAGCGCTCAAGAATTTCGGCCTTATACTTGCATGCCCCCCTTCCCATTGTCCTCAGCACCGATCGTTCTAATAGCTTTTGTGATCACTTCAACCGCTATTTCTTATTAGGGCGAGTTTCCTTGTTTTTCGCTCGATCAAATCGACATTGCACCGTAGAGCCGCGGAGCTCGTGGGCGCTTGAAACAAAAGGGATCCCTTCGAATGTTCTTTGCGACCGCCTATGTCTTTTGAGCTATGCGCCTTTGAACATGCTGCTTTCCCGAGAGCTCGGATGGCCTTAAAAGCCGCCCTTGAATTCGGCGAGACGGTACTCGCATTTCCCCCCGCCCCTTCAGAGCCACTCACAGTTAACCACTCGACATTGCCGGACGGTGTCGACTTTCTATCTTTTATTCTAACGATCCTCTCCATCCCTCTCGTCCGGAACGAAACGCTATATTATGGGCTATATCTGCTCCGAGAAGGTTTGCGGCACGAACATTAAATGCGGAAAGACCTTCGGCCGTCAAGGCGACCTCAACCGACACAGGCTATTGCACACCGGCATCAGGTATGTGTCTTTCTGTCACATCCTGTCATATTACTGAACGCAAATCTAGAGCACATAAATGTGATTTCTGCCCGAAGGCATTTTCCCAACGGTCTGGGTTGAAAACGCATATGAACATCCAGTAGGCAAACCGCTACTCTCTCTCCAGTCCCTAATCGTTGACGCGCGCATGCAGTACCAAAGCCAGGCCATTCCGATGCGGACTGGGCTCCTGCACGAGTGCATTCAGTGATCCTTCGTCTGCGGCTCGCCATCGCAAGGAAATCCATAGCGGAAATCGGACATATCATTGCCCCGCGAAAGCCTGCGGTACTAGGTATGTCCTCTTCTGCGCTTTCTTTCTTCCGCCACTAAAAATTTCTTTGTGAACAGCATAAAGAGACGTTCAGCCTTTGTCGCTCACCTCAAGAAGCACGGATTTGACATGGCGGCTCTAGACGTCGAAGACTTCACTGTAGCACCGGGCCCGAGCTCAGAGCTCCTCCAGATCTCTCGCACTTTCGAAAGGTCAACGAGGCCAGCCGCTGAGTCTCTTGCTGCACCTAAGCATGGCTTCGTTGAGCTACCGTCGAGCGACTTCTCGGACGCTCCCCTATATTCTATGTCGCCGATGACTAGCCTGGCGGGATCACCTTCCGTATCGCCCGCTCACTCTTTTGAGAACTCACCTCCTTATATGCCCTCACCGCTTTGTAAGTCCTTCCCATCTCTGCCATTCTACTACTGTGACGCTGACCGTGCTTCTTTCCTAAGACGAAATGCACCCCTCCAATTCGGATGTCACTTTAGCGCATCACTCCCAAGGTGGGAAGTATGTGTATCGTCCAGGCTCGGGCTGGGAACCTTGCTACTCCCGTCCAGGATCGGCGTCGTCCTTGTTTGACGGTTCAAACCTATACGCATCGCCGAACAAGGACCACGATTTGAGGGTGGCGCATAATCCCTCTTCCAGCAACGGCACACCTTCCTCACAGTCATCCGCACTCGCCACTCCTGTGCAGTTCGGCGATATCCAGTACATCATGGTCGCTCCAGACCAGTATTCTCATTCGGCTGAGACGTCTAGCTTCTTTTGGCCCGGCGCGATGCCGGCGTCGACCGCTAACGACACCTACCACCTCGGACCCTTATCCTGCGAGTTCGACTACTTGCCCACCGTCACGTCGAACCGCCCTTCTACTCAAGAAACGTTTTCTAATAATTTTGGTCAAGACTGGATGTAGAGCACGCCTAATGGACTCTTCGGGACTCTTCGCATTATACCAGTGTAGCATGTAGCATGTATTGGCCTCGTTATCACCTCTCTACGATAGTACCCTATAATACCCTACTGTACTCATTCCCATAGCTTCACTGTATCGATATACCTAATTTCCCTCAGAGTCGTTGTGCGAAAATTCGCGCCACCGTAGGCCACCGATCTCACGTGCGACGCGCTGATGAAAAGCTGTTGAACAAGTTTTGAATCTTTCTCACAGATTTCGTTCCGCGTCAATAATTTTGTCCATCTAACCGCTGCCTTTGACCTGATTTCACTTGCTTTCGCCCTGCTATCCTTATCCTTCTCACCGGTGCGACTGAACACCGTAAACAGAGCGTATCTACTCGCGAGGAATCTATCTCCAAGGCCGCAGCGCCAATCTATCATGCTGGCGTCTCCGCTCTACCCCGCGTCCTTTTCCTCGCAGCAAAACACCGAGGACTCGTCTCACTACCGCCCGGCGCGAGACATAGAAGCTTTCAATAAGCTGCTACCACCGCCAATCGAATTCGTGGAGGGGTCATCGTCGGGGTCTTTGGCTGTGGCGGAGGGGAAATACGAACCCATCAATGGCTCCCCGAAGGCGTCAAAAACTAACGTGCGTCTGCTACCACTATTTTCTGAGATCACTGCTCACTGAACATGATCATAGGCCGACGCTTCATCTTCTACGCCCTCACACAAAGCTGATCCCCCACCCAATCGGTCCTCGACTTCCGCCACAACCGCGGCCACTTCTCTCTACACGCGCCGAATTGACGAGACATGGCCAACCCAGTGTACTGTGGGCGCCGGCTTGTACAACACGGGAAATACCTGTTTCCTGAATAGCGTGCTGCAATGTCTTTTGCACACGCCCCCTCTAATCCGGGTGTTATTCGACCACAGCAAAGTTGAACAATGTCCGTGCACTCCTCTCCGTGATATACGATTTGGCATGCTTATGTCATGATTTAGGTCCTGTTCCATCGAACACTTTCTGCATGGCGTGTAGTCTCCGGACTGTCATGTTCACATCCTACCAGTCAAACAAATGCTTCACTCCCCAAGCTATCACGTCCAGACTACAGAGTGCGTCTATCGTACCCTTCCTATCGTAGCACGCTAACGCTTGCGAATAACAGCAATCGCCAAACACATGCGAAGAGGGCGACAAGAAGATGCACACGAATTCCTTCGCTATGCCATAGATGCTATCCAGAAATCATGCCTTACGGGACACCCACCGTAAGCCTTTCGTCTCTCAGAGTCGTCGTTGATAATAACCGTGGCTCCGTCGACAGAAAACTTGATCCCAAGATTGCGGAGACGACATGGGTCCACAAAATCTTCGGCGGGCGACTGCGATCCCGTGTCAGTTGCCGAGAATGCGGCCACAACAGTGACACGTTCGACAGTATACTCGACCTCAGTCTAGACATCCACGGCGTATATTCCCTACGAGATGCTCTGAAGAAGTTCGTTGCCATCGACTACCTAAAAGGCGCAGACAAGTATAAATGCGAAAAGTGAGGCCATTTTGTCTAGTGCATTGCCATACGGTCTGACAATTGAGAACAGATGCAAGAGAGCAGTCGTCGCCGAAAAACGATTTACTATCCACCAAGCACCTATGATCCTGACAGTGCACCTCAAGCGATTCTCTCCCCTCGGGCGCAAAATCGGTCACCCTGTACGATACGACGAGCATGTCTCACTAAAGGATGTCATGAGCGAGGGTGAATACGGGCCCTCGTACTCCCTCTATGGTATCGTCTGCCACGCAGGTGGCGGCCCTAACTCTGGGCACTACATTGCGTATGTCAAGGGAAGCACGGACCGGTGGTACGAGATGAACGACGACATGGTCACGCCGATCAGGTCGCCCCCTCTTTCCATGAAGAACGCATACATCCTGTTCTATTCGCGGAACAAGGGGCAGGCGTTGGAGGCGGCGGTGGCGAGCGCTGCATCAGCTCCAGCCCCACGTCCGTCGTTGGAGAAGGGTGGACTGGTCGCTGGGATGAAGAAGCGCAAGGCAGTGAGCGATGATGAGGACACAGGCGTCAAGGCGTCGGCACCATTCATCGGGCCCGTGCGGCCCTCGACTCCATCGCAACCCGCCCAGCAGCAGGCAAAGCGACTGAAACCCTCCGACCCCCAGGCTGACGCAGTGAAGAAGAAGATCGCCCAGGTGTCTTCCGTCGCGCTTAGCAGTCTGTCGCAGTACAAAGACGACGACGACAGCGACGACAGTGATTCGTCGAACGCCGCCGGCCCAAGTACCATGCCTAGCACAGGCCCCGCCGCATCTGCGTCCTCTTCGGCTACTGCGCCGACTACATCCCCTGCTCCGACCTCGTCACCAAACACAATCCCCACAGGCAGCTTTTACGGCTCCTCTAGCTCGCGCGACAAGAAGCGAAAATCTCCGGACAGCGACGAGCTCGACGACGCCGAGTCGAAGGAATACCTGCCTCTGGTATATACCTCGGGCAAAGGTGGTTCAAGCTACAGGAACATACGAAGGGGCAATGGAACGCAAAATCCTCACAATCGCCTCACCACCAATAACTTCACCCACCCACCCAGACGCGGTCCACCCAAAGCAGCAGCCATCATGATAGCGAAGAGGCATTTCGGGGAGGGCTGGTACAAGAAGACGATGGGGTATCGTGCAAATCGCGGGATTTGACGGTGAAAATGCGATCAAAATGCTGAGTCGGGTGTAGCACTGTTTGTTGAAAACGCGTTAGATACCTACCTACCTACCTTGTACCTACCTACCTATTTGTATTCATGTTCACTGCCAAGTTTTGTAACCTGTCCAAGTACGCGTCGTTGTTCGTGTCGACGCCATGGGCATTTAAATTTTTACTACCGTTGGCTCCTCCTTAAGTTTTTGCACTTCAATAATGCCATGACCACACAGTTCCGACGGAGGAGCAGCGCATGAGTGCGAAATCGCGAAAAGCAGAAGAGAGGGTCAATTTATTGATATCCATGCGCGCGATGAGTGCATAATCATAGTTTCGCCTTCGCTGGAGCCAGAGAGGAGATTTTTGCCTCACTTTCTCGCCCATCCTCCCACCAGACCACAGTAACGGTTACATCGTCCCTATATCTGCGAGCAAAAGGAGGTGGAATACTCAACCGTTTCCTCAGGCGCAGCTCATCCCCGCCGCCGAACGCGTTGCGGATGAGGTGCGCGCTGACATTGTCGTCGACGAAAGCCCAGGAGCCCTTCTTTTCTTCCCTGCGCTTCGTGCCCTTGCCCTCGACAGCGCGGGAGCCCTCGGATGTCGGTATTAGCGTGTGCAGCTCAGATTTAGGTACTGAACCTTTCAGGCCGGCAAGGTGTCCACCTACGAGGGCCACGACATCGTCGGAGTTGAGTTCGTCCCAGAGCCCGTCTGTCGCGAGTACAATAAATCGAAGGGTAGAGGACGGTTTCTCGGTCACAGAGGGGTCGCGAAGGGGGAGGAAAGACAGCTTGCGGTGGGTCACTACAGGGCGCGCGGTGACGTAGGGTGGTGTCCTGAATGCGCTTGGGGGCGGCCTGAGCTGTTCCTCATCCTTGTTGCCAGCGAGGAATGCCCGGTTCAACCTGAGGTCAAGCGTCAATTCGGTTCACGTCAAGACACAGGAAGATACACACTGCTCTTGTACTCGGCGAGGCCATTTGTAGCGTGCATCACCAAAAGCACGGCTGGGTTCGAGGTTACCTAGGACGCGCCCATGGTGAACGACGGTTTCGGCCTCATCCCGTGGGTGCTCGGATTGTATCCTGACAGCGCTGTTCAATAGGGTACGGGAGAAATGGTTGAGGATACATACCTCTTGATTTCGTTTTCATTTCGGCCCGTTTGGTCCTCACTGAGGACCTCGACGCGCCAGGAACCTTTACCGTCCAGACCCTCTTCCCAAACACCAGCGACCGCGCGGCTATCGCCCGTACATGCGACGTATAGGTCGCGATGCGCCGTGTCGAGAACAGCCATAATCGCGCAGCTGCCTACAACTCGAAGGGTTAACACAGATGATGCCAAGGTGCATGTGCCATACCTGATATTGCAGGGTTCATCGTCAGCAAGGCATGAGGGTGTGCGGACAGGTCGGGGATGATATTCTTCTTCAGGTCGGTTTCGGATACGTTGGCTTTCAGCAGATGTATCGGCGCGTTTACGAGATTGTTGTCCAGCTCCGCGAAGGCGTTTTGTATGGCTAGGGCTACGTCCTCGGGATTGGAGTCCGTGGGTTTGGTCGCAGGCCAGAGGTAGGATTTTGCGTTGGTAAGGACGTCGTTCGGTTTGGGGGATCCGGGGTAGTCAACGAGCCTGGCTAGCTTCATGGCTACTGAAGCGATGAGGGCCTGTGAGAGAACTCGCGACGTGTTTGGGCCGCTGTGCCCGTCCATGACTGCAAAGAACAGTAGGTCGCCGGGTGCCGAGGGATCATTTTGGTCGCGTTCCAGAATATCGTTTGCGTTCGCATCTTCTATGGGACTGTTCGCGGCGAAAGTGGCTGTAGAGTGTTTCCAGATGATACCGTCGGGTCTGTGGGCTTCGCGGCGGGTCGCGTGCTCGTTTATTTGAGCGTCGATAGTGGACTTTGGAAGAAGGGGAATGGTGCGGGAGGTCATCAGAGGTTTTCCATCTGCGCCACGGACCTTGACAGCAATGTCGAAAGTCTGGGCCGGCTGCTGCTTGAGGGCGTAGTAGGCGTACCCCGGTGTACCGAGTAACACCGTCGTAGCTGCAATGGGCTTCCACACACGTCTAAGCATCGCGAGTATGTGGCAAAGGTCACAGCGCTACCGTATATTTCCTGTCAAAGGAGAGACCGCCTGCGAAAGCGCGTGAGTTCGTGCGACCGCGTTCGACAGCGAGCAGACTTGCCTTGCGATAACGAGCGTTGGGTTGTTCTAGATAAACCAGATATGTATCAGCTGGGTCCATACCGACACAAGAGAACACATAGTACCTGGAAGTACGAATGGCGAAGGACATGCACAAGAAAATACGGGCAGTCCTCCAGCTTGACGGCTATGTACTTGTACCAGAAATAAAGTAGCGGAAAGAATAAATTGCGGGGCAGGGAAGATCGGGGTCCCCGGGATTACATGCAGCCACGAGGACCCCGAACACGCCACTGGGATCTTGCGTTTGTTTTTTGATTTCCGTTCTCTTCCTACCATCTCCTCCTCGTCGGGACTCCTTTTCCTGCTATTTTTCCTTGTCTCTCCGCGTTTTACGTCGCATCGTAGTGCACTCCTTGACTCAACAATATTTATTCAACTCGTCTCCGCATCACCGTCCTTTTCGCCCTGTGAATAAAGCACCGGATGGCTGCGAACATCGTTTCGCACGAACAAAGACTTTCAAGACAGCCGTCAAATGGTCATGCATCAATGCTGACAATGAAGACGAGTGCGCACTCGCAGATATTTGAGCAAGGCATGTCCGGTATGCAATCGTACTCTCCTGCACCCGCAAGCATGTCCAGTTTCTCTTTTGTGAGTCAAAACACCCCTTCGTCCGATCGGCAACCATCCTCAATGAAGGATATGCTCAAAAGCCTGCAAACACAAACATGCAGTCGTTGCCGCGATTATCAACCTCTTCGCGCTCACTCCGCCGCAAGAGCACTGAAATTGTGCTATCCGCACCGGGCACGCCGCCGCCGCGACGCCCCCCTTCCCCCGTCATGACGCTGTCGCAGCACGGCATCCGCGTTCGTGACTTCGCGTATGAGAGCACGCTACCGCGTATTGCGCCGTTCCGGCCAAAGCCTCGTCCGCCAGGTCCGAGACCGCTAAAGCGTATGAGAAAGACCTACGATGGTGCCGATCCAGATGATCCATTTCTCGATCTTGGTCGACCAATCACTTCGACCTTTGGAAGAGGACACGGCTTTGAAGGCGACGCGGATCATAAGAGGTGGAAACCGTCGGTTCCTGCGGTATCAGAAACGACCGATTACCCAAGTCAGTCCCAAGAATCACAAGCAGAAATGTCACAACCACCACCATTTGTTAGGGAGGGCAGCCCCTCGCCATCCTCACAACCCCCTCGCCATCTTTCTTCGCAGGATTCGGAGCCCTATGTCGACACACCACTTGTGACACCAAACGGATCGTTACAGTGGACCGTAGGCAATACGAGCGACATTCCAGCCTCCCAGCTGGACAGGCAATCACAGGCTCAACCACCAGACCTTGTGTCATATTCGCAACTAGGTTTTCTTCCTCAGGAGCTCGAGTCACAGGTGGAAGACGAAGAGCTACAGCGAGCTACTTCTCCCATTCGGCCGACGTCTCCATTCGCACAACCTTTCACTTCCCCCCAGCGAACTCCCCCCGGCCCGTCGAACATATCCCGTGCCCCCCAGCACGCGTCTTCTCCCGGGGGCGCTTCACCCGTTCACAGCGCATCACCCCCAGTCTCTTCTACGCCGCGCTATGACCTCCGCAAACGGCCTGCAGCAGCTGAAGCATCCCCACACTCACCTTCGCCTGACCGCACACGTAGACGCACGCAGCCTCCAGCGAAGGTTGCGAAGGAAGACTCTCCGAGAAAGGGACGCGGCACTCGCCGTAAAGCTACTGCTGGGACGAAGAAACGCGGCGACGGAATGTAATTTCTTTATCATTGGACCGCGGGTTATTTTATTACGAAGGTCCGTGCTCAGGACACTGTTTCTGCCATGCCATCCATAGAGATGTGGTTCCTCTTTTGCATCATGCATTTTCGCTTCCACCTCATCCGCATTTGCCCTCTTGCTTTCTGCCGCTGTGTTACGTTGTATGCTGATTACTCGTGTTTCGCATAGTCAATTATCGCTTGTGTTCTGTAACGCGTGTGTATCCAATAATACGACTGGTTGCGCCGTTAATACATCTCTGCGTGCGAGGGTTTAAGCCCATCGGCACCGTGTTTATAACGGCTGCTCTTCATATCGGACTTCATATCGGTGCTTGACTGATTTCGTAGTGTCTAACCCCTGTATGGGCACTGCGCATCGTAGCGGCGCGAGCGCCAGTCCCCGACTCCTATCGATCAGTAAGTAGTAGTTCCGAACTGCCCGTACTGCCCGTACTGGGGATTCTAGTAGTGTCCACAATTATTAACCTGTTTCTCTGTTTCAACTGGCTGTATCCCGATTACAGTCTCTTACAGTTACAATATTGATGCTCAGTGTCATGCACTCAGTGTAGACTCAGTGGTATACAGATACTTTTTTACTACACTGCTCTGCAATCTGGATTTTGAATGTCACTCACATTCAACGTTCTCAAAACACCACTTTATTGACCGGGCGGCGACATCTGCATCAGCCTCGCCCTTAGCCTTTAGTGCGGTCGCGATGGCCGTGTCCGAGTTGGCAGCAGAGGAGTGCGAGAGCGAGAGGCAGAACCTCAGCGAAGCCGGTGGGAAACGGGCGCGCAGACCGAGCACCGAGCACCCAGTCCATAAGTAGCATCTGTGTGTGAGCGGCCACCTTCTGCACGAATACACACTGGTCACACAAGGGCGACTTTCTTTGCTACCCCTGTGCGTAGAAAAAAGTTAGCTCAGTGAGTCCACTTTAAGGGCGCTTGAATGCGAGCACGCTGGGCGACGCGAGCTGCTCGAGAGGTCGCCAGGCGCGCAATGTCGCCCAGCGCATCGTTCGCGTGCGTCGCCTAAATAAAACTCACCACGGCTGGTGTCAGCGCCTCACATCAGACTAGCTGCACTCGTGTCGCGCATTGTTGCGGACCTCACAAGCAAAGTGCGTGCGGCTTTCTGAGAGGCGGTAGTGCGATCACACTGCTGTTGCATGCCCCACGCGCGATGACGGCGAAAACGACGCGGCGCACGCCGCAGTGGAACCGGAGCGGTGCTGGACTCATGTAAATCTTGGGGATTGATGATGTTGATATCACTGTACTGGCACTTTGGATTCTCGTTGTCCGGACCGGGAGATACATATCGATTTCGAGCTCAGAGTAAAGGAGTTGCACGTTGAACTTGGGAGGAGGCGTCAAGACTCAACATAAGGTCATTACGTAATTTTCCCACGGGAGAAACATTTGGCGGGGGAGCCGATTTATCTCCCTGACCAAACCCTCCCTTGTTCCAAGAGTCGGGGAAAGTATGTTCTTGTCCACGCGGCGAGCGCTGAATAGGGATATGAACGTTTGGACAAGGTACGAACATTCTCAAGGCGATATTCACGCGAAATGTCACAGAGTGTATACTGATTGAAAACTAATCTCCGTTATCGACCAGGAACTTGAAGCTTGCCTCCCGTGACGCGTGAGGCTCGCAGCCAGACTGCTCTGACTCTGAGTCTGGCGTAAGGTCATGCCATGGCACAGAGCTGCGAAGTGCTCCACCCTTGCTTTTCTCGGTCGACCTTCCTGAGTCGTGCGCAAGAAGGTGACCCCCGCCAAGGAATGGCAACGACAGTAGCAGACTAGGTAAGTCAATTGCTACTCTTAAGCGGGGGGTTTTGAGCACCCACGGGACTAGTATTGAAGATGCGGGCATCAGGCGGCATCGAGGTGTGCTTGTGGTCGAGGGCATGATGCAGGGTCCCCAGACGCCCTGAATGCCGTCGTCTGCGGCAGCCCCCACCACTGGGATACATTTCGATGGAGCTCGCGAATCGCCCCGGTGGGTCATTTATGAATTCTTTCCCCGCATGCTCACGCTAGCTCACGCTCAAGCTCGCTGTATGGAACGGTAGCCTGGCTGTATACCAACGAGCGGCGGCGCGGTCTGAACGAGGAGGTCATGGGCATTGTTCGACGGCCCGGGCAACATAGTGCTAGCTTGCGTATAGGCTGGGGTTACGGCATGTTCTCATTCATGCAAATCAAGTAAACGGCCGAAGCCCATTCATTTGAGGCATATGGCTTTGGACAGAGAAGCAGTAAAGCAGGCCGATATCGTGTCGTCGTGCATTCTGTACGGCTAAATAAGAGTGGCAGGGGCACAGTAGCACACGATAGAGCAGGATACATTGAATTGGCAGTAGTTTCGAGGACATGATATGATCCTGGGATTGACTCACCTTGACCAACTAATCGGAACGTTGATAAGTTGGTGATTAAATCCGGGGAAGAGGGTGACGAAATCGCATACGTAGGATGTCGCTGAAAAATCACGGAAGTAGATCGTTGAACGTTGGCGATGGATGTTCCGGAGGTGCGGAAAACGCGAGACTATTACCAGGAGACCAAGCCTTGGGCGGAACATCCGGGCACGCGGAGAGGGGAGTCTGGGCTGTGGCGTAGTGAGATGTCGCCTGCAGATGGTGGCGTTACCGGATATTCTGGAGTCGGGGTCAAATCGATCTCACAAGCAGATGCCTGTGGAGGCCGGTGCGTAGCAGATGATTGTTTTGAAATTTGTGTCGTGTAATGGGGAATGTTTTCAGGGTCAAGGAAATCAAAGACTGATAATATTAGTGCATGAGGTCCGTATGCGCGAAGGGGAAGTGCAGCATGGAACGGCTGGGTGCGAACGATCGAGCACTAGTACGAAGCGCGACAAAGTAAGCAGAAGAACCGACGCGTCTCGGCAGAATACCAGTCCAAAGCTGCTCACTTGCTTTAGAACGGAGGTCACCGGGTTATCCAAATCAGCGAGTTGCACCGTCTGAAATATCCCTGGTGCCGCACGGAGATTCAAGAACAATGCTTCGACACAGAGGAGATCTCAGCGCATGGACTAGGCGATTTTTGGATATGCTATGTAGAGGAAAAGTTGGAGATCAATAAGGAGAAGCTACTCCAAGTTTCGAGCACGAGGCTACACAACGTCTTTCGATGAACGAGAAGCTGAGAGCATCCTTACCGGCGAGTTTGCCGACCGACTGAGCTGATCCTGAGCAGATCGCTGTGCTTCATCAAGGTCTGGTGGATGATAAGCATTTGCTTCCGTTGCCAGTGAAGCTGCCCGATGGATTTATGCATGCGCCGGCAGTATAGCACAGCGTTTCGACCGTCAGCTTGCATTATTCAGAATTGTTTTCATAATGCTCACCACGGCGTACGTCCCCTTCACTCGAAAAAATAAGGGGGGATAGGGAGCTGTGATTCGCCGCCTGCAAAAGACCTGGTTTGACCCTAATCTAGAATTTGAGAGGTAAGTCGGGAAGAGTCGGATAGGCTCAGAATCCCAAGGCCATCCGTGTCGCCTGATCAAACACTTCTGATACCGTATCGACATGGCCGAGGATGGATATTCAGCTAACGCGGTCACTGTCCGTGTGAGGCCTGGGGTGCTGCTGAAAATAGTTTTTATTCGGTCCTGTGCAAGAGAAAACCAGATGTAATTAGGAAAAAGTAAACGAGCCGCTGGTTCCCGCCTCGACGCAGCTGCAGCGCGTGTAGAACGCACACATAACGCACTTTATACTCCTCTGGGATAGACACTGATCGCACGTCAAGAAGCATTGAAGTCCTGGACGGGGGCGCAACCAGGCGCAAGCCCGTGCGCGTATTGGGAGGAGAGCGTGTATTAGGTCCGGCAATCATTCATCCGTGTGGGTGTGTCGAGTCAAGGGGCGACAGGGGGAGCTCAGGGTATCCAGGGCATAAGTATTCTGGCGGGGAATTCCAGTCGTCCGATGTCGAGAGGATAGTCGTGTATCATCGCAAACAGCGAGCGGGAGACGTAAAGATAGGTGTACCGAGCATAAGTATGGTACAAATTGGTGCCATGATGAAACGATAGAACGACATGGACGATCCTGCGAATGCTGAGGCCTTGAGGAGCTTTGGGGGAGTATCAAGGGAGTATTTCGTGTTTCGCGAAGCGTCGACGAAGGCAGCATTGCAGCACACGTTCCATCCTAAACCTGGACCAGGAGATGGTTATGGAAGATCCGACTCAATTTTGGCTGAGAAAAGCCACGACAAGCACTGACAGAGCCTAGACGAGAACCCAAGAAACGGCAGCATGGATGCTTTTTGATAGGAAAGAGGCAAGAACGGTCCATGTCGCAGGAGCAGAGCAGAAAACATAGCCGAAAGCTCAAAATGAAACCAGTCATGGGATTAAACCACGATCGGAATCGGATCTCGGTCCGCGACGAAAAGTGAAAGATGGATTTTACTTCACGGCCATTCCGCCGACCGTCCTTCTCCTGCGCACGGCAGTCGTCAGATGTCGCTTTTCCTCCTTGAACTCGTCCACTGAGTCCCTTTCTATCCGCCTGTTTATACCGTCGTTTTTTCTCTGGTCGGTTTACTTGGCGTCCCCCAATGTCTACTCATGCGTCGCAGGTCACTATAGCTCTTCTCCCCGTCTCTCTAGGCCTCGTTCACGTCCCCCGGTCCCGGCTAGCCCAATTATCACACCCCGTACTCAGGCAGATCTTGGAGCCCAAACCCACATTTTTGAACGTGACCTGCAACGAAATAGAGCTCAGTCTCTTTGCAGAACATAGTCTCCTATCCGACTTTGAGCCCATCGCGCGGAGGGACAGGCAGCGTCGTCGCTCCAGGTCCGGTTCAGTCGCGGGGGCTCAGCGGAAACACACTGCGACGAGCTCTGTCGAGCCCGTCGAGATCTCTTACGACAGGTGGAACGTCCTCCAGATTGATTCCCACTCGGATCAGCTTGGTATACCGCTACTCCATTGCCAATTAATTACGCGCTAATTATAATTGCATTCAAGATAATTCTGGCGCCCGTGTCCATGAACTGTCTGCCCCATTAGCTGCAGCCGGGATCTCAATCTTATACCAGTCGTCGTATATGAGTGATTTTATCTTCGTGAGCGTCGACTATGTTGCTGCCAGACTACCATTTGTTTATTCCAAATACCTATACGCAGGTTAAGGAGACTAGATTGCAAGAGGTCATGACTCTTCTTGGGTCCGCAGGCTTTGACCTCTATTCGTCAGACCCAAGTCAACTCACGTCGAGAGTTGTCTCGCCGATCCTCTCCCCGACGTCTACCGACGATTCTTCCTCAGTCCTGGACTTGAGTACAGATTTTACGCCGGAGGCAGGCGCAGTCCTCACGCGCACGCGGAGTAATACAGACGCGTCTATCACGAGTCTCACCTCGGTCATGAAGCAATTATGCGCAGATGACAACGTCAAGGACGGCCTCGAGCCGTCCTCCGTCGACTCGACAGAAACAGTCAATGATCCACATACAACTTCCGCGCGATCAAAGTCACATTCTCCCACGTCTGGGGAGGTACACGTTCTATCCCCGGACCTCACTTGCGTCGGTCTCACGGACGACGACGCAGATAACTGGGGTCTCAAAATTGTTAAGCTTGTCGCATATCCCGAGCTACTACCCTCCCGCGGCGCCACCCAACCCTCTTCTCTCTACTCAAAATTCGGCGACTTGACCACCCACCAGATATCCATTTTGTCAGACCCCCATTCCGGAGCCGAAATCGCGTATAACAACCGCGGTCGCCATCCGGCTGACACTGTATCGACGTCTGACGAATCTTCGTCCGCCTCCAGTGAGGAAGACGGATACTTCTCGCACTCCCCGCCCGGAAACCTTTCGACGTCCTCTCTCCCCTCCTCGGCATCACGGTCCTACCCAGACCTCACGAAATCGACGACAACCATGAGCCCTTCGTTCAAGCCCGCCACCAAGCGTCTCATTGCACCGCTTTCCCCCATCGAAGTCCGCCCACGACCCGCGCTCAATCACCTAGAAACTCCCCTTCCAGTAAACGCGGAGCGGCGCGGCTCTCAGTCCCGAGTGCCATTTTTCAGCTTCACGCGGACCTCAGAGGGCTCTTCGCTGACAACGGACGTAACCCTCCTCGCTGCATTGTTCCCTCCGGCGGAACGGCATATGGTCATATGTGGCGGCGAGTTAGACGCCGTCGACGACCGCTCGGGGCCGTTCCAGAGTCCTGACTTTTCGGACGAGGAGGATGAGGATGAGGCTTCACAAGGAAGCACTCTCAAATGCCTGCAGATTGACCTACGCAGGTTTGGTTTAGGCAAGTTTCTGTTATCCTTTATATCGATACGGTTTTCTGACATGATTCGCTGCGTATAGACAAGCACGGTCTAGTGAACCGTTTCTCGCGTGTTCTGGAGGAAAGCGGTATCAACCACATGTACAGCTCGACTTTCAAGACGGCCAATCTTTTGGTGAGTATTTCATACTCGCGCTGAGGTTCAAATACTCATGCAAGCGGCCGGAATGTCAGGTTGATAAACGGCATGCAGTCCGCGCTCAAGCTTTACTGCGTGCCTGTTGACGAGCTCTTACCATCATTCCCCGGTAGCCCTCCTTTCGGCTCGGCTTGCTCCACAAAATCTGCGCTTCAACGCATTGCATGCGACCAACCTTCATGAACCTGACGATCTGGATCCGTCCTGCTTAAATTTTCCATCTACGGGCCCGCAACTATATTACTTTTGCATACTACCACCCCTCTCCCTTCGACCTCTCCCCTCCCATCCCAAAACCAAAAACATGGACACATTGGACACTGGCATTCCCGGATTTCTTCACATCCACGACACTCCTTCCCTTGGTTTTGCGTTACTTATTACCTTCTGCGTTCGCTGTTCATCCTTGGTTTTCGATTTACTCTCCCTACGGTCTCTCCTTCCCATCTTTCGGTTCCATTCACACCGCATCTACTTACTTGCACCGTCATTCCTCATTCTGTATTGGCTTGTTGTAACCATTTGTGCACGCAGACATACAATCATTTGGATTCTCCCCTTGGCTTGGTCGCATCACTGTATATGTACTTCCTGTGTCGCCTTTCCTGTTGCCTCTTCCGGTCTGGTGGTTATGCTCGTGTACGGTGTCGCTGCTGTTTAATGCATCGGCTTCGTGGGCATTGTGTTCCAAGCAGTGCGACGTACTCTCCGCGACAAGTCCTCGACTAGCCATGTTTCTCAGTCTGCCACAATTTCCATACTGGGGCGATCTAGCATGTGATTCTGAGACGCCCCCGACGCGCTTGACGCGCCGAACTCTGCTGAACTTCAACTTTGCTCGAAACCTCTACGGTTCATGTCAGGCTACCTCCGTAGCGACGACAAACGATCGTTTTCTGCTAATGTTCGAGGATCGACTCCGAGTCGCACAACAACGCACTTGGAACGGCCAGAAAAGTTTCGATTGGCCGTGGAAACGGCGTTTGAAGCACGTCCACGCGGCCCCAGTGCGTTGAGACATCGACCGTTAAGCTGAACA
This sequence comes from Plicaturopsis crispa FD-325 SS-3, assembly GCA_000827205.1. Classification (NCBI taxonomy): domain Eukaryota; kingdom Fungi; phylum Basidiomycota; class Agaricomycetes; order Amylocorticiales; family Amylocorticiaceae; genus Plicatura; species Plicatura crispa. Next base: position 1,192,362 of record KN832554.1, read on the forward strand.
AAATCAAAATCTGCTTTGACCGCATCGTTTCTGTTCCATGGATAACTGTACAAGGCGTTACTTGGGGAGGATGTAGGATACAACCGCTACGGTGGAGCGTGAGGCCTGTGTGGCCGATCGGCTACCGTAACCTAGGCTGCTATCTGACAAACCGAGGGCAGATGAACCGTACCGTGTAGTCAGAGTGCCGAGAGGGATGCTGACCTCTACTACACGGACGTCGGAACTTGTACTTTTTTGCGTTTCTTTTCCCTCTTCGTTGAGTGTCGCTCAGGGTCTGACTGTGCCATTGGCAGGTGTTATTTGTTTACAATCATGGATGAAGACTGTAGCTGTAGCGTACTTTGGCGTAGGTATATATTATTACCCGGATGGGCGGGGGTATCTCTATCATAAATGCAACCAGTCCACTTTCGACGGTGGGCGCCTCCCCGACATCGAACTCGAGGCACCCACATTTGCCAGAGGCACCATGGACGGTCTGAGCATGCCCATGAGTATCTGCCAATGATGAAAAACATATGCGTACCTTCCATGAGCACATTGAAACGGAAATGCGGTCTTCGATAGCTGTTGCACTAGTCTCTGGCATTGCTCGAGTGTCAACGAGTCGTTGAACATGATGGCACCTGTACCTAGATAAGCCGCGGGATGGTAGAAGGCGGATGATGCATACCTCTACAAGCTTTGGAATTGATCAAGTCCAAGAGTCCTCTGGGGCACCATCGTAGAGCCTTCAGCCACGTAGCTCCATCATCGTTCGTGTCGGATAGCTGTTGGGTGCTAGTGGGAGCAAGCATCGACGCGGTGCCTTCAGTCTCGAGTTTCGCAAGAAAACCTTTGACCAATTCACGAAGTTCGTCATCCGTCAGGAGCTGCAGACCGAAGCATCGTGAGCTATGGCCGAGTACAGGAAATCAGAAGTGTTGCTTACCTTGTCGCCGACAATTTCAGGGATGCGAGACACGAAAACTTGCACGTAAGTGGGCCGGCTCTCGCCGTCTTCCTCTACCTCTTCGGGCTCTTCCAAACGTTGAAGGTCCACAAAGTGGATGCCCCAGCTCCCAAACGCTCGCTGCAAGTCACCCGACTGGGCCAGGCGACATGCATCGTGCCAAGTCAAAAGTATCGGCACGGGTGGCTGCAGCTCCCGCGTCTGAACACCGCTCGCATGAACTGCATCGTGCGAGGTGTAGCGTAGGAAGCCCAGACACAAGTCTCGTAAGAACCTCTCGACGCGGACACGTTCGTCTGCAGCATGCTGGTCGATCATAGCAAGCACCCGAGCTCTGCCGCTAGATGCTACGCGAGTGTCGTTCCCGTCATCCTCAGCAGACGAAGTGGAGTCTTCCTCGATAAGACACACGATGAATTTTCTGTCGACCTGGTTGAGGACGCGTGCTCTCCGCAGGTCCTCTTTTGCAAACCGCCGAGACGGTCCTCCAGGCTCAGAATTGTTGTAGCCGACTTGGAAGTACCGAGATTGGCTGTGAGCCGCGTGCCCATGACATGAGTGTTGCTGTTCACGGACAGTCGAGGAGTTTTTCTGCATCTCAGAAGCAAATGCAGACGAGAGTGGTAGGGATGGTATTCGGGGCTCCGTCACCGCGTACGTTTGGTTCGCCTGAGCACCAGTAGCTTAGTTCTCAAGGATTAAAGAACATGGGCCAAACACCCGTACCCCGAGTACACGCTTGATCCAGTCTGGCATTTCTCCGCCGTCGCGAGTGTTTGCATTTGCACTACCTGCATTGCGGTTCCCTGCTTTCTGGCGATGGCCCTCAAGCGTGCGTCTACGCGAAGGTGCTGAATCAGCAAAGTCGTCCTCAGGCACTTCATTCCCTCGCGGACGAGCGTTATGCGGGTACGAGTGGCCGGTGCGTGTATTGACGACAAAACACTCTCCTGTCCGAGGGTCTGTCCATAAAATCTCGTCGCCACCGGTGGTATCATCCTGTGAGAAGCATTAGTACAGTGGGCAGAGTGAATATGATGTGCATACCCGACCTGTTGGAGATATAGAGGTACAGATTCCACGGGAGTCTTGGTCCCACTGTTATGCCGTGAAGGAGGATGTCGAAGGCCGTTGCGGTCTGCTACGTTCCCGTCATGGATCTCCTCATACGCGACCTTCCTCCGCTTCCGAGGCGAGGGAGACTGGTCTGCGAGCCGTGTGCGCTTGTGCTTCTCGTGGGCGAAGCCATGTCGCACTAAAAACGACTGCACCGCAGAAAGTAGGAATGAGGAGACTGTGTCTTTATTCTAACCGGACGGTCAGAGGTGCGCGGAAGCCGAGGACCGGAGTGTGCACTTACGCGAAATTGCACCGCTGCTTTAGCAGGTTCAAGACAGTTGTCGATATCTCGCGGCGGGATGGTCAAGTTGAGGACGTAGACTGCACGCCGTTCTGTCTTCCGCGGAGACCGGCGCTGTGCTTCGTAGAAGTGTGAGTGCGTTTCATGCAAAAATGTACGGTGCTGTAACTTACCAGGGCGCGAATCCGTCTCCCCTTCTTCGTCGAAGGCCTGGAAATCCATGAGTCGGCCGCTGGAAATATAGCTAGGTACTTACATGTTTTGTGAATGAACTGGCAGAGAATTTGTTATCTATGAGACGATGGAGGTCCGTTGTCGTCAACGGATGCTTATTGATGTCTGAAATACACGAATAGTGATAGTGAGTATGCTCAACATCCCTAGCTAGCGATTAGACGGAGACTCACAGAGAAACTGATATGCCTATGGCGACCGGGTTTTGTATCAGTCTCAACTATTTCATCCACTCTAACGACTAACCTTCGAATACGCTCCGTCCAAACTGAGAAAGCCTTGCAACCTCATTTCACCAGCGCAGGTATCGATCTCTTCCACATGCTACACGCAGAGGTATCATGACACTGATCAAATTCATGGTAGCAAGTAAAGGACCCACCTGTGCGAGTGCTTTCCCGTACATGTGGCGGAAAGCAGCAAGGGTCGACGTCGTCTTGATATTGACTGTTCGATAACTGCTTTGCTTCCAGAGAGGGGCATCTACTCACCTTCGGTATTCTAGATATACGACCTTTATTGGCCATGGTTTCGCGTTCGCTGTTTGTATTTTCTAGGGAGAATGTAGCGTGCGGGGACACAAGAGCGTATATCTCCATTTCCTGGCGAATGCGCTCGAGAGTCTTTGTAGGCGTGGGATGCGATAATCGTCTGATTGGAAGCTGTAAGAGTAGAAACCTCATCAACGGATGATAGGCCTGAACAACATGGGTGGATACATACGTTATGGAATGCGTCGCGAATGCATACAACCGTGCCATGGGATTCCCGGCGCCAGCGAATAGATGATCCGTTGTACAGGCATTTCCCGCCCTGTGGCGTTTGTTGTTAGTGCTAGACTCAGCGTGATGTAGCACAGTGCTACCTTCAATATGATAGACCAGCTTTCGCGAGCTCGTGATGTCCGGGAGGAAATCTCCAGGCAAGAAAGCTCGGCGGCAGATGAAAGAGCTGGGTATACCGGCATCTCAATTCAACGGTATACTTGTGCGTGAAGCTATGAAACATACCCTCTCCTCGAAACCCAAAGGTTGAGACTGCATCCAACGATGCCGGAGAGTATGCCTTGGACGAGCCTGAAACATCCATGAGCTCCTTCACAAGACTCAAGGCTATGAAACATGGGCTGCATTACTCACTGTACCGGCCATTCTCGGACCCTACAGCCAGCAAGGCTAAACCGTCCTTACTGATACCCATCCCGTTGTCGCGAACCCAGCAGCTCCACTCTTCACAGTTGACTCCAATCTCAATCTGCGTTGCACCGGCATCGAGAGCGTTCTGGAGCAACTCAGACACAATTTGTGGTAGAGATGTCAGAATCTGCGTGGAACGTAGTTTCGTCCGGGTCGCGGTGGGTAGGTGTTCGATAGGCGCGTCCCGCGAGGTATCCATGGTGAAGTTGGTGCGATAAATCCAAGCGGTGCACCAATGCGCTTGAGTACACTAGTACTTATATGGTGACTCTGAGGAAGAAAGCGACGACCGAGATGGCCGCCGAGACCGCCGAGAAAGCGAACGAGATCATAACCATTGGAAATTAATGACGGAACTACAAGCGAGGCGTTGTTTGGCAAAGCTTCCGACGATAGAGTTTTAGACATCTTTCATTTTCCTCCGAACTTCGTCCAAATAATCAATTCATGGATGTAGCACTTTGGAAGCGATGAAATAGCCGCGATCCATACTATCTCGTAACCTGGCATATGCTTTCCCAGACGAGCGCATCTTACATTCTGAAAACTCCGAATCCTTTACCATCGCCATCCCATGTGGTCGGCGCTGCTGCCGAACCTCCGGAGGTACTGGTTCTCTCCCGTGCGGAGAGCGCAAGACCAAGCCCAACTACATCTCGAGTATCTGTGGGTTTGATGATCCCGTCGTCCCACAGCCGTGCAGTAGAGTACAACGCAGTGGATTGGTCCTCTATTTCCGTCTTGAGGGACGTGTGTTGGGACGGATCCCTAATGTCCGTCTGTCAAATCACATCTGCCGAGCCACGAGTGAAGGGACGTACTTCGACACAGATGCCATTACTTGTGAAAGCTGGCCGGACCCCATGACGGACACTTTGGCATTCTTCACCGCAAAATATCAGATTGGATGCTTCGGCGTTTGGGAAAGTATCAATACTCACAGGCCACATCCATAGGAACCTCGGTGAATACTGTGTAGGCATTCAGATGTCAAGGGAGAAAATTCTGAACGGCGATACATCTGCTTACAGCCCGACCAGCCATGCCTAGGAGAATGTGCAATCAGATAACGCTAAGCCAGTACCAGCCCCCAGGTGTGCGAGCTACTCACCATAATTCCCAGCTCCGAAGCTTCCGCCGACAATGACGGTGAACTTCGGAACGTCCGCACATGCGACGGCGCGAACCATTTTCGCACCGTCTTTCGCGATCCCTCCTCGTTCCGCTTTGGATCCCACCATATATCCTAGAGGAAGATTCGTATCTTGGTAGACTAGCGAGGCGTGGAAAGTTGCACTTACCTGTTACGTTTACGAGAAACAGGAGAGGAATCTTCCGTTGCGAACAGAGTTGTATGAAATGCGTGGCCTTTAAGGCCGAAGGAGAGAACAATATGCCGTTGTTCGCAACTATACCTACGGGATACCCATGCACATTAGCAAACCCCTGTGAAGTGCTTCAGTGGGATTAAGATTTGATATAGACCAGGCGTGACTTACGGTGATTATGGTTGGGCCATATTCCTTCTTGAACTCCCTAAAACGACTACCGTCGACGATCCGGGCAATGACATCCCGCATGTCAAATGCTTGACGAACGTCAGTTCCAACAATCCCATGCAGTTCAGACGCAGGATATAAGGGCTCCTCGGCCTTCGCTGGAGGCTATAGGTCGCTTTCAGCTCATGGCTCATCAAAGAATGCACGGAGACTTTTACCAGAACCTCCCTGCCTCCCGCACGTCCTAAATCACCTACGATGCCCCTCGCTATCGCGATGGCGTGCTCGTCATCCCGGGCGAGGTGGTCTGTAACACCACTCTCGCTCGAGTGCATCTGTCCGCCGCCCAAATGTTCCTCGTCGACCTCTTCGCCCGTCGCGGCTTTGACGAGGGGAGGTCCGGCAAGGAATATACGGCCTTGGTTGCGCACAATGATATTTTCGTCGGCCATGGCGGGCACGTATGCGCCACCTGCAATATACATGATGAATAACGTTCGGCAAAAAAAAAAACAGAGGATGCATTACCTGCAACGGAAATTCCATGCACGATAGCTATTTGTGGGATACCCAGTGCAGACATTTGGGCCTAACGAAATCAACTCGGGCAATGGGCGGGTTCAGGAAATGGTCTAACCATATTGTAGAATATCCGCCCGAAATGCTCTTTATCTGGGAAAACCTATGTCGATGTGAGCCACACGAAAATGATTCTAGTTGGCAACAGCCGTCACATTAGCTTGGTAGGGCAAGGCGGCACCTCCGGATTCGACTATGGTGAGGAGACTGGCCAGTCAGTACCTACTGAGCAATGCACAACAAAAACCACTTGCCAACGTAGACGCAGGGCAGCCCATGTTCTCTTGCAATTTCTTGAGCGCGAAGGTGCTTCTTGACCTACGAACACAGTGCGGTGCCGAGACTGTCAGTAACTCGCTGACATACGAAACACACAGTACACTTACAGTTAAGGGATAGTATGAACCACCCTTCACAGTCGCGTCATTCACAACGACTACACATTCGCGACCTGATATGCGGCCAATCCCCGTGATGATTCCTGCGCCCGGTATGGCCTGTCCAGGATACACATCGTGCGCGGCCAACGCAGAGAATTCGAGGAACGGTGTATGAGGGTCCAGCAACAACGAGAGCCTGATAATCCACGAGAACTCGTATAAGCAATGCGATGCAATGGCACATATCAAGGCATGCGCACCGTTCTCGAGGGAGTTTCTTGCCCTTGGCTCTCATCCGCTCCGAAGCCTTGGCCCCTCCTCCCAGTCTCGCGGCAGCGGTCTTGAGCTCAAGGTCCGCCACGAGAGCATCCATGTTCTCTGCCTTTGCGACGAATTCAGGAGACGATGGCGAGATGAGCGACGGGAGGACTGAGGCATGATACCCTCGCGTTCGTTGCCGCGCAGTGGTCCGGAGTGTGTTCTGCAGAAGAGACAGCATCTTCTGTTGCCGCATTGCTTAGGGTGGCGATTCCTTGGGACGCGATGAGCTGTATTTATGACAATGGCGAGGAGGAGGAGTCGAGAACAAGGAGTATAAGTATCGGGCGGACCCAAGGAAAGCGGGGAACCTGCATCAAAATAATGCGGGGTACTGCTCCGAAAGTTCGGCCGTAAGCAGTGAGCACAGTATCACAAGACCGCGTCTCGATAGCGTGTTTGCAAGCTCAGAGCTCAGATGGTCAAGATTTTGTCTCCAAATAAATTATTCCTGTGTCCAGTCATTTACCATGATATGTAAGTAAGGTTCGTGATGATATAGTGCGTCGAGCGGAAGGGGGAGAGGGGGGATGCAATAGCGACTAGAAATCCTTCCATTCATCCCAGTCATCCTTTTTCTGGGCAGGGGCTGATGATGTGGTGTGTGCAGTAGACTGACCGCTTTCATGGCGTCCCCCATCAGCATACTCGCCGAAGAAGTCGTCCTCCCCGCCATCATACAGCGCCGAGCCTTCACCGTCATGATGTTGTGATAGCGCGCCATAGCCCGAGCTCTCCGGACCACCACCCACGCGACCCCGGACCGCACCGACGGCACCTCCTACATGCTCAGCTACGTCGACGCCAAACTGTGTCTTGGACCATTGGTTCGCAGACTGGCCGACAAACTGGGCACGCTTCTGTGCTTCAGACATGTATCCCCGAACATTCGCCTGCAGCTCCGGGTCTCGCACCCGCTCCATTCCGGGCTGGATGACATTCTCGGAGACCACTTTCGAAGCGCCGGCGATGGCTGCAGAGAAGAGAGACCAGCCCTTCCCTAACGCTGCTATAGGGTTCTCCTGTATCTCGTTGAGTGTCGGTGCCGCCCGAGAGGACAGGCCGTACGACGGATGTTGCGAGTCGAGCTGCGGAGAGGGTGTACTGCCGAAACCTTGGTACTTTCCACCCTGAGACGGTGGGAGATCCGCAGGACGCGAAGCGTTTGCTTGGCCGAGAGACGCGAAATACGACTCGTTGGCTGATTTCTGGTCGGCAGCGAGATCGGGTGTACCGCGTGGGGAGTGATTGAAGGATGCGGGGGATGAAGAGTCGCTACGCAAGGCACTTCCAGTGTTGGTACGTGCGGAGGCGCGAGATTTACGGACGCCTTGGGCGGAAGAAGGGCGACCAGGAGATGCCGGTGTATTTGCTGGAGAGCTAAGTCCTGCGGGTGGAGCAGAAGGGGCCCAATCCTTGCCGGCTAGATTGGCGTCTAGCTGAGAAAATACGTCAATCGCTTGGTCGCGGCGCGCCGCGATGTTCTTGGCATACCTTTTCACGATACTGAGTTGCTGCCCAGGAAGTGTACGTGTCGTATGGGCTAGATCCTTCCTTGTAGCCGCCTTGGTCCGCAGGCGTATAAGATCGCATAAATTCTCTGAATGGCGCGTTTCCGCCCAGCTTCATGCGTCTGATCTGTTCGTCTTGCCATGTGTCCATCGAGACAGACCGCACGAAACTGCATGTAGGTTCAGCATTCTGGTTCAAATGCGAACAGCACAAACATACCTGATATGCACGCCAAATCCACGATGCGTACCCGCGCATTGCAAGCACAGAAATACAGCGAAACTACACAAAGGATGTGCGGTGAGCGCACGGCTCCGAGGAAGGGTCTGGACTAGGTTCCGGGCTCACCTAAGAGACGCCCACTGAGGGTTCGGATTTGAGCAATCGTTGCAAACTTTGTTCTTGAGATCTTCGCGTTTTATGAGTTCTTGGAGCGCTTTCTTCGCCGCTACCTGGTCTGCCATTGAGAGGATACGATGAGGGATATGGAGGTAAAGCGGACAGCGCTGGCAGACTGATGAAGGCGGTGGCGGTCCCTGACGCTAGGAACTGGCGCGTTTTGGTCCGTTCGTCGCGGCTCAAATCGGGAGATCTCTGGTGAAACTTGGCACAATTCGTACGAATCGCGGCCATTAATTTAAACTACACCGCGAGAGGAAAGCTGCAAGCGCGCGGCGGTGAGTAGAACAGAATTTGAGTCTTGTTATTTGAGTGCACCGGCTCTTGGTCTGCTACCACCACCATCCTCCGTGCAAACGCGAGAATAGAATTTTGGTGCGTTTCACTCGCCCTTGATCATAATTACTCGAGCTCAGATTTCATGTAGGCTAAGTAACGGAGCCGTTCCACAGCGTCGGGTCCTCTCCGGTCGTTCCCCGCCCTTCTCACCTTCCCACTCAATCCTCAGGTCAAATCGCAATAGCCGTGATACCTTCGTCGCCGGCCTTTTCTACGTGTGAAATAGTCGACTCTCCTTGTGCTATTAAACCTCGCGTCTTGTCTCGAATCCTGCACAACTCTACCCCCCTGTTCGGCTTTTCTCGCTCTCGCAAACATGATCCAGAAGACAAACGCTCGCCACGGGAGCACTGCTGTTGCACCCATGCGTCAGGCAGTCACTACCGAAGTCCCGGAGCAATGGGGCCAGTGGATAGGTCGCAAGTTAGTTCCCTCGTCTCCCTCTGTTCTGGACATCTTGTTCAGCCATGATTTACGGTGCGTTATTCTAGACACTATTCCCTCGAGGTCACACAACACCCTATACGTGCTCGCATGTGCGGTTTTGGTGATAAAGTGAGTCTGGACATGCTTGCACTGTTTTCCGCCACTGACGTCTATACATGGCAGGATCGACGACCGTTAGCGCCAGCGGTCGTGGCCAAAATGGTTGTTCGACTCGAAGACAACAGTATTGTGGACGTATAGTGCGTCTGTGAGACTTGGCTCTCACACCCATGCTGACCTTCTATTCTTATCGCGAAGTGACCTCGACTGTTCATTCTTCCTCGTGACTGTCGATCTGTGGTCCGCAGATGGCAGTCAAGAGATGAATCTCGTCCTCCACCCCTCATCCTCCGATCGTTATGCGCCCACAAATACCTCAAAATCCCGCCGTCGGGGCATGAGCTTTGTTGGCCCGCCACAACGTTCCTCACACCAAAGTCCAGCGACGGCAGATTCGACACCGACACCCTCTCAATATACTACGCAACCTGATAATCAGGTGTGTGAAGAGATTGCTCACATTCAGTTGAAATACTAAAATAATACAGCCTGGCGGAACACATTCTGCCCTGGCTCCCCCCACTCACTCGTATAATAACCAAGGCTACCCTTTTAACCAATCAATACCGGCCGCGACCTTTCAAACCTCGCAGCCATATACAACCCCACCGGATCAGCATCCAACATGGGGATATAACACATCATCGTCCCATGCAGATCGCGATAATAGCTTCCCTCCCACGGTCTTGCCTTCCATACATTCCTTTGGACGTGCAAATGCGCCTTCTAGCATATTGGGCCCCGGAGTCAGTTCAGGACCAGGGGTAGCAGGCGACCCGTGGAACTCTTCTAATCGTGACGAGGCAGAACCACCGTACCGTGGTTGGCACACCGAACCTTCGTATCCCGGAATGGGCAGCGCGCCTTTCAACGCTTCTTCCCTTGACCCCGCTCTTCGCGGTTCGTCCTCATCATTCTCACATCCTGATAGCCGCGAGAGTTGGGGGTCTATTCCTAATATCTCGGGGAGATCAACTCAGTCCTCGTTCGCAAACGCAGGGCCAAGCACTCAGCCGGATAACCAGGTGTACGCGTCTGCATCCTATACTCAACAACCTCCCCCTCCCATATATCCCTCCCCATACACGCAGAATGCCTCGTCCTCAGCATCTACCATTCCGCCACTTCCGCGTCACTCCTACACACGCACCCTTGTTGGACCGCTATCTGCAAATGCCTGCAGGCTCATGGACGAGCACCGCAAACCAGGGATATTCTTTTTGTTCCAAGATCTCTCTGTTCGGACAGAAGGTACAGCATCGAAGCCTACATATTCGCTTTGATTTTCTGACGCGTGCTTACCTCCAGGGACTTTTCGGCTTCGATTAAGACTTATGAACGTTGGCGCGTACGTTTGCATCGCTCACTGATTGACCGCTATGATCACTGATACGTTACCAGTCCGCCCGCACCCGAAGGGGGTGCCGTTCGAGTGCATACCGGCGTTTCTCCTGTGCTTGCTCAAACTTTCACAGAGCCGTTCGAAGTATGGTCCGCTAAGAAATTTCCCGGTGTACCAGGTTGCATTATCACTTTATATCGTACTTCGTGGAATTTATACATCCTCCCCTCCAGACACTACCGCCCTTTCCATCGCCTTCGGAAACCAGGGCCAGAAACTCCCCCTCGTGAGTGCCCCGTGCAGCATCACCATCCCACCCCGGCACTAACCTCACGCGACGCGCATAGCGGAACCGACATGGTTCCAGCAAACACAGTCAGAGGCGTCGGCAACGCGACTCTGATGGTTCGGACGACGGTGATTCGGACGGAACGTAGCAAAGCTAAGCTTTCACGATGTAATAGCTGCGCGATGTACACAGCAGCAATGTATCCCTCGGGGCGGTTGGAACTCATAGACTCGATTAATGCTTATAATGCTTCAAACCGCTTGTAGCCCATCTTCCGGATCAGCGTCCGCTCGTAGTCCCGTACAGCGTCCACGGTATGTGGGAAGTCCCTCATGATGTTCTCGAGGGTACGGATGGCTAGTTCACTCTTCTGCTCCCTAATCCCGGGGTCGTCGCCGAGGGATTGCGATCTCTGCTCGCCCGCCTCCAGCGCCTCAACGGGGAGGCCCGACTCCAAACGCCCCAGAACCATTGATAACACGGACAGAGTGGCTTTGTGAGGGGCCCACACGTTCCACGACGGCGAGATCTGGCGAAGAACATGAAGAGGGTGTGCGAAGTCTTCGTTGTTCTCCCATTCCTCCGGGGCCATCCACGGAGTCTCGCGCAGATTCGCCTCTGTGTGCCGTGCGTCGGTGACTCTCCGTTCAGCGTCGTGGCGGGCAACATTGGCGATTTCGGTGGGAGAATCGTCTGTGGGCGGGAAGTGCACTTCGACTGCAAAACTGAGCGGAGTGCCGGGATGTCGATCTCTGGCACTGAGCAGCTTCTTCGCCTCGCGCTGATAGGGTAGGATGACCTTCTCGAGGACCCCGAAAGCGCGCTCGGGCTCGCCAGCACGAACAAGAGCCACTACCAGATGATTCCAGTTATGGGAATCGAAAGCGAAACCTTCCAGCTTCAACTTTCTCCACGTCGTGGCAATCTCAAGATGCTCCCCAGCCGACGATAATAAGTCGACATAAATAGAGAGGGGGATGCAAAGAATGTTGGCCTGGCGGCGCAGGTACGTGCGCTTGGAGTCCGATTCAACGAGTGCATCGACCCTGGAGTAACGTAGACCGAGCTGGAAGATCTGCAGCCATATTTGACGCCCAGCCTCGATATTCTGTGTCCGGCGGTATGCATCGAGGAGGGCCGTCAAGGCGCCTAATGTTGGTTCACCACCTGCGTCCAGCATCGCTTGGAACAGTCGCTCTACCTCCTCTGGATTCTGTTGTCGTGCAAACACGTCCATGAGAGGACGGTAAACGTAGACCAGACCAGTACTTCGGCTGAAGTCCGGTTCCAGCCACGCCCGCACGCCCTCCTCTCCGACCATAAGACTGTTTAGGAACTCCTCTGCAATGCGCAGACTCTCCTCCGTCCCTTCATTTCCGTACGCCTTCAGGATAGCGGCGAAAGTGACGGACGTCGGCTGAATCTTGCGCTCCCGCATGTCGTCGTAGACAGCTTTGGCACGCACCTTGTCGCCCATGCGCAGAAAGCCCGACATGATAATGGTGAGGACGTAGGCATTGATTCTGATATCGAGGTGCCCCTCCGTCGCCATCCTATCCATCTCCGTGAATATATTGGACGCGATATCCATCAACTGGCCATCACAGGCCGACTGAATGAGCAAGCAGAAAGTGCGCTCGTCGGGCTTGACGTTGGTCTTTGTGAGCTTGTCGAAGAGAGCTGATACAATCCTGAATGGTGCTCCGATCAGGACGTACGCCTTAAGGAGTGTGTTGTAGACTTCGATGGTAAGCTGTCGATGGCGGGAACGCGACGACACGAGGTAATCGAACGCGCGAATGGCTCCTTTCCAGGAGCCCGCGTTGACGTGGGCATACATCAGTGAATTGACCATCCGACGGTCGGGGACCACACCCTCGTCAATAGCGCGGTTGTACATGGCCTCCGCCGCAATGGGGTCCCCGCGCTTGGCTAGAAAACTGATGACAATTGTGTACGACGCCTGCGTTGGGTTCAGACGGGCTGCACGCATCTGATCCAGTACGACCGCGATGGAGTCCACGTCACCGCGCATGGCAAAGCTTTTGAGAATGGCCGTGTAGACGTAGTGCCCGGGCTTGAAACCCGCCTGGGTCATGATATCCAGCCAGTGATTTATGCCGGGGAAGTCGCAGGCCTGCGCGTGGGCGTATATGACGATACTGAAATGGATCATCGTCGGAGGCTGCTGTCGATGTCCGTCTTCGCCGAAAAACTCCTCGAATAATGCGACAACCTTTTCGGTCCTTCCCACCGCCGCGTATGCGTGCATGAGCATGGCAGTGTCGGACTCCGATACCCAGTTATTCGCATCCAGGATCGAATAGAACTCTTCGGCGCGCTCAATGTTTCCCTGGTGGGCGAACAGGTGGAGGCCTGTAGATGGGGTATACGCAGTGCGCACATTGCGGTAGGACTCCTCAAACAAAGCGTTTGCACGGTCAAAGGCATTCGCCTGGGCCAATGACCGTACGACGGTCATCTTCAAGGTATGCCACACTCGGAGTTTCAGCTTTATCATCTCCTGGAGGAGATCGTAGGCCTCGTCTGCCAGTTTGAAATGACACATGACTCGGCACAATAAATCGGCCACCCCTGATCTCTCCTCCCAAGGTACATTCTCCAGGCGGCGCCGTACCACAAGCCTGGGATTGTCGACGGTCTCGAGGATTTTCCATACCGTCTCCTTGAAGGACACCAATTGTTCCCAGACTACTGGAGATGAATGGGGATATAGGCCTGTAGCGACATAGCCTCCCAGAATAGACCATTGGTCGGCCAAGAAGTCGACGACCGCGAGAGCGTCGAAGTGTCGAGATATGGACTGTACGATGCGGTTGTAAACAAGCACGGATTCTCCCGTGTCGACGTATCCATCAGGCATGTCTGCTATCTCGCTGATCCTGGTGCCAGCCAGTCGCGGTTCTCCGCTGAGAGCCATGGCACGGAGTGAAAGGCATGTCCACGAGTAACGATGGGCGGACTGTGGAGGAATTTCCGATTCGATGCCTGCAAGAAGGGCCCGAAGGCGACTACCCCATTGATGCATATCCCCGAGATTGGAGCCGGAGCTGTTGTATAGCAGCTCTACACGGGAAGCCGTTCTCCCCGCAAATGCAAGCATCTCAGGCACTTCCAAGCGACTTTTCCCTCCGAGGTCCACAACACGAGTATACACGTCCCAGGACGCTTCAAGGTCAAAGGCGTCGGTGGATTGTTGACAGACTGCAGCGAAGTCACGCAGTGCAAAATCAAGTTCCTCTGGTGGCTTCGGTGTTTCGGGAGGAGGCTGGGCTTGAGAGCTGTAAGACGCGTGTCGTCTCGGAGTGACACGGGGGTTATTGAGCAGTAGGCTTGAGGTAGAGGCCACTTTGTTGCTGGCATTACTGAGGTATTGACGCGTCCTACGTCGAAGAGGTCGATCTCGGCACGGAATAACTTCCTTCATCATGAAAAGCCGGTTGCGCTCTATTGGCAGTTAGATCTGTATGAAATTAAGAAAGCAAATGGAACGCACTTGAGCACCACAGCGAGTGTCGCGCGTTACAGACATCCTCGTTCCCTGTAGGAAAACGCGCGCATTGGTCGCAGTCGCGTTCCCGCTCGTACTCGAATTCCTCGACAGCCTTCCCCTTCCCTCTCGCATGTGGCGTGAAGAAATTCGGAGCGATGGGAAGCCCCATTCTCCTTGCGCCGAGCTGAATGGCTACGCTATGGCTGGTGTGCGGCCGACTTGAGAGAAGGGAGTTTATGACGAGAGCAGTCAGAGGCTCAACCATGGAACCCGTCGAGACGAGCACCGTTTACGCCTGAATTTCAAAGAGGTCAGTACACGTCCTAGAGAGAAAAGATACGCCTTTTACTGACCCAGAGTGCCCCGATTCCTAAGTAAATATTATAGTCGGTGTATGGCAAGTGTATGGTCGAGGTGTTCGCCGTTTTGCGCAACGGACTCGGCTGCAAAACTCTAGAGCACTCGCGTGGGTATTACATAATCGCACATATCCCGGTGTCGACTAGCCGGCAAGGCGACCGTGACGGGACCTCTTTCACTTGACCACCACCCAGCCACCACCAACGCATCTGCGCGTTCAGTACTTCAGTACCAGCGCTCCTTCATTTCTGTCGACTTAGCTTGAAATACTATGGCCACGTCTCTCAACATGTCTAGCGGCTGAGTGGAACCATCAGCTACTGTCAGTGCTACTCGGAGTAACCTCGTAGTCTGGGTCTCTGTCCATTGTCGGGGCGACGAGTTTTACACCAAGAGACTATCCACTTCGTGCTGCTGCATCCATCTTTTGAAGTCTTAGCGGCGGATGACCCTCCCAGCCCAGTTGCACATTTTTGAAGTTCAACTTCTTGAACCTGGGCCTCAATACGTCGCTGAGTTGCAATTCCCAAGATCTGCGAGTCTATCTAGATTTCATCCTGGAAACACACCGCTTACCTCAGGCTACAACTCAGGCTCTGAATCGTACTACTCGGCGTTTGACCCTCAGCCTTTTGCTGAACAGTTCAGGGACATAAGGATCCACCAGGATCCTCAGCTCATCTCAGTAACGGTTCGATATTGATTACGATCACCTGTAAGCGTAAATTATTCCGAGCCTTGCAGCTTTCTTACTCAGGCTTGCTTGTCATGCCCGTTCTGTTTGTATAGCTATCACAGAGGTACTGCTTGCTTGCGGACCGACGTCGTTCTGACTCACATCTTGCGACTCAATCACGCGTTCACACCCACAGACTTAAAGCCTTGCTAGCTTTCGTCGTTTCCGTCACACGCGCCTCCATCTCATCTCAGCTACACAGCCTAAATGACTAGCATCCCTCCGCATGAAATCGTCGTGGTTCCCGCATTTGGCCAGGAGGGTCGAGATGCGCTCAAGGAACAGTGCTTCGAAGTACGAATCGAGGTATTTCACCGTGAACAAGGTACATAACATGCTTTAGCTCCCCCCACAAGCTTCCGGCGTCAACGTCTAACCGTCCGACCAAGGCTTCCCGCTCGACACCGAGATAGACGAGTGCGTTCCCCGATACGTGCGCGCAGTCCGCCCGGACTAACATTGGCGCTTGCTTCCGCAGCCTTGACGAGACCGCCACGCACTTCCTGCTCCGGCTCGTTCCCTCGCAGACGCCCGTGGGCACGATCAGGGCGACGCGCGCAGAGAGCGGCGCGTACTACAAGCTCAGCCGCTTCGCGGTTCTGAAGGAGTACCGCACCTTCAAATTCGGCCGCGAGCTCGTTCTGGCGCTGCACGACTGGGTGCTCGAGGACGCGCGCCGGCGTGGCGTTAGCGGGTCTGTGAAGATTGTCACCCATTCGCAGATTCCTGTCAAGGGGCTCTACGCTAGGTGAGTGCGCGATGGTATACTCTATGTGCGATGAGATAGTTCTGATCGACAGCGCATACTTCGTTCGCGTAGATATGGCTATCAGGACGAGGTGCGCCGCCGCGTCCTTTCGCGTTCTGAAGCTTCAAAGCTGATCCGCAATCCTCGGTCGTGCAGGGCGACGAATTTGACGAAGACGGCGCACCGCACCAGAAGATGGTCAAAAAAGTATCGCTCCCGGCATAAACCCTGCATATTGATACTAGGGAACGCAATAATCGTGTGTACTAGAGGGGGGAGTCGAGGGGAGTGTTCTAGAAATACAGTCATGGGACGTAGTATACAAGCAAACCGAAGGTATTTACAAGAGTCCGGGGTCAAATCAACGTAAGGTCATAAGTAAAGCAAAGCACCAAGCAATCGGGGCGAACACCATATTAAAGCACCCTCTACCCCAAATGAGAAAAAACAAGCATCGAAGTGAATGAAGCACAAAGAAAATCAAGATCATGAAATCGATATCAGAAAAATATCATCAGGACCTCCTGTACCGATCTGCTCCATCATCGGTCCCGAAGCCCTCGCTCTCACTCTCTGAACTGAATGAGGCGGAGATGGGGCGCGATGCCCTGAATGCTGTCTCAGCGGGGCTCCCAGGCAGGATACTGAAGTTGATGCTGGAGCTGTGGCCTGGTGACCCCTCCTCGTACAGCCGCCGCGCAGCCTCGTAATCGAGTTTCTCTTGCTCAGCCTGTGCAAGGAACGGCTGCAGAAATGTTAGCAACTGGTCCGACGGTGAGAATGCCAGATAGAAGTACCTTGCGCTCATCGTCCGTCATAGACCGCCATTTTCCGGCCGCGAGCACACTCTGCTTCGTCGTCTCCGTCTCGTCGCCGAAGATGTCCCTCACGAGGGCCGGGTCCGAGCGGATGCGTTGCAGGAACATGAAGTATGCGCTAAGAGGCTTCTTGGGCGCGTTAGGGTCCTTGATGTTGCTCTTGCGGGACTTCCCGGCCTTCCGCTGTGCAGCACGGAAGGCGTTCTCGCGTTTGATATCGTCGGGCGTAAGCGTGCGCATATAGGCAGCAAGCTCACGCTCGCGCAGCTCTTTGGCAGCCTGAGAGCGTCGCTTGTACGGCTAAAAAGGGGGAGGATGAGTAATGCTGTAAGGTACATAGATGCAACGTGTCGACACGTACCTCCTTCTCCTCAGGGCTGAGGCTTGCGTACTCCTGGCCAGCCTCTTTGGCCGCCTGCGCGACGTTCAGTTTCCTCGTGTTGGAAGCTTGCTGTCGCTGGATCCAATCAGTGAAGTAGAGCTGCCACGCGGACGGCGCTAATTTGGGAGGCCGCAGCAATGACTTTGCAAGTGCTGTGTAACACATGTCTGTGAGCCAAGCGATCAAGCAAAGGTACAGTGGGGAATCTGCGTACGCGTGTCTGCGGGAGCGTCGATGTTCCGAAGGGGATCTTCCGGCACGAGTCGTTTCTTCCGCCGCACGGTCGCATCGCGGTCGTCGCTGACGCTCACTGACTCGGCGCGCCGGCTGTACGGTCTGCTTTGCCCCGGGGAGCGGATGTGGAGCGGCGACGGTGCGCTGGACGACTGGAAACCGATCGGGGTAGAGTCTCGCTTCATGGGGAAACGATGCCGCCCGATAGTGTACGTGTCGTCTGGATGCGGCGATCGACCAGCTGGCGAATGCGAAGAGGCTGGGCGAGAACTCCCTGGGCTGTCCCAGAGGTCGGAAGCCCACACTGGGGGGTGCAGTGACGTATCGCGCGGAGAAACCGAAGTGAACCGTTGAAAGACTTTGGATTCTTCGGGGGGCGATGCGGAGCGGGGAAGGGGGTGTGTGGAGGCGAATTCTGACGGTGAGAACGACGCGTTCTGCGGGAAAGTCGAATGGCCGAGGTACGGCACAAACGAGGGCGGTGTCTGCGGGTCGAGGGGAGGGCTCCGGATGGGAATGGGCGAGGTTGAGGGCTCCAGAGCGGGGAGCTCGGGCTCATTCAGCCAGTTACCGAGATAGAAATTGGGGTCACCGAACTCAGGCAGAGCCGACTGCACACCCCCCATGCCGGAGAAAGCGCCAGAGTCAAAATCTCTATCATTCGGAGTGGGTACATCGAAGTTGAAAGCATTGTATGAGGAAGAGGGATATACAGGAGCAGTATGGGTATGATGATGAGCGGGCGCGCTGTAGTCGCGATACGGATCCCAAGAGGGGGGCGACGCGCCGAGATGGTTCCCGTCGTCGAAATCGAGGGGGAAGAGCATCTGATCGTTATCTGAAAGCGGGGAGTCGAGATTGGCGGCGTCGTCGAAGGACATGAAGGGCGACGCGTCCTTCATGTCACCGTTTGGACTTGGAGCGGCAAAGGCAAACATATCTGGGGAATAGTCGCGGCGAAACAAGGAAGAGGACATTGTAGTGGGGGAACGGAAGAGAAGGGGAGGGCGGATGAGTGGTATATAAGTAGGGAGCGGTGGCGCAGCAGGGAAGCGGTGAGAGGGGGTGCCAGCAAATACATAGGACCTGTATGTCCGGGAACCAAGCTTAAGAGGGGCTCGGCTCTGGTGCAGCAGGAGCGGCCTTCGAATGATTGCCATTTCCGTCCGTCTACTGACTCGGATTGAATCAGCGGGGCTGCCGTGTCGATACCCCTCGAGTGCGAATGCTGGTTCGCGGCTTCGCACAATAATATGCCTTATCGAGACCGACGACATAAGACCCCGACACGACCGTTCAATCTGGGTTCAAACCGCCTCGAAAACGCGAAGAGAAGCGGTCAGATACGAGTCCACAGATGGCGGGTCAGATCCTTGGGCCTGCGCATTCGTACGCGAACGGCAATTCCACAAGAGATCAAGATAGAGGCGCCGTTAAGCACTCCGTACGTCCGAAAGGGCTGTGGGCACAGATACAGAAACAGAAATCGCAGCAGATGCAAAACACGCAAAAGGACAAAGTTGTTGACTGACTTTTCCACAAACTGACCGGATTCGCGGATTCAAAACCGACATGTCACACAAAGCGCCGGCCCTCAACAACCGTCCTTGCGGTAATTTTGCCCCCGTCGAACGGTCCCTTTTGTCCCCCTCAGCGCCACGGCGCTACCGGCAGAAGTCTGAAAGCCAATCCTATGCGCTTTTGACGCGAAACAAACGCGCGGCGGAACTCTCATCTCACCCCCGAACGAGTCGAGGGTCAATATGCCGTTCATATACTTATACAAATCCACACTCTGCAGCTTCGCGATGCAAGGATATCATCGGGGGATTCGGAAATAACCATCAGATTTATAGAACCACAAACGATTCTACTGGCGCATAGCGGTCGTTGTTGTAGACGCTTTTACCAGGCTGCGCAATCCAAGCAAAAGGTGCCCGAGAAAAAGTAACGCAAAGAAGCAGGACGGAACGAACGGAACGCACAATCGATCAGCACTCCAAGTTCGGATACGCGCATAGAGATGGGGATACGCACCTGCCACCCCTTGACATCCTTCATTATCTCCTTCTCCCGCGCCAATGCTGCCTGCTGCCGTCTGTACGTGTCTCGGTCGCCCTCGGCCAGGAGCAGCGGGACCAGGTGGATGCGGGACCACGTTTTCTCCCTCTGCAGCTCCCTGCACATAAACATAAAATGTCCACAATTAGCACCATCTTCCCATTGTGGTAGGCGGACCGATGTCGGGCCTCAGGCTCCTGATAAGAGAACGGCGCGAGGCGGCCGGATCCAAAGAAGTGCACGTTTCGCATCGAGCGGAGACATGACGGCACACGTTTCACGTCCTCCTGACAGAGGAGGCGTGACACACGCCACTTCGGCGGCGGAGAATCAATAAAGAACGGACACGCACCTTCGTTCAAGGTTACCCTTTCCGAGCTGGTACCATCCGTATGTACAGACGGCTGCGACACCACCGAGGACAACAATGCCTCCTGGGCCGCGAAATGGAAGATTTCGTTTATACTTTACAGCTTCGAAGCCCCCCGCAGGGGGCATATCCCTGTGAACGAGTGGCACAATGAGGAGGGAAGCCAGCACGAAAAGGAGGAACAATGGCGCACTGTCGATAGGGAACGGACACTGCAATGAAGCTATATTGAGCACAATACGCAGAATGCTATCAGCTAAATGGACTCACTGCTCAGCGTATGCAGCCAGAGAAACGAACTGAAGAGGTTTGAGTGCAAGGCAAGTTCAAGGAAGTGTTGGCGTTGGCGTCGCGTTGTCCATGCTAGCCGGCCCTAAATTAATTTCACGTGGCGATTCTGCTCAGACTCAACGCCACAAAAGCAATTTGGCAAGCCTCGAGGTGTTCAGCGTTCAGCTGCTCCCAAATATTGTCGGAAATTGTGAGACACGTATCACCGAAAGTGCGATGCTCTTGGCCGAGAAACGCGTGTGTTTTCCAAAAGCCAATTGGAAGCGAAATGACTAGCCTCGGAGCTATCTGTCTCACGATGCTCGCCGTTCAACATTGCATTGCAAACCGTCTTGAATTCGTCTACGTTCTCGTGGTAAATAAGAGGATGCAAAAAAGGGAGTCCATGCGTTCCAGAAGCGAGATTTTGGAGGACTAACGCTCGGTGACTTGCCCGAAAAGGCACGCGCGTGTAAATAACCGGACTCAACGCCCAGGGCCAGCCAGCGAAACCAAACATCATGTAATACATAAACGGGGGGCGAATGAACATCAGTCTGCGAATACACCGCCTTCTTTCGCGTCCCAACTATCGCCACCATGTCCAGACATCCTTCCCCAGGTCCTTCCCATGGTCACATCTTTCAACCTGTTTCTACTCCTTCAACTCGCTACCAAAAATCTAGGGCTTACATGACGGGCATAGCCGCCGGTGCGGAGGATACAAAGTATGCCACCAAGTACAAAGAATTGAAGAAAAAGGTCAAGGAAATCGAATCCGTGAGTTTTTGGCGTACCGTTCTCGATACAGGAGAGGTCTTACTTATGCGTGTACCTCTCAGGATAATGACAAGTTGCATTTCAAGGTGCTTCAAGCCAAAAGAAGCATTCAAAGAATGAAGTTGGAGCGAGCGTGCGTTTGCAAATGTCCTGAGAGGTTCCAGGCATGCTGACCGTCTATCCCCTTAGTGTTCTTTACGAGCGGCTCTCCGCAGTTCCTCCATCTCCAGAACTGCAAGACCGTCAAGCTCTTCCTCCGATATACCCTGGCCCTGGTGTGCCCCCGCACGAACAACAGGCACCTCGACCACCCCCTCATCATCACCCCCATCGTGAAGGACGTGAATCCAGGGATGCTTCCGAGCAGGCCTATTACATGCAGCAGCAACAGGCTCCGTATAATGAAGTTCGCGTCATGGCAGGACCCGATGGTCGACCTGTCCCCGTCGCAGTAGAAACACCTATGGGTCCGGGCGTCGCACCTCCCTCGCACGGTCTTGCCCCTTCTACGCATCACAGGTCGAGACGCACGTCTGGTTCGGGCAACGACGCGTCCCGTCAGCTACCGCCCTTGTCACAGATGGCTCCTGTGCAGCATATGGAGTCGTCGCAGAGGAACCACGGCCATCCACATAGCATGCATTCAAGCCCCCACATGTCTCAGCATCTGGGGCCATCGCCAACACAGTCCCGGTCGCAATCCACCTCGCGCTCGCGCGCACATCAGAATCCGCCGTCACAGTCATTGCACAGCTTCGGGCATGGCCACCATTCACAGCAACCTCCCCCTGAGGCGCTTCCCTCGGTTCAGCATGTTCTACACAGTCCGTCGCTTTCTACAGACCGCGCACGGCCGAGCAGGCGACGTGATCACGACGAAGGGCATCATCGTTTGCCAATGCCATCACAGCCGGCGCACCCACACTCCCACTCGAACTCACCCACCGAAACGAGAAGCTCAGGGCGAATTCACAACCACCAGCGCATCGGGCCAGGGGCGAACATCAATTACCCAGACGAACGATACGAAATCGAAAGGGGCAGAGAATGGGAACGTGACCGCGAGCAACTCCACTCTCCGTCTACGTCCCACCGCCAGCGGCGCCAGGAGGACCATATGCCCACATCGCGGGTGCGTGACGACCATCCGTATCACGGCGATGCACCAGGACCGTCGTACCCGCGTCCTGTGCTGTCACGCTCGGGCACACCAGGCTCGGGTTCAGGCTCAGGCTCCGGGAACGGCGCAGGGGACGATCCCGCTGCCCCTTCGCGGGCGGATTCGCGAGCTCAGCATCACTACGAACGCGAACGCGAACGGGAGAAACCGCCGCGCGGGTACCGTGACGCGCCGACGCGTTCCACGTACCACCCCGGCGCGGCGAACAACAACACTAACAGCGGCAGCGGGAATGACAATAATAGCAACATCGACTTTGTGCACGAAGACGGCCGCTCTCCGCTCTCGTCGCGCGTCTCGCTCGCGCGGTCGTCGTCCCGGAAGCGCCCCTGGGACGAGATGGAGGTGGACGAGGACTATGACGTCGATCCGCGCACCGGGACGGCGGAGAGGGAGGGTGCCATGGGCCGTTCTGCTGGGTATTTATACGAGGACAGGGGATCGAAAAGACATCAACAGGACAGGGGTTCCGCGGTTGATAGAGAAGAGGGCATGAATCGGGAGTGATGGTGCCACCTGCTGGCGGAGGGCGGGAGGATTCCGTATTTGTCTGTTCGCTTAATGTTCCCATATCTGTCGGTCGGCTTCGAACTCGTGAGCCTCGTTTTGCGTTAGTGTTATGGTTATCTTGTTGTCCATTGTATAGCGGCCATACTTGGTAGAAATTGACCCCGGTTTTGACTGTACAAAGTCTCCCCTCGACTTCTCGTGTCTTGAATGGAGTCCCTTGGTGCTTGTGGTGGGAAACCTTGCTATGATATCAAAGCAGAACATCGGAAACGGGCGGCCGAGCTAATACCTTGCCATAGTCGACATGTCGAAGACTTGCAGATACTCACAGTTGGCTGTGCATCGACGTCATCGAGCCTTAAGGTACAGCGTCCATGTATCGGCCACAAATCCATTCGATTGGACACTGGGCGTCGAAACGGATCACAATATGCCCCCAACTACTGCGTACGCCACAAAACCTGCAGTGGCGTATGTCGAGGACAGCCCAGTGAACACGGCACTATCACGCCGTCGATCGCTCCGCCGACACCTCGAACCTAGTGCACATCTCGGGAGCAGCAGGCTGCACGCCATCCCAGAACGCGGCCTGGTGCTCCCAGTATTCGCCCAATGCCTCCGATGGGTCGGTCGGATCGTAGTCCTGCAGCATCGGTGCCGGGCACACCTGGATCTGCCCTCGCTTGATCGCTTCCGCCAGCTCGACGCCGGGGGAAATTAAGTCCAGGATGACATCCATGATCGCCGGCCTCTGGCCGAGCCAATTCGTGTCGAGTTCGACCGTGCGCTGGGCTTGGTGCAGCAGGAGCCGGGCTCG
This sequence comes from Plicaturopsis crispa FD-325 SS-3, assembly GCA_000827205.1. NCBI lineage: Eukaryota > Fungi > Basidiomycota > Agaricomycetes > Amylocorticiales > Amylocorticiaceae > Plicatura > Plicatura crispa. The sequence continues at coordinate 1,216,090 of KN832554.1, forward strand.
CGACTCTGCGGCTGGCTCGGTCCTGGAGTCGCGTGCGCGTGAGCGCGAGGGGGCCCCCGCGCTGCGTTTTCTGGTGCCCGGGCCCGCCCTGGGCGCAGGTGTGCGTAAGCTCGCGTGATGCGTAGGCCGCGCGCGAGGATTCCCCTTGCGTCTACAACACGACACGCCACAGTGTCAGCGACGCCCAGCGCGATCGCTCGGTGGAAAGTATGCTTACCGTGTCTTTTTTGGCCCGGCGGGCTTCTTCGGAACGACGGTGTCTTCAACGTCGCCGGGACGGAGGATAACATGAATAGCCATGATTATGATAGAGTGTGATTCACGCGTATCGGGAATTAGTGTTCGAGTGAGATGGAAGGTGCAATGGGGAAGAGGAGGGCCAAGCGGAGGCCCTCCTTCCCCTGTCGTAGATCCGAGACATTTGGACCATTTGGTAAGGACACGGTTTAAAATCGTTGGTTGACGCGATTAGTGTGCGGTTGGTTGCAACTGAAACTAAGCCCCCTGGATGGCCATTAGAAAGCAGAATATCGGAGAACGGGAGCCGTGGTGCACATACCTCGTTGACCGATCGGAGGACCGACACCAAGGCTGTCCATGTTTTGTAACAATATAGCACGCGTCTTCCGCACATGTGCACCCGGTAGGTCAAGCAAATCTTGCGCCGGAAGCATATGTTAGATTCGGAGGATGGACGAGAACCTGTTCTCGGAATGTCAGATAGCTACGCCGGGTTATGCAGACGGATGCCATGGTCGTATCCCCGGGGAAGACCCGTCACTTACAATAAGTAGCTTGTAACGCGTTTATGATACTGCGCGTCATGAGTTCATGCATGCACATGGAACGTGAAAAGGTCATCTCGGATTCGTGGCGCCGCGTCCGATGCCTAATCGCACTTGACATTGATAATCCCTGCTATGGAACGGTGTTTATCAGCGCGGTGCGTTTTCAATGGAAGGAGATGGCAAACATGACCTGGAACATGGAATATGTGGACAACCGTTGATGGTCCGAGATGCGGAACAGGAATCGTCAAGGACTTCTTTCAGAGGTTAGTTCGAAGTCGATGTCCCAACCGGGGCTGCTTCACAAGCAAGCAAGTGCCAAGTGATCCTACGGTGCATGTTGACAGAAAGGAGTGCAAACACAACGCTTTCACTTGCTAGGAGAACGGTGAAATCCGAGCCACCACCAGCCACGCCTGTCATAAGCAAACATACGCACTGTCGGAAGGACCAAAGTAACACGCGCTGCGCAAGGCTTGTGTTCGTTCTAGCCCCTGCTATCTCACTCCTAAGACCAATGACACTGGCAACGACAGCTCACTGGGAAGTTGGTTGGTTGGGGAAAGCCATGAGAGATCCGGTGTGATAGGCAAAGCACTCCGATTGTGTCCGCTAGAATTACCCGGCGTACCGTACTTAATAGATGAAAGGCAACGCCACCGCATCCTCTGCACCGCACTCCCAGAAACTACCGGTATACATGGTCCGCTAGGATGAAAAAGCAATGAGAATGGACGCGCAGACATGTATGGGACTAAATGGACGCTCACCGTGTAGATTGGCCGCAATTTCCGCTTCGGCTCGGTCTCCATTTGCGAGGAGCTTCTCCTTGTTGTACAGGAGCTCCTCGCGCGTTTCTGTTGAGTACTCCTGGTTGTTCGCTGGCCACTGATATCAAAATGGTGCGAACAGTTTATAGGCATGGAATGCTTACTCTCTACAATGGCATCGACAGGACATGCTTCCTGGCAGAACCCGCAATAGATGCATTTCGTCATGTCGATGTCTGGGCACGTGTGGATAAATATAACTGCTACATTCAAGATTCCTCAGACGTACCGTATTTTGTGGTTCTCCTGGAACCATCCTGGCGGGCCTCACTCTCGATGGTGATAGCCTGTGCAGGACAGATGGCCTCGCAGAGTTTGCACGCTACGACCAACGGTCAAAAAAGCCCGCAAACGTCATTACTTGTGCCAGGCGCACCAATGCAGCGCTCTTCACCGCTGGGGTATCTACGAAGAGCGTGTTCTCCACGGAAACGAGGGGAAAGAGGACCTTTCTCGAACGGGTACATGATGGTATACGGTTCTCGGAAGAAGTTCTCCAGGACAATCCACATTCCTAAATATTAGTTGTAGCGATTTCGAGCTCGATACCGACGTGAAACTCACCACGGAGAATCTCGGTGAAGAAGAAGAGATGGACCGCCTTGTCAATCGCGCTCTGACTGTCTCTGAAGTGGCTGAGATCTACACCGGGTTCGTCCCGTGCGGTGTAGTTAGCGGTGCCCTGCTGCACCCGGATGGCACTTCGCATGGTGTTCTGCGGGTTGCTGCTCGAATTTCGGACTTCTTCTGACATTTCCGCGCGGCGAGGTGCGGACGTAGACAGTAGGCGGTGGGCCACGACCCGAGACTGGAGCAACGAGGAGGAAGGCGGTAAAGGACGCAAACGAGACGAGAGTGTCGCCACAGCGCGGGCGCGAGCAAAGGACGCCATGGCGGTCAGGATGAAGGAGAGTTTTGGCGTTGGGCACGTCGACGAGCAGCGCAAGAGTTCGGAACAAATGTTTGCCACGCTTTGGCAATATCTTGAACCAACCAATCACATCGCTAGAAACACCAAATCATGAACTCTGGGACGGAATCCTGAGTTGTTTTTCATGTCGAGGACCTCCATGCACAGCATATGGGTTGCATAGGTAGACTTACGAGAGTATACAGGTGCTCCCTAATATTTGGCTGACAATCAAATACAAGTCGAGCTCATCGGGGAGCCCGACGACGACGAGCATTATGTGGCGTGGGATAACGGACTTCGTCAGATTCTGCACTCGTTTCCGAAGGTCTTGCCACTATTTTGCAGCTAAGATCATCTAGCACCTTGTCCATCATGTCGACGGCTACTAGCAGCAAGGCAAAATCAAAAGGGCCTCCTCCCTTGTCCGACCAAGGTGCGTGCAGTGCAAACATGCCTCTCGTCGCGCTCACGAAATCTGACCAGTCAGATATCCAACAAAATTACTCGCGCATGCAGGGTGATCTGCAGGCGCTCGCAGGAAAAATTGGGGAGCTTGAACAAGAGTCAGAGGAACACGCGTACGTGTCTCTCGTCCCTTATGTGCTCTACCTGACCTCACTGGACGTGGGCCCACAGGTTAGTGTTAACTACCCTGAATGAGGCGCTCGCTGAAGAGCCCGATCGGAAATGCTTTCGGCTGATCGGCGGTGTCCTCGTCGAACGGACTGTCAAGGATGTCGTACCTGCGCTGCAAACCAACCGTGATGGGGTGCGTCGTCTTCGTCGTTAGTGCATAGGTCACAGAACGCTCATTTCTCCGGCTTTTCAGATACGCAAAGTCATTGCTACCCTCACAGACCAATACAAGGGGAAGGAGCAAGATTTCGACAACTTCAAACGTGACTACAACATCCGGCCTGTAGCAAAGGCATGAAGGACTTTTAATCGGCGGATTGAACTAGCTGGTATGTCGAATGCGACCAAGCCCTTCGCGCATCTGCTCATGCTCGTCTCCTCGTTGCTCAGAGATTCTTCTACGACCCTGTATCATCCGTGTATTAATCAGACCGTAGCCTACCACAAGCGCGCCGCTGATCGTGAGAAGTTGGTGAGAAATTTCTGCACATGCCCAAGGTATACGATGCTTCACCCTATCTGTGCAACTGTCGTGTACCATGTTGAGAGTGTACGTTCTCTGGTATGTTGACTGCTGGCGATTTTTCGACACTGTTAGTAGCCACTCACGTCATAGATGTCGCGTAGATTGAAATTTGACGCGTGCTTTATCTGCGGCGCTGTCTCGTACCATGCATCGGTACAGACGCTGCAGCTGTTCTCTCCGTCTTTCCACAAGACGCTCGACAGAGTTCTCTTCCGTTCATCGGTCTTTCCGAACAGTTTTTACGCGTTTGTGCATCTCGCGACGATGAATCCGATGATGCTGGTCTCAGGAACCGCACGTGTCCCGGGTCCAATCTGAATTTTCCATGGCAATATATATTCCCAGCGGACGCGAGAGACTCTTTCTTCACTGGAACCCACAACGTCCAAAGTTTTCTGCTCGTCTCACAGCTTTCCTCGCTGACGGTTCTGCCCCGGTGCGACGCCTGGCCGTACCCCCCTCATTCATTACACACCACATTCTTTTACCTCGCCGCCATGGTTTTCGCCGCCCCCATCTTCCTCCTCCTCCTGGCCCTCTTATCGCCAGCGTTCGCATCGCTGTCCACACCGCATCGGAGGTCCCACAGGCTCGTGCGCGCGGATGTCGCGTCGGAGTACCTGACAGCGCACAACAACATACGCGCAGAGTTCGGCGCGAATGCGCTGACATGGTCGGACGACTTGGCGAATAAAGCGCAGACCTGGGCGAACGAGTGCCAGTTCAGACACTCGGATGGGATGCTGCAGTCGGAGAGCTACGGCGAGAACCTCGCTGCGGGCGCAGGATGGTTTTCCCCCGCGGCTGCCGTCCAAGTCTTCACCCAAGATTTCTGTGCGTCGGAATGTGCCTTCATTCTACTTTCTGGGCACTGACCGTTGCGCGACCCTTCAATTCTATAGCCGAATATTCTCCGGAAAATCCTACCTACAACCACTTTACACAGGTCGTATGGAAAGCGACCACCCAACTCGGCTGCGCCTCCGCGAAATGTGACGGTATCTTCGCCGCGGAGTGGGGGAAGGCGACATATCACGTCTGCTTATACGATCCGGCGGGCAACGTTGTTGGAAACGCCACGTCCGTACCATCAGCTCTTCCATGAAATTGCTAACCGCTAAATGCATTTTTTACAGTGCGAATGTCCAAGTATGATTGCCTTTTTTCCCTTTCGCGTCATTTATCTCGTCTTCGCGGCAGGCGTTCGCGGAGACCGCCGTGCGCCGCCTTGAAGCCGGCCTGCCGCATCCTTCCTTGATTGAGTGGCTGGTGCTGCTCAAACGTTCGACACATACTTATGTTGTATTCTTTGGGACCACGGATTTAAATTGGGACTGTTTTTTTTCGGAAACAACATACCTTTCCTGGCGGTATCCCGTCAGCGTTAAGTGTCTAGGTGATGCGAGTCTATGCCAATGGCCACGCTCAAAAACTTGCAATGGAGTTTCGCGTCCGAAGCCAGGTATGCATGTATGTTCCTGTAATAGCTGTGTCGTCTACCGGGTCACCCAGGAATAAATTAGGTATGGTATACATCATGTCAACTGGCAAGCGCTCTGCTTTCGCCCTCAGGAGGCTCCGAGTAGCGTTTCTCAACCACTGGGACGCGTTATATACGACGGCCGGCATTAGTCTTCGTGAATCTTCACCGCTTCCGCAGCGTTGAGCAAACCAATATCCCCCAAGAACGTACCGAACCTAACCAAGAAGTAAGATTTGTCCCCTCCGAATGTAAGACCGTGGACTGAGCATTTATCGTCAGTTGACAAAAGACTCGGAACTCGCGAATGCCAGGAACTCACCCGCAATAGCAGTCTTCATCCAACGGGAAGTCCTCTCAGGGTCGTCCATAATTAAGAATGCATGTGCTATGGTGACTAGAGTTAGGATATAGTTGTCCGACGAAATGATTGACGCAAAGGACCCCTCGCCGCTAGCGATGGGCGACTCTTTGGGAGGGGCAACAACACCGCGAATGGTCCTGTCTACAACGCGAACACCGACGCTCTCCAGAGCGCTGAACTCCGCTTCGATAGATTCCTCCAAGTACGCGGGGTTCTCGTTGAGTCGCAAACGCAACGACTCGCCGAACAGGTGATAGACTTGCCACATATCGGGACGAAGAGCCCCTCGGTCGGGCGAATACGCAGATGCAATGTCCTTCACAAGAGTCCTCAGGCGCGCGAGAGGTGCCGTAGTGTGCTGCTTCAAGAATTGGGAGATCAAGCGCTCGCGCCGCTTGCGCGTCGATGCACCGTCTCTCCGATCATCATCGCAGAGCGAGCAGTCGCACCCCGCGACCATCCACGTCTTCATGGCATCTTCGCGTTTGCGATACGTGTCCAGTCCGGATGTATACGACAGTGTGATCTCTTCGCCCGCGCGGATGGTCGCCTTGGCGCGGATCACCATGAAGTCGCCCACGCAGAACCACGTCGAGTTTGCATGGCATGCGTGATTGAATAGAGAGGGCAGAAGGTACAGACCCGTCGCATTGTCTGCTGGTCCTTTCTGTGGAGCGGAGGGGTCGAAGATATTCGTGCACTTGGGGGCAAAGAGATTGTGGCTGCATATCGACTCTAGTCGTGTGATATCGATATCAACAGCCGGATGGAAAGGGAAAGATTCTGGGAACTGAGGGTCCGTCTCGATGGCGGGAGAATACGAGGAAGGAGTTTCATAGGCCGGTCCGCCGTATAGATCGAAGACAGAGTTATACATGTCGGGGTTTCCGTAAAGTTTCTGGATGGCGCGAGATAGTACTGCGGCTTGAGTACGCGTACTGACGCTCTTCCGGATTGTGTCGAACGAGATCAAAACCTCCTTTTCAGATGGTGGGAAGTCTACGTCAAACGCAGAGGCAAACGGTTTGGCAGCGACCTGGCAAAGTCCATGGCATCAATAAGGAGAGAAACGAAACTCGCAAAGATACTGACAAGCAGATCTCCTGGAGATATGTCTCGGGTAGCGACTATGCCTCTGCCGCCTCCACGATCTATCATTTCTGATACATGGATAGAACCCAGATAATCTCCAGCCTCGACATGAGGCGAGATTTGCGCCTCGTTGAATAATCGAGTCCAGTCGTAGTCACCGGTCGCGCTCTCGTGAAAGCGAAGCCAACAACGATCTATCCACGCTATAGTATCACGGTCCCCGGGCTGCGAGCGGAGCCATTGTGCAAACAACTTCGCGGAGCCAGTGTAGTCCCCCCTACCGTAGTATGCCTTTCCTGCGCGCCATAATGCCTTTTGGCGAAATGATTCGTCGAGAGGGAGACCAAGTACGTGCTCTGCATCTGCTTGAGCTGCAGAGTAATATTCCAGACGCAAGAAAACCTCTGCACGGTTGAGGCGGAGGATGTACGCCGTAGGGTCCAGCGCGATTCCAGATGAATACGAGAACATCGCCGCAAGCCACCGCCCAGCCTTGAAATGCGTATCGCCGCGAGCTTTCCACGCATTGGCTGAAGTTGGAGTATGCAATGAGCCATTCACATGGCTTCCTGTCTTCCACGACGTTCCGCGCGCCAGATCACTGTGAGGCCCTTTGAAAACGATATCCGACGGGGAGTCGACCCGAATGATAGGCCTATAGCCCTGCGTTGGCATCTTCAAAGTAGGCTCGCGGATCGCTAGCACGGTGCCCACAGGGAAAACGGCGGCTACGTCTTCTGGAGACGATCCCATTCCTACGGAAGGGAAATTGTAGATGGATAAGTCGCGCACTTGGCCGTCGGGATCTTCGACGAGCTGCAGGCGTATAGCGAAACAGAGTATGAATAGTCATTCTTCCTGGAAGAGGTTATGAACGAATGACCATTTGAACGCTAACGAGCCGGGCTGACGAATACGACGATAAGTTTCATATAGTGACTTCATACGACAGTAAGGACATACTGCACGGTGTAATCGATCGGCAGAGTAGGAAACGACCCTGGCCAGTTTTATAAGAAACTGAATGGAATAGCAAAGGCTCAAGCATTTACCTTGTGAACCTTTCGAACAAGCATCTCAGAGAGCGAAACTGAAACAGGATCAACGCTGCATCTGACTCGGAGGTAGATAGCGAACTTACTGATTTTGAGCTGTTCTAGAGGTGTGCTACTCGAGTGCTTAGCGAATCCAGTTATGGACTGCCGCACCAGAGTCTCCGGGGAATGAAACTGGTCGGTTGCGAATTGGTGTACATATCCGAAGTCCCTCATAAGCGACGCAGGACTGTCGAAGGGCACCTTGACTGGATCGAGGCTCCGGTCATACTCCGTCCATGCCTCGTACTCTTCGAAACGGCGTTCAAGCTCATGTTCCGATAGATCTGTCTCAAAGGCAGGCGGTCGCCTTGGTCCAGACGAATGATTGAATGGCTGCCGTTCCATGTTTTGAAGCTGCTGGGGTGTTACGCCCATGCGAGACATCACAGCAGCCATGGCATTGGGATCCATGCTGTGCGCAGAGTACTAGATAATGTGTCTAGCTGTAACAGATCAGTTAGTGTTGAACGTCGAACTTGGAAGAGGTGCTCAATGCATACCTGAAGCTATCTAGTCTCTCAACTTACCCGGAGTACATGATCGTCTGCAGGTTTGTTAACATGTCAGGTTCTCCAATGGGGGAATTCTCAGATCCGGGCAAGGATTCGGGCTTCACCGAACGAAAGACTCCGTCTCCCTGAGGCCGACGGGCCGCGGAGTCAGGTTTACGGAACGGCAATTTTGGCGTTGGCCTGCTCGACTGAACACCATAATTCCGCACTGCGACGAGCAGTGCGATACTACACAGCTGCATATCCTGTAAGGTGATTGTTGATTTCCGCTTGAACTGGACGCGTCGGATTCGCCGCCGCTACTCAACGTGCAGCCCTCAGGAATACATGGCCAGGGACCCAGAGCAGCGCCGAGTCGCTACAGACGAGGTCACTCCTCTCAGTCCGCCTGAACTCATCGAGCACGCGCGCAGAAAGATTCTTGCGGAGGTGGAACGGCTCGAGGCGTCCATACTGTCGCTCAAATCCTCGTACAACGCCCTCGCGCCCATCTCGAAACTGTCGCCAGAAGTCCTCTGCGAGATATTCTCCTGGTACCGCTGCATCCCCGAGGAGGATTTCCCCGTAAAAGTGACGCATGTCTGCAGACACTGGCGCGCAACTGCGCTCGCGCACGCGAGGCTTTGGAATTGCCTTCCAGCCGAAAACATCGATTGGACTCGGGAGCTGCTCGTCCGTTCTAAGGGTGTACCATTGGTGGTTGACTATTCCGCGGACGATGGCTATGCTCAAACGTCTGCCGAGTTGGTGCTGTCGCACGTATCAAGAGTCGCGAACCTGCGCGTCACGGGCAGCTGGCGCTACGTTTCCGCGCTGCTTCGGGGTGTATCCGGTCCTGCGCCTTTGCTAGAATGTCTTCACTTAGACTGTGGATACTTACCCAACGCAGGAGGTGACTGCCCCCCTCTCCCGGAGTCCTTCTGCTCCGTAATGACTCCCAAATTACGGCGGTTATTCCTATCTTCGTGCCCTCTCGGCGTTCCATTGGACTCCTTGTCTATCGAAAACCTCACTCATTTGACTCTTCGCCACATTTCTCCATTTTCCGATGTAACGATCGCCCATATACTCAATGTGCTTGCGAAGTCGCCGACGCTATTGGAATTGGAATTGGGGTGCGACAAGTGCGCTCCGGGCGACGACGCGCAAAGTGGTTCATGGCAGATCGACCTCCTCTTCCTTTCTCACTTGAAAATTGACATCCCGCTGTGGGCATGGACTCGGTTGTCTCGGCACATATCATTCCCTGTATCCACCACCGTCGATCTGTGTCTGGCGCGGACGCAGGAAAGCGCTTGGGAGCTCACCGTCCCCCTTCCCATCTCCCTTCCGACTCCCACCTCGCGCGATCTATCTGTTTCACCATATTCGACGGAGGCGCATGGCCTCTGGATCGTCACAGGGCCTCGCAGTTGCGTGCAATCCTGGGGGGCCGGGTCAGCCGTGGATTTCGATGTGGCACCTCGGATCAGCGTAGCGTTGGACCAGCCCTCCGACCGGGATACCGCAAAGTTTGTGGCGGACATATGCAGCAAGCTCCAGTTGACGGAGTTGCGCACCGTCACCATCTCCGGTATCGGCACCCTCGAGGCACCACAGTGGATCAACATGTTCTAGCGCTGCATGCTCGTGGACCATGTCGTGATAAGGGGGCCCACGGAACCGTCTCTACAAGGATTCATCGACGCCCTGGTCGTGTCATCCAAGACACTGGAGACGGACGCCAATGCGGAGCCTTTCCTGCCGGAGCTTCGCGTTATCGAGATTATGGAGGTCAACTTTGGCGTTACGCGGGGGTTCCTCGAACTAGGTCGCCTTCGCGATGTATTGAAGACCCGTGCGGACTATGGCATGCCGGTGGATACGCTTCGCTTTACCCGCTGTCGACGCTTTGGCCAGGCGGATGCCTACAGATTCAACGGTATCGTTGAAGTCGAATACTGATATTGACACCTGTGCGATGGCGGCGACTGCGGTGTTGCGCTAGCCACGCAATCAATGCGGGCGGGGACTGCTGTTTCCCCAAAACTATATGTTGAACTCAGGCTTGTGGTCAGAGTTTTGGTGTCCACTTCTTGCTATCGATCTACACGGAGTGACGTTAGCAATGCACCTCCTTTGCGTAAATTGGAAAATGTCTCGCGACCAGCTATGCTATAGCTATGGTTGTTGTCAGCTCAAAGGCTTCGCGACGTTAATGCTGCTCAGTACTACTTTCTCAAAGGCAGACACAACTGTCCACAACTTCAAGGGTCTCATATAGACACGTGGGGGGGAAGATCTCATCGGGGTGGCATTGGCCTCAGATCCACACTTCATATATTTTCGCAAAAATCAGTCGAAGTACATAGAGCATGCGCGTTACAATCATGCGCGTTACAATGAGTGTGTACATTGGATACCATTCGCCTACACATACCCAGGAAGCTACCACAACACCCACCCTAGGCCTAAATCCCAAACGTCTGCACCACTTCCACAAACCCCCCAAACCTCCTCCCATTCTCCTCCCCCCACTCCTCCTCTGGGAACCCCGACAGGTGCAGCGTCCCCAGCGGCAACCCGGCGTCTTCACGATATCCCGAAGCCTGTCTAGCTGTAACGGCCACCCCTCCTATTATCCCGCTGTTATTCTCGACCGCCGATTTCGCAAAGGCCACTTCGGCGACAAAGCTACGTCACCGCCCCTGTTGACTACACGTGATGAGCTCACCGACCAATCACATCGCACGATTCACCTCCTCTCCTCGACGCGTCCTCCCTTCATCCTCCACCCTCTCAAAACTATAAGTAGGGAGCGACTTAGAATCGTCGCTCAATTCCTTTCTTCCTTCCCCCCCACCATCTCCCTGCCATCAGGCCCGGATTTCTTTCCTCGACACTTGTCCCACCGCTGTCACAGCCCCTTGAGGTCGACCCCTCATTGTTGGCAGTGCATGACGCAAATTCAACCGTAGCGAGCTCCAGTGAGCGCACCCAAACGTATCCGTCCTCAACAGTGCTAGCACCTTGGGCCTCAATGGCGCGTCGTGTCGTATCGTGGTATGTGCAATGCTCCGTATCGCGTACATGCCTGAGCTAAACTTACACCAGGGTTCTCGTCGTTCCCAGGTATGTGCCCTTCCTTTCATATCGTGCTCCAGCGCTGATGTGTTCGTGCCTAGCGTTCTTCCCCGCCTCCCGTTCAACTTGCTCAACGTGTTGCATCCCGGGCCGTACATACATTATAACGGTACTAGTCTCGCCTGCACACAACGTGAGTTGCCGCCGATTACGCCTCTTCATCTTTTCTAATGTCTCGTTACTCTAGTGTTGTGACCTTGCATCAATGTTCGGTAAGCCACCGCATCTCATTGATGCTTGCTTGTACTAACATGTCCGGTTACAGCGCATTCTTCGGGCCCACCATGCATCGTGTCACCTCGCTTGCATCCTTCAGGAGGCATCCCCTTCACCCACCGCCGCTACCGTCCCCATTTTTGACCGTCTGCGATTGCTCTCCCACCACGGCGGGGCGTCTGGCGCCGGCCTTTTTGCTGATGGTGGTGGTACTTATACTTAAGGAACAAAAAATGGCTTGCTCGCTAGGGGCCTGAGCGTCCAAAGGAGGACGTGAAAACAACAAACGCAAACAGAGAGGTCGCGTCTTTGCACACGTGTTGAGACATGATCGACGACGTCTCATCCAAAACAAAGTGAAGCCATCCATCCCATTCGACTCTGAGATTCACTAGGCAGCCCGGTCCAATATTCACCGTCACCGCACACACACTCCTCGCGCACCGCCTTCCCCTCGAAATGCCCGCAATCAAATCAAACAAGTCCGTTCATTGCCTCGGCTTCGCATTTACCGCTGCACGACTAATTTCAGCGGCCACAGGGGCAAACAACGCGCAATCGAGGAGACTTATACCGCGCCGCCAGTAAAGAAACGTGCGTCATCGCATTGTTGTCGATATGATTTACTGACTTTTCGTGATAGCGAAACGGGCAGAAACGAAACCGTGCCCCGTATGCAAGGAACCCATACCCATCCGCCTCCTCCACGCGCACTCCGTCCTCGAACTCCAACGCGTCGACGACATCATCAAATCAGTCGGGTCTACAGAGGTCCTCGACGATGACCGCGAAGAGGGGTGAGCCTCCCCACATTCCCTTCCTCCGACATGTCTAACCGTTCTACAGCCCAAGCACCAAAACCCGCCGCTCAGCACTCAAAGCGCGCACCTCCCTCCGCGCCATGCACCCGCGCAACGGCACCGCAACCGACACGCACCTCCTCCACGCCATCAAGCGCCGCCGCAAGCTCCGCCACGCACGCCTCCGCTACGAGGAGGAGGTGGACGTACGACCGGACGCGGAGATGGTGTGCCCGGTGTGCATGCAGGTCGTGAGGGGCGACACGGACGTCGCCGAGGCGCACATCGACGCGTGTTTGGCGCACGCGAGCAGGGAGGAGGACGTGGATGTCGAGCTTAGCGTCATGGATGGTGTGAGTGTCCGAGGTGAGTACCCAATCTATCGCACCGGGCCGTGTATGAACGACGCACAGGGACGGGCTTCGACATGCGGAATCGGAACGAGCAGGACGTCGAGGACGAGGTGGACATCGACGGGGACGACGAGGCTGTGTTCGGCGATGTCCAGTTCACGGAGGGAGACATCCTCGGGCTCCCTCGTGAGGACGGGGAGGACGATGCGACGGGATCCACGCTACGCGATTTAGTCGCCAAGGGCAAGGTCGTGACTAGGACGACAGGCGTCGAGGGCGTGAAAGCGAAGGTGGAGGAGGTCATGGGCCTCGGGGACGCAGACCGGATGGACCTCGCCATCCTCACCGCGCGGCGAAACAACGATACCCCCGGCTTACTCCTCGCGCTCGAGAACAAGATCAAACAACTCGTGCGTCCTCTCCACTCTACATACTCTGCGTTGGGCACACCCGCTGACTGCATCCACAGGAATCCATGCGCATCTCCTCCACCACCTCCCTCCTCTGCCGCATCTGCCTCGACCCGTACACAGAACCCACCGCCAGCACCGGCTGCTGGCACACCTGCTGCCGCGAGTGCTGGCTCCGCTGTCTCGGCTCGACCAAGCTGTGTCCGATATGTAAGCGCATCACGGCGGCGACGGAGTTGAGGAGGGTGTATTTGTGATAGCTTGGGATGTGTTTTTTTGTTTTGGGCTGGACTTTGTACTTTGCTTTGCTTTGAATTTGCTGTTTATTTGCTATCACTGCGGGTGAGTCCCTTTTGCATGCTGTGAGTTGGGCCCGCTCGTTGACTTTGCGATACAGGAATCGATGCGCGGTCGAGGCGGCGCGCGGTGATATTCTTCGAACGCGACGCGACGCAGGAACACAACGCGACACGGCGTGGGCGCGTACGCGGGGCACCAGCGTGGGCACGGTGTCGCTCTAACGGTGAGTGCCTCCGTTTGTCGGCGTCCGCGCTCCTCCTTTTGCGTCGCCTCATTTCTCCAGGTTTGACCCTTTTCGCACAAAACGCCCTCGACGCCTGCGCACGAAGCTCGCGCGCTCTAACACGCATGTTGGCTGGGTGCGCATCGTCCTCCCGCCCCTCCGCATATCATTCGTTTTCCCGGCGCGTGTGTACTCGCCGCGCGGCGGCCATTTCTGTCGGAGGCCCCATTTCCCGCTCCCACCGATTTTCGACGGCGCGCACTCACATCTTACAGGCGGCCCTCAAGCTCCTTCTTGCGTGCTGGGCGCATTTTCCGCGCACCCGACGGCGTTGAGCCTGCGCGGGGAACCGTCGAACTGCGCGCGCGGCGGGCAATTTCGTGATTTCCGCAGATTTTCGGATTTCATGGTGAGTTTTTCGAAACTTCGCCCTATGCCTCTCGCGGTGTGGGCGTTCGGTGGGGTGTACCTGGGTGCGCTGCGGCGTGTTTTTCCATCGCGATCGGCGGTGAACTCGTCGCGGGAACGCCGATTTTCGGCGGAATTTTGGCTTTGCAGTGGATTTCACTTCGAGGGGAAATTCGTTTTTTGCCCGGCGGGCGGTGCGGGGTGCTGGTATAGGTGGGCCATGTCCCTGGCTATCTGGGAGTGCTTGCCCCTCGCGTTGAAGCGTCGTCTCCGTTGAGGGAGACTAGTTTTCCTCGAATTTCCCAGTTTTGAGGGGGGAGACTTTGAATTTTTTGCTCGCGACGGCTCTCGTGCAGGTGCCCATCGGTCCCAGCGTGTTTGTTACGCATCTACGGCTATGGGGACGCGTTTCTGTTCTTCGTAGAAGGCAGCACAACGAGTGTATATACTGACTTCAATGAATATATTGACTTTGCGAGCAGAATTTTCGTGGCGTGTTTATGACTGAAATATATGTTTATTCTGCGGGCAGCATTACAGCTACGTTACAGCTACGTTACAGTACGGACAACCTACGGTACAGACATATCTACGGCGACGTGCAGAACACGCCGCCGAAGGCAAGCACGCTCCATCCTTACCCACCTTGTGTCGGGCGCCGCGTCGACGCTGCTGCGCGGCACTGAAGCCCGTCCCGTTGGAAATCTACATACACCACCTACACGTCGCGTGAGTGAACAGCGGACATGTCATCGACCTCACCGCACGCCAGACGCCGTGTCGGCGACGTTACCTGCTAATTGCGTCGACGCAATATAACTCGCCGTTCCTTGCCGCTGTTACGGCCTTAGCCAATTCATCGTTCTCGGCATTCTCTCTCGTTTCCACTATCTTTATTTCGTCGTCTGGAGGTATTTTCCTGCAATCGTTCATGTCAGCGACATCACCGCACGACAGACAACGCGTCGGCAACTTACCTGAAAAGGGCGCCGTCGCAATATAACTCGCACCTTCGAATGCTCCTTCTCGGCTTGCTCTCTCGTTTCCACTATCTTTATTGCTTCCTTTGGCCTGACCTACGTGCCTGTAAACGTTCCAGCGGTCGCCCCAGACGCTGCGGTGTCAACGGTGCTGCCCCCGGCCACAGATTCATGCGTAGTCGGACTTATCGGGCATGGGCAGGCGACGCCCATGGCGCGACGTACCGCAAAGAGCGGGACGTTCGAGCCGTACACGGTTGACATGTAGCAGATAGCTGTAAGTAGGGAGTAGATCAGAATCAGAACAGGTGTAGCACGGCGGGGGCGAGGAGAACGTACGGGAGAGCGGTTCATCTCCGCGCAGCAGCGAAAACGATCCCAGCAAACTAGCGAACGGACGAATCGGACATCAGCGACACGGACAGAAAAACAGACGACGCAGAACTTACCAGATGTCGTAGAGACTACTCGGACTGTAGGCACGACAAAGAAAGACAGACGGCGAGGAGAGTAAGACTCCGGATAATGAGATGAAACATCACTGTGGCAGTCGGTCGACTGCACGGAAGGACACGATGAGCGGCGGCGACGAAACGAGGCAGAAATGGGTGCTTACCGATGGGCGCCGTGCAACGGCATCCAGCACGGCATACCGGCGATAATGTGCGCCATTTGTGGGCGGCTACAATGGAGGGAAGGGAGTGAAGAGAAGTGGAAAGCGGGGATGGGAGGAGAGGGATGAAGAAAACAAGTCGAATCGCGCACCTTTTTATATCCCCCATCCTCGGCTAACGTCTTCCGGATATTCCGCGCTGGCTTTACGCGCGACGCGAACGAACGGACGCGGCGACTTGCAAAATTTCGTCAGTACGTTATGCGAGATATTGGCGTACCTCGTGCCCTGCTTCCTCGTCGCTGCACGGCTATACCGTCGTTCCACAATCCCCATTTCCACCCTGTTTCCACCGCTTAGCGCCCTTGGCGGGCTCGTATCGGGGCTGGAAGTTTCGTGTTGTTGCCAGAATGTGGAGCTGCGTCTGGAGATGGATGCGGAAGACGGGGTCAGGACGCCTGAAACGGCGATGCCGCCCCGCTGTCGTGTATTTGCGTTGCGTACCTGTACGCGGCGTCCTTGCCGTGCAGATCGAAATCTGCGTGGGATGTCTTTGTGCGAATGGCGGACGCGGCTGCGCGCAGCCTTTTGCAGATTCTGCGGGAAACTTGCGTCTGCGTTGGAGGTGTTCACGGGGCGGCGAGAGCGCAGCTTTACAACTGCACTGGGAACATTTTCCGTGAGACAAAGCATGGGGCAGAAAAAAATGGAGCAGGAAAGCAGAAAGTGTGAGAGGACGTGACGATGGCCGTCGTTTGGAGACAACGTCTCGTAGCCTCGTGTACGAGACGGCAAAGCATCGGCTGTTCGCACCGCAGCCCAAGCGATCTGTTTTTCATTAAGATATCGTCGGTTAGATCAGATATCGTTCAGTATAGAAAGCTCACCAGAATTATCTCGCGACGCGACTTGGACGTCGACTGTAATTCACGTCCGTCCTTCCAGTAAATTCAACTCTCGCGAGTCTGCTGAGGGCGCGAAAAGTGTACTCGCGCCCGTGGTGGAAGTACCCTATCGACGAGATTTAACTGTAAATTACTGCGACATGGTGGAGACCAAGTCGCGAAAAGTTGAGGCGCCGACTTGGTCGATCTCAGCCACTTTCCAAATCGTCGCGTCTTGCCTCTTGCTCTCATGTCTCATCGACGCGATTGCGTCTGACACTTACTGCGATCGATCCCCGTGCTACGGAATATAGAGTAGAAATAAATAAAAAGTAGTAGGTATGCATTCTAGATTGATATTCCATGATTCCGGGCATGGCATGCCTGAAACCCAGTTCACTGAGTGAAATTCTGATTTGACCTTGCTGCAGGGCTAGCCACTGCGACGGTGGTACACTGGCATATAAATTTACTTGTACACCATTCTCAATACATTTGGTCATTAGACTAGGTGCGAAATAATCAGCCCAAGTCTGTCCCTTATTTTCTACTACCACTAATTGATTTTACAGTGTGCCGGCAGCATTGAACTGTACTCGCCATTGGCATTCCAGTTTTCTGCACCCTATTTCATTATATATATTTCCTTTGCAGTCCTGGACTGCCATGTACACCACAATATTCAAGGGAGAAGGTGTGCCAGTTCCCTTTTGCTACACTATTATTGTATACTCAACCAGAATGCTTTGTAGGGTTACAGCCCGAGGGATTGTAGTAAATCCTCAAGCTTCATCCTAATCCTACACTATCCTAGGCTACAAAACCAAGATATTACTGACTTCAGTACACTCGGTTTCAGCAGTTTTTCATAAACTTAAGCACGGCATGCACTCAAAGTCAACTTAGATTAGAAACCTGTAAGACGAACAGCACCGGAAGCTTGTACAGGAGCAACGGAGATTGCACAGACACTGCAAGCTCCGTCGTTCCTGCTCGAGCTTCCGGTGAATACATACCTATTACAAATGATAGCGGCCGCCCATAATTTGAGCAGGGCAGCCCTGTGCGCCAAGAAGTCCCTGCGAAAGGAAATAAGAATAGTTAGTGCGGAATGGCACGACAGGCGTGGCACCGTCGGCAAGGGGGAACAATGGCGGAGAGGTGCGAGAAGCGGGCCTGCAGGCAGTGATGGAATTTGTGGCACATCAGTGAATTTCGGCTAGAATATTTCGGACTCACTTGTTGCATCCGGTGGAGCACGGCCGCTTCACGGCGGTGCGGCGTTTCGGAAGCATCACATACGCTCGCTTATTTTTCCCTGCATATATGGGAGGTCAGAAAGTCTGTCTGCATTTCTTGCACTCACTTTTCCCCTGGCCTCCGTAATGCCAGTTTATTCTCCTGTTGCTGGCCACCATCAATCGCAGCATGCTCGGGCAGCATCATACTCTATGTGTGAGTCAATTTATTTTATTCTGTCATCTCTGCTGTGTATGCTCACTGATTGTCACGGAGGTGGAAGACAGGTGCGGCGGCGGGGCCGCGGCGGCGTGCGATCAAGATCGGACTTCAAACTCCGCGGCCGCATCGGTTACCGCCAACCTTTGTTTTCAACGTCGTCGTCCATCGACTTCAAGAAAGCCCGCGTTTGTAGGAAATGGTTCGGGGTCCGCAATGCAGGAGAATGCAGGAGATTCATTAGGATATACTTACTGTGAGCCAATTTTTGCGGGTATCCAGTTTGCGACGCTAACCTCGAATTGTCGCAGATTGCTCTTTTATAAATTTAATGACAAGCTGCTTTGTTCTGAACCGGAAGCTGTGTGTCCACCATGTTAGGCATACGGTCCACCGATGCATTGGAATTCTGCGCCGCGTCGCGCGCACGGCCTCGATAATCGGATTTTGGCGCCCTCGAGAGTCGAAATTCGATTTTGGAACGGCCTGCGGTTACTGCGCTGTCACCGAGAGCGAGCTCGCCAAGAGTGCTGCACGCCGTTCTTTGCTTCGACGGTACTCGCGAGTGTGCCCCATGCCCTCGAAGATTTTATTTTTCGATTTTTGGACGTCCCGCGAACCGGTATCTCGTGCGTACCTTCTCCTCTTTTTCGCGATCGATTGCTGATATCCAATCTGTCTATACAGTGCATCGGCTAATTTCACGTCTCGCTACGCGAGACGCGAGCGAGCGATTACGAGCGAGGCCCGCAGGGCCTCGCGACTACCTTCCTCTAACAGTTACGCGCCCGCGAAGATGTTACTTTTCGATTTTTCAACATCCCGCGAATGGGTATTTCGGTGCGTATTTGCTGTTCTTCCTATCGACAGAATACTGACGTTCTGTCCAGCAAATCGTCTATCGCCACGTCTAGCTACGCGAGACACGAGCGAGCGATTACGAGCGAGGCCCGCAGGGCCTCGTGATTGCCTTCTGTTCTCAATGCACGCTCCCAGGTCCTCTACAATTTTATTTTCGATTTTTCGCCGTCCGATGAACGCGTGTACACGCAGCGTATCGAGAGCGAGGCCCGCAGGGCCTCGCGATCACCTCTCCTTCGTCCATGCACGCCGCCGGCCCCCGACATTTTTTCTCGATTTTTCGACGTCCGGCGGACGTCTCCATCGGTACGCAGGTCGTCTTCTCCCCGCGTCGGCGTCGTCGTCTAACGTTGATTGATTCTTAGCAGACCGTGGGCTAATGACGTCTCGCTAAGCGAGACTCGCGTGAGCGATTACGAGCGAGGCCCGCAGGGCCTCGCGACTGCTACTCTTTGTTGGCCACAAGCCCACAAAGATTTTATTTTATTTTTCGGCGCCCCGCGAGCGCCTTTGCAGGTTCGTTTCCCTCTGTGCTCCCTGTTTGTAGTAGCACACTAATCCTGACTTGTTCTGCACAGTCTAGTATAGAGATCGAGGCCCGCAGGGCCTTGCGGTCGTTTGATCTCGGCTATGCACGCTCCCTCGGCCCTCTACTTTTTATTTTTTTTATTTTTGGACGTCCGGCGACCGCGTTACGTGGCGCGTATCGAGAGCGAGGCCCGCAGGGCCTCGCGGCTGTTTTCTCTCGTCCACACACGCTCCCCCGGCCTCCGAAATTTTCATTTTTCGATTTTTGGACTTCCGGCGAGCGCCTCTACAGGTTCGTTCTAAGTCCGCGTTCTCTGCTCGCTCGGTATGCTAACGTCGATCCGTTCTGTACAGTATATCGCGAGCGAGGCCCGCAGGGCCTCGCGACTACATCACCCGCCTCCGTGCATGCCCCCTGGTCCCCGACTTTTTTTCTTCGATTTCTGGACGTCCGGCGACCGCTGTACATGACGCGTATCGAGAGCGATGCCCGCAGGGCCTCGCGACTGCTCCTCTTTTGCTCCCACATGCTCTCCGGCCCTCGACTTTTCGTTTTTCGATTTTTCGACGCCCCGCGAGCGGCGTTGCTGGTACGTTATCCCTCTCGCTCTTTCCTTGTGTTGGTATGCTAACATCGACTCGTTTTGCGCAGCATATGGCGAGCCCGGCCCGCAGGGCCTCGCGACTGTGCTTTTCTCGTAGCCTTTCCCCAGGCCCTCGACATTTCTTTCTCGATTTTTCGACGCCCGGCCACCGCTGTACGGTGACTCCATCGAGTGCGAGGCTCGTAGAGCCTCGCGACAGCTCCTCTTTCGTCGTTGTATGCTCCCCAGGCCCTCGACTTTTTCGCTTTTTGATTTTTCGACGTCCGGCGAGCGTCCTCACCATCTGGTATGTGTGTCTTAGTCTTCTCGCGCCGCGATAGTATTCTCATTTTGTCTTTCCTTCTGTAGCAAATCGGGTGACGTCGATCGGTGTCCGTGACATCGGCACGCGCCCCTTGAGCTTCTAAAGCTCGACGGTCCGCCGGCGCACTCGCGTTCACCCAGAGTGGCGCCGATGTTTTGTGTTCTAAGGTAAGCACATATCTATTTCACGGGCAATGCATTGTGTTGACGAGACACGATCTTTCAGGCTGTCTTTCCGACCTCCTCGCCTTGCTGTCTCGTTCCCACACCGCCTCCTCCTGCTCGCGCTTCTGCGCTCCTCGTCTGGTCGCCCCGATGTGCTCCTCTGCACAACGAGGCCTGCCGCCGGCGGTGTTTATGCACACTCGAGCGCACGCGCTATCGTGCATCCGCGTCGGTTCTTCGCGTTGAGGTAAGCCCATGGATATCTTGCGGAGATAATTAATATTGATGCGACATTATAAATTAGGAGCACGTACTTGGATCCCTCGCATCGCTGACTTGCGTTGACGCCTCGCGTCGAGTGTGAGAAGCACTGCACGAGAATCTCGCGGTAAGTTCCCAGTTTTTCATTCCCCAGGAAAGATACTGACCCGTTCACGGCTATCGCGGGGCCTACTCTTTTAGTTTCTACTCGAAGGGAAGATGTGCAGGATGGCTTCGTGTGCCCGAGTTCAACGATCGCGCGAGATACGTCGTTCAGGACAGGTCTCC